>MEHQ01000919.1:98145-260498 GCA_008828725.1 Saccharina japonica
CCTATATAAGGCGGTCTGAATAAGGCGGTCGTTCGAGATAAGGCGGTCAAAATCGGCTTGACACGACAGAAGATGCGAATAGGGCGGCTACCGCCTTATATAGCAACGGGCCCTATATAAGGCGGTAGCCGCCTATTCAGGGCGCCTACCGCCTTATTCAGAGCGGCTACAGCCCTATCCATGGCCCACTTTCGCCTCCATTCTCTGGAGAGCGCAGCGGAGGCGTGCGGCAATGGCGATGCCTCCTTCTATATGCAGAAGGCCAGGATGTCGTTCATCAAAGCGCATGCCTCTAAGCCAGTGCAGCAGGCAGACATGAGGCAATTTTGTGAGCCTCAACAAGGTCAAGGGGGGGGGGACAGCGGAGCACTGTAGTGCAGTACAGTAGTCAGTACAGTAGTACGGTGCCGTAGAATAGGTTGGAGCTCTGTTGTGAATGTGTAGCAAAGCAAAGAGTCCTCTCCGTACAACAGTACGGCAGTATGTATCTTCTCTGGGTGGAGTGTGTCTTCGGCGGGCTCTGTCGCCCGCAGCTCAATTAATATTATACTTCTCAACATGCAAAGTGTGTGTGCACCCGTCTGATCTGCTGTGCATTGGTGTGTACAGTATTTGACACCACACATATTTACTGGGTTCAGCACTGGTACTGCTGCAACGCTGTACCTTCCTTCTCCGAGCACACGTATGATATCCCTCTTCGTGAGGCCCTCTGGGTAATCGTCTGGGTCAGAGGCGCTCTGTGCTGTACATTAAAAGGCTGTATGCACTCAATAGGGCGGTTACCGCCTTATTGGGATATCACCAAAAGCCCAATTGGGCGGTCAACCGCCCTGTCTCCAATAGGGCGGTCTTTCGAGATAAGGCGGTCAAAGACCTCGGTACACTATACCGCCTTATATAGCCCCCCCCACTGTACCATGTCAGGAATCAGTTGTCCGCCTCATTTCAAATAGTGGATTTAGCCCTTCGTGTTGAGTCCATTGTAGGCGCAATAGTCTATTGCGATGGCTATTGTCCATGGAATAAGCACAAATGACATGTAAACACATTTTTTTAATTTTACCCGCCGCTTAATCTATTGTCCGAGACATTTCATTCAATGGGCATCCTCCGAAATATGTTGTATGGTGAAATCCGATGAATAGAGTGCCTCATGAAGCAGCCTCCGAAATATGTCTGGCCAATTACAATCAACAGACATCTTCATGAATCAATTGGTCCGGCAATTCCCATCGTTAGACAGTCTAGTAAATCATTCGGTTTTGCCATTACAACAAATAGCATCCTCATGCACCCATATGGTGTGGCCAATTTCAATTGCAGCGTCCGGAATCAATTGACCGGCAATATAATATAGTATAATAAATGGAATTGCCTACTGTAGGCAGTTTATTTTAGAAGGCTGCCTATTAAATGGAATTGCCTGGACAACTGATTTAGAGGGCTTTAATTACATACAATTGCCAACACCATTGCTTTAGAAGGGTGTCAATTAAATGGAATTGCGTGGTCACAATACTTCGAATTATTTACAAGGATGGCAACTAAACGGAATTGCCAGGACACTTGGCACCGACAATATCCTTCAATAGGATACAATAGAACGGGATATTCAATCGCAATACGAAGACAATGGGTTCAACAATGGATTTTCGTACGTAACTGCTGTTGGGGGCAATTGTTTCTGGGTGTAAATTAATAGAAATTGAATGAACGAAGGGCCTGGTGGGTGTCTATTGATAGAAGTTGTCTGTACGATAGAGCTCGATGCGTATAAATGAATTGGAATTGGCGACAACTCAATTCCAACATGAAACTATTACTATTAATAGACAACTAGACTAAGGCCTATTGTCCAGGGTTTGGCCATATATATAACACCCTGGGCAAACCCTGTTTCACAAGTCAATTGTGTCTACAAGAATTTTTGGGTGTTGTCTACAAGTTAGAATTGTGCAACGAAATGAATTCGATTATACTATATTAGTTGGAATTGTCCGGGCAACTCATTTTGGGTTCTGTCTACTAATTGGAATTGTGCCTACAATTGAGTTCGGGTGCTGTCTAATAATTGCAATTGTCTGGGCAATTCACCGAATTATTCCCATTACAATACAAGTCTATTGTGGCTACAGTACATTTCGGATGCTGTCTAATATAGTGGGGGGGGCTATATAAGGCGGTATAGTGTACCGAGGTTTTTGACCGCCTTATCTCGAACGACCGCCCTGTTGGAGATAGGGCGGTTGACCGCCCTATTGAGCTTTTGGTGATATCCCAATAAGGTGGTAACCGCCCTATTGAGTGCATACAGCCTTTTAATGTACAGCACAGAGCGCCTCTGACCCAGAAGATGACCCAGAGGGCCTCACGAAGAGGGATATCATACGTGTGCTCGGAGAAGGAAGGTACAGCGTTGCAGCAGTACCAGTGCTGAACCCAGTAAATATGTGTGGTGTCAAATACTGTACACACCAATGCACAGCAGATCAGACGGGTGCACACACACTTTCTTTGCATGTTGAGAAGTATAATATTAATTGAGCTGCGGGCGACAGAGCCCGCTGAAGACACACTCCACCCAGAGAAGGTACATACTGCCGTACTGTTGTACGGAGAGGACTCTTTGCCCTGCTACACATTCACAACAGAGCTCCAACCTATTCTACGGCACCGTACTGCTGTTTGACTACTGTACTGCACTACAGTGCTCCGCTGTGCCCCCGCCCTTGACCTTGTTGAGGCTCACAAAATTGCCTCATGTCTATCTGCTGCACTGGCTTAGAGGCATGCGCTTTGATGAACGACATCCTGGCCTTCTGCAGATAGAAGGAGGCATCGCCATTGCCGCACGCCTCCGCTGCGCTCTCCAGAGAATGGAGGCGAAAGTGGGCCGTGGATAGGGCTGTATCCGCTCTGAATAAGGCGGTAGGTGCCCTGAATAGGCGGCTACCGCCTTATATAGGGCCCGTTGCTATATAAGGCGGTAGCCGCCCTATTCGCACCTTCTGTCGTGTCAAGCCAATTTTGACCGCCTTATCTCGAACGACCGCCTTATTCAGACCGCCTTATATAGGCCCCCCTACTGTAGTCGAATTTTCCCAACCAACTGATTTCGATTGAAGTACACTAAATAATTGGAGTTGTCCGGGCAACTTATTTTGGGTACAGGTACGACGTATACTAATTGCAATTGTGCCTACAATTGATTTCGGGTGCTGTCTAATATTTGGAATTGCCGAGACAATTGAAATCGAATACTATCTATTAAATGCAAGCGTCCAACTGAATGATTTCGAGTGCTGTCTATCAATGGAAATTGCCCAACCCAATCGAGTACGGTCTATTACTTGGAATTGTCGAAGTCAGAAAAAACAATGATCGAACGCTCGTAATAGGATACGCCCACTGAACGTGTCTGGCTAATCACGCAGCTTGCAAAGTTGAGTTTCAACCGTTCATTCGGTCGTACTCTCACAGCTGGCGTATTTTATCATGTTTTATAGATAGATAATATAGCTGTCGCTAGGAATTCGCGCAGCAGGATATTTATAACAGTCGTCAACTTGTGTGCGATAGGTGTTGATCAAAAACGAAAGACAAAATCAACAAAACAATGGAGTGACAAACGTGGATACGAAAAGCAGGGGATGCAACAAATACACGATGAGTATACTCGTACGCCGTTCACACCCCACGCCACTGGCCACCGTCGAACTCCCCGCCACTCTGCCAGCCGGTGGGCGGTCACTCCTAGCCGTCCTGCACTTTGGCGAACAGCTGTACCGTTCTCGATCCGCTACACCTCCGAAAACCTCCTCCGCTGTAGCGAGTACTCGTACATACAGCAGCGGCAGCAGTAGAAATCATGATGACCGAACCAAGTGTAAATCAATTGTGTTCGGAGGCAGAGATTTCTGTAGAAGGCATCGCACAACAGCAAGCGCACGAGAGACAAGCAGAGCACAGCAGGTACAGCCTAGCGAGCCCTTCCCATCCGAGGCACTGGGTGCGTACAGCCTCTGTGGCCGCTATCTCGCCACGCGATGCGATACGTAGCCCAAGGGTTGTGGTCTAGACGCATGCACGCTGAAGAGCACCAGGTGTACAAAACATAGGATGGGGACCAGAAAAAAACGTAGTTCGAGCGGTCCCCGTTGCCGCGCAGCAGCAGTGATGCGCAGCAGGCGTGACACTGCCCTGTAGCCGCCGTGACACTGCCCTGTGTGCACGAGGGTGAACCGGCGTCTGTTCTGCTACCGGTTGCGCTAGTGGTCCACTGTCTTGATGGAACACTCGGACTCTGATGTGAGGTTGAGTATTTTTTGGTGGTGGACGTTTGTTTTTTTTTGGAGATCATGGGGTGGGCATTTGCCTCATCCCCGCGGTCGTACGTAGACCCACCTGATAGCGATTGTATACGGGGTATAGTAGTGGTCCCTCTATAGCGCCGGTATGTGCTAACGGGAAAAACCGGCGCTATACCGGCAACCGGCGCTACTCCGGGTTGGGGAATACATAGCTTTTAGTATGGAATCGGAAAACGGTGCCAAGTGTTTTCACCGGCGCTATACCGGGCAACCGGTGCGACTCAACCGCGGCGCTATAGAGGGACCACTACTGTACCTAAAACAAACGCCGTCGAAATTAGACACACTCGCGTTAGCTCGTAAAGTACAGCGGTACGTTGTAACGTTATAACAATTAGCAAGGAGTCTCACACCCAGACCAGTACGATAGGGTCTCGAGATCATCAGCAATTATCTTGTTTTATCGAACTCATCCACCAAACTAAGAGCATTCAGTGTTAAGTAGTCACGGTACAGCGGCAGCAACACAGAGAAACCCCGCAGTCCAGTTGAATTCTCCGTCTAGACTTCAGGCAGTATCAAAAGGGTGATATCCCTCGCGTTGTACAACGTGTTGTGTAATAGTTCATGTTCTCAGCAGCACCAACTTGCTGCCGTATACTGGTACCTGGTATGTGATATCACATATAGGAGTACCCGCGCATGCTGCGCTTGTGTGGATGCTGACGGGTTGAAATACCGGTCTAATGTGAATAACATACATAGCACTGTAGTTTGGTAAATGCCTCCACAGAGGCCACATAGTTGTGGTGGTAGAAACGTCAATATTCGCCCGTTTTTCAATTCGAACAGGCGGATATTTGAACACCTCGTATGTTCCCATACTATTTCCCTGTTAGTTGTCACAAAATGATCGTCAACGGGTTATTGTTTTCGCTTGTGGTCTGTGGTCTGCCGCGTTTGCTGCCCCTCTACGTCTGCTATACTCCCTATCCCTATCGTGGCTTGAGAGAGGAAACTTACATCAAAACGACCACTCCGTAGTTGGGAGACGATTCGCATTGATTTGGTGCCCGAATCATAACGCAAGGAGTAGTACAGTAGTACAGCACGGGCTCAAGCAACTTGATACTACGTACCCACACTGCTTTGCCCGCACGCCTCTC
This sequence comes from Saccharina japonica, assembly GCA_008828725.1. Lineage (NCBI taxonomy): Eukaryota > Phaeophyceae > Laminariales > Laminariaceae > Saccharina > Saccharina japonica. The sequence goes on from MEHQ01000919.1 coordinate 103,625, forward strand.
GTAGACGGCTGATAAGGTCAACGGGTTGTCGTTGTTTTCGTCGCTATGTCGGGGTCTCACTAAATAAAGGATAGTATAACACGTGTGCACGCGGTTTTGAAATAAAAAGACAAGGTTTTCATGTGCTCTTGGCCCAAACAACTTGTGTGGGTGGGGGGAAATATATCGGAACAAAGGCGACATTTAATCTTTCGATTCCGATTCAGTGCTCGGAATCGGGGGGGGATTTCGATGTCCGAAGTATCGGGTGAATTTCGGTTTGGAATTGACAATCCGATGTCGATCTCTAACACTGGATGCAATGTATTCTGCTGCAGTCATCCTTGCACTTTTCATTGACTTTGGTCAATGGGGTTTTGTGTTTTATCGTTAACGTGTCGAATTTATCGCTCTTATTGTAGTGTTTAAGACCTATGCCAATGGGAAAGCAAAGTTACCCTAAAAAGTTTGAATTCCTAAGATCCCCACCAGATTTTTCCAGAACAAGCTTGCTATGGGACCGATTCTTCAAACGGAATACTCCCAACTTTTGGAAAAGCCCGAAAAAGGCAATTCTCAGGCTGATGTTGGGACAAGATCGGCTTGAGAAAAACTCAGGCGAATGTTAGTTCGAAGCGGCGAGATTTCGAGTCCTCGACAGACATGGATCGACGAAACCAACAAGACTGCGTCATGAATTCTGAACGCGGTGCGCTCGTTACGGGCTCCGACCCATCCTAGAGTCACCGTGTTCACACGATGGCCGGTGATATGTGGCGGGCGCTGGCCAGGCGTCTGATACACAAACAATTGTCTGCTGGTGTGCATAAAACAGATGACAAATTTTCTCGATCCGTCTAAAATGGCAAAAAATAGTTTTTTTTCGGGTTTGGGAGAAGAGCGTAGGGTGCCGCCGGCAATCTCTCGCCTCCTAGACCATGGATCCACGTTATACCTTCGAGGCCGTCATATACACTCGTTGGCCTTGCCCGACCCGAAGCGGGTAGGCCGTGGGCTGAGTCTATGTCGAGATCGAAGGCCTATCGTCGCACGAGCTGATTTTTACCAGGGTGTTGACGATTTGCAGCGAGAAGAGGCAAATTGCGCTGCCTGCAGCCGTTTGAAAAAAAACAGGGAAAAAATCAAAACACTTTTCCCTTTTTTCCCACAGCGTCGGTACGAGCGGATCTTCAGCCTGAAAATTCCAGGCAAATATTTCAAAGATCGATTTCCAACTTTGCTTCCCCATTGGCATAGGTCTAAGGCCCGAAAATCCAAATCCCAAGGGTAAAAAAAAAACACCGTCCGTCAAAACGTCAAGAGGAGTTCGTTGTGCAAAATTCCAGGGTCTATTTCCCAAAAACAGCGTGCACTTCCGACTCGGAGCGTCTTTGGCGGATTAGCGTCGAAAATGTGCCCCGACCGACAACGGGCCTCAACAAACGGCCAGACGTTTCTGTAGGGAATAACGGGTTTTTGTTCAACATTTTATGTGAACGAGCCGATTCCAGGCACTGTGAAGCAATTCCCTCAAATATTCGAAGACTAGACTGCGTAGGGCCAATACCAACTCACTTTTAACGCCCAAAGCTGATCCAATACTGAAAACTGAGAAACTGTCAGGCAAAACTGCAAATAGGTATGTTTTTCGCACAAAAGCCCAAATGTTTACGCCGTTTTTAAGAGAGATCTCCAAAAAGTGTACACGTATTATTCGAGCCCCTTCCGAGGCCTTGGCGAACGGTGTTTTTTGCTGTTGTTTTTCGTCGGAAATTTGAAGGTTCTTAAGGCGTAAAAATCAGAATTCAGAAACGAAGAAAAAATATCTGACGGAGGGAAGAAAAAAAAACCGTCCTACAAAGGGTCAGGTCCCGTGTTAAGACATATTATATTTTTTGTAATTCGAAAATATTTTTTCCCCGATTTAATTTGCATCTGATTGGTCGAAAAGTAAATCACCAAACAGCACCAAGCAGGCGGTTCGGATTGAAATTCGAAACAAACGAATTCAACAGGGTTTTTGGGACTTCTTTGCCACATCTTGTTTGTCAATTTGGGGAGTTTGTCCACCACGACGTGGCATGTTCCATGAAACCGCAGCAAGCCACGCAAATTTGAGTCGTGTCGTTCACTGATTTAGAGGCAAGACCATAAATTTCCCGATAAGCACGGCCACCAGAGCAGCCACAGCGCGAGGTCCGACGGCCCCTAGCACAGGGTACACCGCCCGCGGCGCCTAAAACAAAATCAAGGTCGCCACAAACCCGATGTATCACCACTCTTTACTTCCCAAACCACACGAGCACCGACCAAGTCGCGGCTTCGCGTAAAATTTCGATCGATGTATCCCCGTCGCTGCTGCCCGCGTGGAGCTTCGGGGCTGCGCCAGCCCTTCGAACACATCCCTAGAGCGATATCTTCTTAGCCGGTGCCGGCGAAATATATATGTCGCTAGACGCGGCGCTCCGGGGAAGACGCGTGCCCTCGCTCGTCTCGTTGGTTGCTAACGGGTATTTCACATTTGTGCGCTATTATGATTTGAGATCACAATACGCCAATCCTCGATAGGACGCAAAACCGTTTTTTTCACGAATTTCTGTTAAATTACGAAAAAAAAAAATGAATTACGAAAGTTCTTGTCCTTCGATAATATTGGCCCCTAAAAGAGGTTAACAGAACACGTATGCAGAAGTACAGGGTCCTATCTCCAAAAACCGGCGTGAACTTCCGACTCTGAACATTTTGTATGGATTCACCTTGAACCAGCCTGCATCTATGACGTAGAACCAATAAGTTCCATCAGTAGAAGTAACAGCAGCATAATTCGTACAAGTAGTAGTAGGAGTAGTAGTAGTAGTAGTATTAAATAGTAGTAGTAGTAGTAGTAGTAGTAGTAGTAGTAGTAGTAGTAGTAGTAGTAGTAGTAGTAGTAGTAGTAGAGTAGTAGTAGTAGTAGTAGTGGTAGTAGTAGTAGTAGTAGTAGTAGAGTAGTAGTAGTATAGTAGTAGTAGTAGTAGTAGTAGTAGTAGTAGTAGTAGCAGTAGTAGTAGTGAGTAGTAGTAGTAGTAGTAGTAGTAGTAGAGTAGTGTGTAGTAGTAGTAGTAGTAGTAGTAGTAGTAGTAGTGTAGTGTAGTAGTAGTAGTAGTAGTAGTAGTAGTTAGTAGTAGTAGTAGTAGTAGTAGTAGTAGTAGTAGTAGTAGTAGTAGTAGTAGTAGTAGTAGTATGTAGTAGTAGTACCGTAATCATGCGAAGGTTGCCCCATCGGAAGGTTGGCACCCATCGGAGAGAAGCACCGGGGTGCGATAAAAACACAAGTAGAAACATTAATCGTGTTTCGCAACCCCATCGGAGAGATCGCACCCCGGTGCGATCCTCCGACATTAATAGAAAATTGAGGGCCACCGCAGCGGGTCTGTGGTAGGTAATTTCTCATTTTTTCATACTCCGATGAATATCCCAGTGCGCCACTCCTCTCAAACGTACCGTACTTTACCAACGCATGGTAGGTCAAGTCGTTTAGGTAGCTCAGCGGAATGCCGCCGCGTTTTTCGGGGTATTGTGCCGTATTATACCGTATTTTACCGGATCGATTCTCAATTCGCCGGCACACCGTTTTGGGTGATGTAAGGTGTGTGTTAACTGCTGTGTTTACTGTGCCCTACATCTGCAACAGGGTGGGTACGGTATCCAGCTGTTGTGGTACTCGGTATCGCACCCATCGGAGAGATCACACCGGGGTGCATGTACGCAGCACAGTAGCCCCAGTACGGCGCGGTGTATTTCGATTCAGCAGCGCACCCATCGGAGAGATCGCACCGGGGGTGCGCCAAAATTGAAGAACGGCATGATTTAATTGTATTTCCGCACCCCCATCGGAAGGTTGGCACCCATCGGAGAGATAGCACCGAGGTGCGATAAAAAACACAACGTAGAAACATTTAAAAATCGATCACACCCCGGTGCCAACTCTCGCATGATTACGGTAATAATCGCAGTAGACCACATAAAACGAAAGACGTCACCCGTAACTCGAAACTCGACCAATTGACAAAACATTCACGCCTCGGATAACGTAACACTCAACGTTTTATCTTAATGTTAGGCGTCAGCGGGAAAAAATTGTAAAATTACGTTAGGGCGATTAACAAAAAGGGGTACACCCCCCCTATATCGTTACAAAAAGGGGGACATCGCTTTTCGCCGCCGGCGAGGTTATCGCTACAGAGGTGGTCGGCAACACCAATCCAACGGCCCAGGGCATTCACGGTATACTCATAGTAATATATTAACCATTAACCATCACTGCTGTGACCGAACAGCCCAACAGCTAACGGCCTGGTACAACAGGACCCTCCTCTCCTCTACGCTATGTACGTACGTACCTGATATACGCATATACTTATACGGCGGTACTGTACCGTTACTACTACGTATACGTACAGCAGCTGTACTCACTATCCTTTGATATATATTAACGTATACCAGGTATACGCATGATATGTAGGTTCCATACGTATGTGCCCTGGTTCACTTTTTTCTTGTTTGGGAAGTAGGCTTGAACTTCGTATACTATGATGTGTCCTAACATTAGTGTGTGTGTTGTCTTCACATTAAACCCGTTATTTCTACTCAACTACATCAGTAGACCCAGTGCCTGCCCTGATTCCTAATCCTAGAGACACAAATTCTGTGATCACAGACTGTGAAACAGAGAAAAAACAAACAAAACAAACGCAAATGAATGGGTAAAGCAAGTGAGATGCGTAACGTACAGGGTACGAGAACACAACGACACGAGCCGAACCAAAAAAAAAGGAACCAAAAGACAAAAAAAAAATGAAATGAAACATAATACAAATGACGCAGGGAGACAGAATCGTCCCTAGAATAAAAGCACACGTGCCCAAGAGGAACAGATAACTGCTGCACGGGCGAGGTAACACGAAAAAGAGGAAGACACCGGCAGAGGGTGGAAACAAAGGGAGAAACAAGGCAAAAAAGCAAGAAATAAGACACGAGAGAGGAAAAGAGAAAAAACATTCTCAAGGCAAGCTCAAGGCGATGGTAATAACAAGCTCCCGTCTCTGCTATAAAAACCGATACAGGGACCATGTCACACCTTCTGCCATCTCCTTCCCACTCTAAAAGAAAAATCGTGTCAAGTGTCGGTACTACCTCTGCCTCGCCGCCCCCAGTGAACAATGCAACAAGAAACAAACAAACAAAATAAAACAACAAATATAATTCAAGGGCTAGTCGAGTCGATACCTTGCCGCACGATCTACCATTTCGTTTCTGCATTCATCGACAGCTGTATCAGTACGCCACCCCCCCCCCCTTCCTTGTCGCCTCTCTTGGCGTTTTCAGCTGCACGCCGTAGCCAGCTCCTCTCCGCTTCGGCCCTGTGCCACCTCGCCATGAAATGGTCTGCCGCCTCGCCGACCCCCCAACCCCCCGATACCACACCCCACTCTTCTTAGCCGCCCTTGGCCATAGTACCGTCTCTGCTCCGAACAGTAAAGGGGAGCTTGCTGTGGAGCCCTCTGTCGCTCGAAAAACCCTGAGGTCATCTGCTAGACATTGGGCCCAGTTCTTTTCTGGTCGGCCAGGTCCCGGGTTGGTCCCACCGACGATCGTCCCAAACATCACCCGCCGGGTCAGCCGCTCATTGGTCGTGCGCTGTAAGGCCGCCGCAAAGAGGAGGCGTCGTTTGCGGATGGTCGTCTCAACGCTCTCGCATTGTGCCTTCTTGAGAGCCTTGGCGTACGACATGAGATGGTCGGTGCGTTGTCGGCGCTGGAAACCAATGATCGGTAGGGGGAAGTTGTGGTGTGCCGTTCGGAGCTCAGCGAAGTGTTCCTGGCCAAGGGTCCACGTCACACACCCGTACAGCAGTGTCTCCATCACCTCGGCCTTTAGCATGCGCACCTTTAGAGTGAACGGGGCATCCTCCATATCGTACAGCTCCCTATTGATTGTGCTTGGTATCGATACAGCAGGTATGATGACGGTTTCATATATTAGGGAGTTCATATACTTGATGAGGCTTTCTCCATCTGTGAGGTCTCGTGCTTGCTGGTGACTTCCCTGACTTGCTTCCTTGGCTTGCTCGCTGCGCCTCGATGGTGGCCTGCGAGGTCCGACGATAATATATATATACTTAACTACGTGGTTTATGTCTCCATGAGCAGCGCTCCAGCTCCCTGACCCTGCCCGCCTGTGCCAGGCCCCGGCATGCGCCCGAGGTCGTATCAATACGCTATAGCGAGTCATTGTGTTTATGATCTCGGGTTGCTTGGGGTAAGGCAGTGCGAGGGTGGCTTCTTCACGTCGAATGGATGCCGCGAGTTTGAAAGATGGAAGACGGTGCAGCTGATGGGAGTTGCGACAAGCTGTATGCCGAGCGCTTCGTCCTGGTTAACGCATGTACTATGAAGCTTGGGCTGCGCGTACTGGACGGGTTGCCGTGCTTGCGAACGAGAGGGCTCGTCTCACTGAGGTGGATTTCGTATCAACTCGGCTCAGCACCAGTTCAAGTGGCGGCAAGAGGTATCCACCCGACGGCCGCGGCAACAGCGTGCCGCCTCGGCCAGACGTGAGCTGGCGCTGGTGGACCCGCTTGCTGCTCGAAGCACGAGCAACGCAGGCGAGCAGCGGCAGCAGCAGCAGCCGGAGCAGCAGCAGCAGCAGCAAGACGAGATGGAAGGGGCTGCAGACACTGCGATACAGGTGGCAGCCCTTCGTGAGGAGATGGAGGAGATGAGGAGAGAGTTAGCAGCAGTACAGCTGGCAGCCCTTCGGAGGAAGATGATAGCGAAGCTGCGTGCCACGCCAAGCGAGGCCCAGCGCGCTGATTCGGAGAGGGCAACGGCAGAGCAGAGGAGGAAAGCAGCTGGGACATCAGTGCGGCAAGAGCAGGAGGCTCGAGCCGGCACGTTGGCCACTGCTGCAAACCATACCCGCTCTGCGCCCACCCCCGAATTTGATGAGGAAGCGACGAGAGGAGAAAAAGGAGAAGATATGGGTGACGAGGAGAGAGAAGACGAACGAGCTGTGAAGCTAGGTGGGAAGCAGACCACCCGGAGCGGCAGCAGTGCACAGGATGGGCAGAGGGCCCTGCCGCAGTTGCTTCCGGTTGAGAGGAGCCCCTTTGAGCCGGTTTGTTGGGTGAGCCCGGGCGCGCTAGTAGAGCAGGTGGCTCTGTCTGCGCGCCACGTTGAAACCCACCCCGCGGTGACGAAGAAACCGTCACACGCGGAAGAGAAAAAGGTCGGAGGGATGGTTTTATGTGCGAGTGGAAGGGGGTCTCAGGAGGAGGAAAGTAGAGTAGGAGTCGGGGATGACGGCGTAGGGATGGGCGAGGAGCAGGAGCATCAGCCGTTGCCACCGCCGSTGCCGCCACCGCCGCCTCTACCACCGCCTCCGCCACCGCCCGCGGAAGGCACGCGTGCAGACCTCGAGGCGGAGCAGCACGCCCTGGTAGTGTCGAGCCGTTTGGTGCTGGCACACGGAGCCCTGTTATCATTCGAGCAACGGAAAGAGGAGGAAGAGGAGGAGAAGGAAGGGGAGCAGCAGCAGCAGCAACAGCAGCAGCAGCAGCAGCAGCAGCAGCAGCAGCAGCAGTAGGGGAGCAAGGACGGGTGGGGCGGCGGCAAGCAACACCACCTACAGCAAGGTTGTGTTTGGATCAGCATGGAAGCTGGACCGCAATGGCGCGTGGGTGCTGGGCTCATGCCCCCGTTCAGCCCTGATTGAGGTATACGCTGTGTTCGTGCTGCCTGATCGATTGCCTTTTCCCCTGTTTTTGATGCTGTTTTTGTTGATACGTACGAATATGCCGCTACTGCTGTTCAGGTATATTAATAGTAGGTGTGTCGTAGAATAGGCTTGTTTGGACCACCTATCATTATACTGATACTGAATACGAGTAGTTGGTTCTGTTGTCTTTCGTTATTTTGCGCGGGACGGTGGACTACGTACTTGGGTTGGGGCTTGGGGAGGATGATATATGATGCACGCATGATAGGATTGAGTACGCACGTGACGAGCACTTGACGAGCCGACATTGTTATGTTTCGGTTGTGTGCTTTGCTTCGAACGCTGTGCTACCACACTGCACGTACTAACCTTGTCAGATAGCAACATATCAGTATACGTATGATAATAGCCGACATGCAGCAATTCTGCTGTAACTTTACTTGGACCTGTAATCAACAGGGGAAGGTACTTGGAACATGCTCATACGGTTATTTTGTCTGTCTGCGATGTTTTTGCTATTTGTACGAGAAGTACTATTATACTGCTGTGAGTATACCAGGTATATGCGTGCGGTGGTTTTCATGATTTATGAGCATTTTCGTATGCTTATTTTGTGTGTACCTGATGTAAACGGTAGTGCTCTGTGTGCGGACAGTTTTATGATCGCGAAGGTCGTATATACATCCATGCATACATAAAGACACTGCGTTATACCATGGTACAACGCAACTGCGAACGTACTACTGCTCAGATAAGGTTATCATGGTTGGTATAATACGATGTTGGAAAATTCTGGGCGTTGTGATATGATATGAATATGCGATGGAGTGGAGCATTAATACCGAGTGAAAATATGTTTTGGGCGACTCAGATTGACTGCTGTATGTTGTGTGCTCTTCCGCCCTCTCTCCCTCCCTCCCTCCGTAACGAACCAGTTATAGGTACGAGATGGTTCTGATCATCAATCATGTAGCAAAATGCTATGTACGTACTTAAAAGCAGGAGGAGTAAAGTGGAGTAGGTGCTTTAAACACGTAATCATATAGCGTTACTATGTGCTCTTTGTTGGCGATGTGAAATATGCACTTGCACTTGTTGTCTGATCCGCCATTCGATCTTGATGAATATATATTATGAATGCGTTTTGTCTTTCCGCGCACTGCTATTGAGTTGGTTAAAACGCTGTCTCTGAGGATTTTTGCTTGGTGATAAAATAGTACACTTCAGAGCTTTCCTTGTGTGGAAATCGCTCGAAGGTTCTTGATTATACCAGCAGCTCGTGGCAAGGGGAGATCACGTTTCCCCGATGATAAGTTGGCGTAATAACTACTGCTGTAAGCTTGAAACCATACCACGCGGTCGGATAAATTACGTTTGCGTAGAATGAGGATTTGAGATTATTGTTTTAGTTTTAGAGTCAATCTCAATGGTGATACCGTCTCTGGCTGTCTGGCCTGGGCGGCTTTTCTGGTAGTTCTGGAAAATACATTGATTGACTGGTTGACCGACTGAAATGAGATCTGAGATTTCTTATTTAGTTTTAAGTCGATCTCAATGGGATACCGTCTCCGGCTGTCTGGTCTGGGCGGCTTTTCTGATAGTTCGGAAAATACATTGATTGACTGGTTGACTGATTGAACGAGGATTCGAGAATGGAGGATTTTGATGAGTTTTTGATTGGGCTGGTGGGGTTAAGGTTGGGTTGTGGTTTTTGATTGATGGTTTTCGGGCTTGAAAATTCTGCCTGTTTACTGATTAAAATAGTGGATATGCGTGCGGATATACTGTTTTTGGTCGAACCGTGATCGGGAGCTGTATTTTGATTGTCAGGAGATATCAATGATAATAACGGCTGGTCTGTAGTTCCGAGAATACATTGTACGGTATTGAGATTTGTATTGAGGATTTTCAGGTTTTGAGATTTTGCAACGTGCAGTGATCTGAAGTTAGACTACTGGATAAACTTGTATCGACCTATTGACACCGAGTGATGGCCGTCTGATTATCGAGGCCCATGCCCTAGTTCGGCAGCTGAGTGTCTTGGAAGATTGTTGAAGTTTGAGCCAGTATGGTTTAGATTTTGGTCTCTGAAGTTGGTACTACTGGACAAACCTGTATCGACCTGTTGACACCGAGCTGATGACCGCTGATTACCGAGGCCTTGCTGCCTAGTTCGGCAGCTGAGTGTCTTGAAGATTGTTGAAGTTTGAGCCAGTATGGTTTAGATTTTGGTTTTAGTTTGAATGAAGTTGCTTGAATTTCTGGTATTCGTACTTTGAATTTGCTTGAGGTTTTATTAATCTTGTGGTATTCGGTACTTTGAATTTGCTTGAGGTTTTGGGACATTGTGGTCCACATTCGGTACGTGAATTTGGAATGTGTGATATTGATTCGGATGATGATTTGTGGTTTTCGGGACAGCTATGAGGTGTGACCATGCTATGATATTGTGATGCTTTATTGCCATACTGTTCACCATGCAGGGAGGATATTATTGATGGGACTTACACCTGTTCGGTATGCATACTCATGTGTGGTGTCGCACAGTATCGATTGCAAAGCAGGGAGGATATTGATTGTGCTTGGTAATCGATACAGCAGGTATGATGACGGTTTCATATATTAGGGAGTTCATATACTTGATGAGGCTTTCTCCATCTGTGAGGTCTCGTGCTTGCTGGTGACTTCCCTGACTTGCTTCCTTGGCTTGCTCGCTGCGCCTCGATGGTGGCCTGCGAGGTCCGACGATAATATATATACTTAACTACGTGGTTTATGTCTCCATGAGCAGCGCTCCAGCTCCCTGACCCTGCCCGCCTGTGCCAGGCCCCGGCATGCGCCCGAGGTCGTATCAATACTCCCGCTTAAATCGATTGTAGCATGCCCATGCGAGTCGAATGCGTCGTTTGATCTCTGGCATAATGTCCGCGCTTGCGACGACAAGACCACCAAGGTACCAAAAATGCATCGTTTGTTTATACCTTTGGCCCGCTGCTTCGATGACGAGCGGTGAGGTCCGGAGTGCTTGTTTTGGTGTCCTCAGCAGCATAGTCTCCGTTTTCTTTTCGGATAAGGTGAGACCAGCTGCTTCGAAAACGGTCACAATAACGGTCATCATCTTCGCAAGCCCTTCCGCCGACTTAGACACAATGCCTGCATCGTCGGCGTACAGCATACCCCATACTGCCCTCCGTACACGTGCTAGTGGGTCCTCCCTCACTTCGTCCCCCCCGAGGTCCTCCTCGAGGTGAACCAGGTCCCTCAAGATGTCTGGGTCCTCACTGAAGCGTATCAGTACGGCGTGTATCACAGCAGCTAAGAAGATATTGAACAGAAGCGGTGACAGCACACATCCTTGCCGCAGCCCCTGAGTGACATCGAACCATTTAGAGTGCTCACCGTCATCCGTACGCACGCGAGCTTGCATGCCTTCGTGGAACTGGCGGATAACGGTTAACATCTTCTCTGGTATGCCGAAGAGTGCGAGCACCACTCACAACAACTCTCGGTCGACGGAATCGTAAGCGTTCTGCAGGTCAATGAAGCACATGTACAGGGGGATTTGTTTGGCTTGTCCGAGTTCTTGCAGTCGACGCACAACGAAAAGCATGTCGACTGTTGATCGTGCAGAACGAAAGGTGCACTGCTCCTCGGGGAGTATCCCTTCGGCCTCGCAGTAATTGCTGAGACATGACGCGACCATTTTCAGCAATACTTTGCCTGAATGGCCAACAAGCGAAATTCCTCGGTAGTTTGTTGCAATCGGATCGGTCCTTCTTTTTATAAAGGAGCTTAATGGTCGCGTCTTTCCATTGCTGGGGGACGTCACCCGTTCTCCACACATTGACAAGCAAGTTGTGTAAGTACCGGATTAATTCGGGGTGGTCCAGTTCCAGTATTTCAGCCGGAAGGGAGTCTGGTCCCATCGCTTTCCAGTTTGGCATACCCCGGACTACCCCGGTCATGTCATCCATGGTCGGTTCATTTCCAAGCGATGGTGCCAGCGGTCGTTGTGGGAAAAGGGCGCTGATGGTTGGGTCAAGATTAGGCGGTTAGTACTCGTATAAATTGCTGTACGCATTGATTCGTTTATTTTTGTTTTTGTGAGGTATTTTCTCCCTATTTTCTTCCACTTGAGAGTTATTGCAGCTTGGCTTGCGAACCTCTGAGTACATGTTTGCCAATGGCATCAACAGCAGCAAGTAGTCTTAATAGTAGAGCATGCATGCGCAGCCAGTAATATACAAAACATGGCCACAACAGCCAGCCCTGCGTAACATCTCAAAACCTATCTCGATAATGGCATGAAATATTGACGAGTAAGGACAAAACAACGAAAAAATGAAAAATGCTTCTTTGTGTCATACCGTATGATACGTATATACGACCTGTCGACACAGAGAAGGAAGTGATCTGCGGCCACAGCGCCAATTTTATCCGACCTTCTCTGCAGGCAGTACTCACGAAATCATTTCAGAGATATACGTACATCACGTATGCTGACATGCTGACCACGTTTGCATGGGTATGGCCCGTTGGTCGTTTCGACGTTAGACGTCGTCTGTTGGGCGTGCCACAACAACCAGAACATGAAGTGGTCACTTACCCTAGGTATTTTTGACACAGAAAGGGGGATACCTCTCTGCATAGTGACAAAAAGGGGGACGTTACGAAAAAAGGGGGACTTTCCCAAACTAAGTAGATGGAAAAGAGGATACCCTCGCGTAGGCATAACAAAAAGGGGGATATTCTCACACCCCCCTTTCGATCGCTCTCGTTCACCCGCTAAACATATGAAAAAAAAAAAAAACGCTGTGGATGGTGAAGAGGTGCCATGCGAGTGTGGCAAACGCATCAGATTTTAATTTCGAGTCGATTTGACAGAGTACATGGGCGTACCGGGCGGCGAAAACCGATGTCCCCCTTTTTGTAACGATATAGGGGGGCGTACCCCTTTTTGTTAAATCCCCTACGTTACTACGTTCACTAATTTCCAGATTTTGTTATAACAGAGTGTAAGTGTGTTAATGGTATTGGCGGGCCATCCCCTAACATGATGTTAGAGTGTTACCTTGATCCAGTGATGACCGCAGTATATGTTACGGTGTTAGGGTAGGCAGCCCACAGCGAGTAACATTATGTTAGTGTGTTAGCGGAATTCCTAGTGGCCTTCGTAAAACACGTTATAGGGATAACGTACATGGTCAATGAAACGTTAACATTGTATTACCGTGTTAGCGACATCGGCCCGTGGCGAGTAGCGTTCTGTTAGTGTGTCACCGAAATTCCTACTCGCTCCCGTCACAAACGTTTGACGGGTATAACAGACATGGCCAATTAAACGCTTACGGAACACGATGCCAGTGTGCTATTAATAGCGGAATTGCTGGGATGTCGGCGAAATTGGATAACACGGCAACATTGTGTTACTCTGCGACGCCGCTTTACCACTAACACCGCTAACCAAGGTAACATGTGAGATCTCGGTGAAATCCAAAGGGTAACGTAGTAGCATTACGTTGGAACGACTTCGGCAACGGTAATTCAGTAACGTAATGTTAGGCCCGGATTGATTATTATGGTAACACAGTAACGAAATGTTGATATCAGATTTATACTGACAGTAACACCGAAACACCGAAACGTAGTGTTAGAGAGATCTCCGTATTTAGGCTGACATCCTACCATAATGTTATGTATCGGCCGGCTAAGACTGTAACGTATCCAACGTACGTTGAATGTTACGTTATCCGAGCCTGAGACAATCAGACGGGGGGCCCCAATAACGTAGTGATAGTGCTGGCCACTGCGTTATGTTACTCAAGTGTGTTACTTGTACCACAATGATAGGTTTAGCAGTGCTGGCAAACACGGCAACGTTAAGTTAGGGTGTTCTGTGTAACACTCCTCCTAAAGGTGACACAATGTTAGTGTATTATGTCTTAGGCTGCGTAGACAGTAACCATACGTGATCGTGTTAGTAGATCTGCAGTATCGACCTGGTCATATTAGAGTGATGATGTACGTGTTTGGTCAGAGCCTAACGTTGTGTTACAGTGTCACTATTAATAGTAGTTCAAGGACGGATCACAGCGTATCATAATGTTACTGTACCAGAGCTGGACGAGATCGAGCAGAAACATCATTTTAAGGCGTGTGCACGTTCGTGGGTTTCCAGTCAACACTGTTACCGCGTTACCGTGACAGCTTCTCCAGTGTTAATATTATGTGAGTACGTTGTCACGTCCCTGTGCTGGGCCTCATAACGTAGATACGTGTTATCTCAGTGTTACCTTATCCGAGGTGTTTTAACATAAATTAATCACCCACCCAGGTTTACCCCCTGAAAGGTCCAGCAATATCTCCGCCATATGCTACAGAACACCTGGCGGGCGAAGGAAACGGAAACGGAAGAATAGACTCGACCAGGACTGCTGTTGCGTACGGAAGCCGGCTGCACGGGCGGTGGAACTACGGAGAGGTGGGGACGGATATCGTGCGTATCGGGGTGAGAACTGCTTCATAAAAAAAACGTGATGTATCTATTGCATTGCCATCGTTTTGGTCACGTCTACTCGTAATACATACCTGGTACATAAACATTACTTGCGTGTGTCTTACTGTTCTGGGCACACTAGGGTACGAGGCCCTGCTGCGCTCTCACAGAATCTGCGACGACCTGTTGCACCCTCAGAAAGTCTACGAATATTCTTCGTTTTCATTTATTTGCCATGTCTTCTTCAAGTTCTATTACTTTGTATCGCTGTATTTTGTCGTTTTCTTTCGATTTTCTTTCCTTTCGTCGCTTTTATTGCGGTTGTCTTGATTATCTCATGTTTTTCATGTTTTTCGGTATTTTTTTCATCAAGTTCGCTTTGACTTGAGTTTGGTAATTTTTTGTGCTTCATTATTATTTTGTGAGCTGTTCAAGCCGAACAACTATTCGCCGAACGGTTGCACGTTACTACGTACCTGCTTCTGCTGGGTCTGGCGCACAAAGCTTTGCTTTCTTTACTCCCTTAAGTATAGGTACTGTTTGTTGTCGGTTTCTTCCGTTTTTGTTTCGTTTTGTCAAATTGTTTACGGATTTATCGATTGTCTCGATTTTAGTGTGTTTGGACTGCTGTTATTTATTTCCGATTTTTCAGCTGCCTCAAGCGTGGAGCTCTTGGCATTTACAAGTCATAAGTTGCACCAAACAATGGACCTCTGTCAGCTCGTGTATTTGTTCAATTCCTCCTTGAGCGAGGGAAGCGGGCGGAGGCCGCCCGTGGAGCAATGTGCCTCGGATATCCCTACAATTAATAGTGAAACATGAAACACCCGAGATCTGATTTGTAGGGGTCGCTATTGATAGGACATGACCGGAATGTAAGTTGCGGGGGCCGCCGATGAAATAGAAAATGTCCCCACCATTCATGTCGATGGTTGCCAGTTAACATAACTTGACAGATACAGATTCCGAAGGTTGACTTATCAGTACGAATTGTCCATCTTAACGAATTTCTGAGGTAGCCAAGTACTGAATGAATGCTCTAAACGCCCCGGAGACCCCTTTTCAGCAAAAACGAGCATATTCCGGCGTAAACGCTCCCTCTTTAAACAAAATAGCAAAACACACCCCAGCCACACGGTAAACACCCCTCTTTGATTTTCTTGAGTGAACACCGCGGGGCAGAGCTCGCAAGGCGTTTGAGTGAAGGCAATGCAGGTGTTTCCAAACAGGCAAGAGTTTGATTGAAATACATATTAATAGGAAGATGTTGGCATATGGGAAGATGCACGTGTTGCGTAACAGCAACAGGCGTAACAAGCCGAGGACAAATTACCAAACATGTTTAAGACGTGCTGCCTTTCGAAGCATTACCTGGTATCAACCAGCCCCTTGAACAAGTTCGTACTATCACATTGGGATTTGGAGTGTATATCAGCTCGTGCTGCAGATGATGGTATCTGGTATCAACCAGCCCCTTGCACACGTTCGTACCATCACATTGGGATTTGGAGTGTATATCAGCTCGTGCTGCTGATGATGGTATCTGGTATCAACCAGCCCCTTGCACACGTTCGTACCATCACATTGGGATTTGGAGTGTATATCAGCTCGTGCTGATTATGGGCTCGCCAACTGATGACCAGAGAAGACACAGCCCACGTAACGTTATATCGATGAGGCAAACGTTCAGGCAATATATAGCAGTATCAGGTCCAATATCAGGCCCAAACCCCCGCCAATGCTCCTGGATCAAATGCCCAAATCTCGAACCACCTGCAAACCGCAACGTTCGCCAATACTGTACAGCATGTGCCCAACCTGAGCATTGACGTCGCCCGCAAACACACATCGCTACAGCTCGACAACCTCATCGCCGGCACCCGCCCCGCCAACCTCCTTCTCGGTGCGACTCTCATCGCCGCTGTCGTCGTCGGGGCATCGAAGGCCGGTGTACTCCGTTGCCGCGAGCTTCGTCGCCGTCGAGTAGGATTGCCGTCTGCTCGGCCCCACCGAACGCTCCAGTGCAAACCTCGCACGGTGAACACGCGAGAGTGTCCGTCCGCGCTGTAGGACCTGCTGAGCAGCAGGCGCGGTCGCAGGCGGGACCGGGCGCCGGCGTGCCCTCCCTCGTGGGCGCCGCCTGGCCGGGACGGCGTGCAGTTGGAGTTGTCTGTGTTTTTATCGGTGCTGGGTGCCTTCTCGGTGCTGCACGATTGCAACATGACCCAACACCACTTCTTGCTACGGCAGGGCTGTTGCCGAGGGTGTGAGACGGAGGTTTTTCTGTTTATAGACCGGAGATATTCCCCCCAAAGAACGCCCCAGCCACGTAGTAAATACCCCGGGTGAGGGGATTACTATTAATGACACTGTGACGGTGATAGCAATTGTCGACCGCAATGATTCAAATGCGAGCTGGTTCCAGCAAGACCCGTCACATTTCACCTTCGGGTCTTGAAACAATGAACACGTTGGAATATCCGACGGAAAAATTATCGCCATAACCGCATCAACAAGGGGAACGCATCGGTGTGAATAATATTTTTGAAGATGGGAGCCGTGCTATTGTTAGAACGTTAAATTACGTAAGCAGGCGGGAAAATAAATAACAAAAAAAACAGAATCTAACACGAAAACAGTGTATTTTTTGCCATTTAGGTGACAGTGCGACGATATTTATTGCTTGACTCGTAATAATACGGCACCAGCACACTTAGTAATGGTCTTGGTTAACAGTCAATAGGTTTAGAAAAAAAAGTTGCAATCGGCCAAATCGGCCTACTTTGAGCCTTTTTTCGGTTCATTTTGGGCCTATTTTCGACCAAATTGCTAATATCCCTACACATCGTATGAAATCATTTTTGCGCCATGGTTTTTGGGAGCTGATGAAAAAAAAGGTCTGGCTGTTCTCCATGGCAATATGGAAAATGTGACGGCTGTTCATTTTTTTCGTACATCAGTTAAAACTCCAAAGATGGCAGAAAACAAAAAAAAATAAAAATCGTAAAATTGCGCTTCGAGAACGAAAACAAAATAGAAAAGACCCTACAACAAACCCTGGCGAAAAGTTTCGAAGCCAAAAAGTTCGGCCTGTAGTTGGAACCAGCTTGTGGCAGTCTACAGCGTGCTTTTGTCTCCACACTAAAGCTGATAGGGGTGTCTATTACAGTGGTGGTCCCTCAGTAGCGCCGGTTGCCGCAATGGCGCCGGTCTTTTTGGCTGGCACAGACTCAACCCGCAGTAATGCCGGTACGGGCACTGCTGCGGGACTGCGCTTACAAATGCCGGTGTTGGCAATACGCCGTTCCCGAGAAGTGCCGGATCGTACACGTTACACCCTACAGCTGACGTGTTACATATCAGTACAACTGTATCTCCATTAAAAAATTAACAAATAATGATTTTGAATAGTTAATGCCTGGTATAAAATACCTCAGCTGCCGTATCTACAAACATGAATTATTTAACAGGTACACTACGTACCGGCCCTCTCGAAAGAAATAGCCCCAAAAGAAACTCAGCCTAAACATTTACGGCGGAAATAAGAAAGTCGACAGCTACTATACTGAAGTTAGTGTGGGACACACCCCCTTCTCAAATAGGAAAGTCAGCCTAAGCCCGATTTCTGGTTTCTTATAAGCGGGCCGGTACTGTAGATGCTCCCAGTACCTGGGTATTTTGCCCATTGGTACTGCTCACACTGCGAGTATTTGCAGCACGAAAACACTCTCAATGTGCGCAGAATACTCGGAGAATGAAGCATACTTCGGCCCTCTGTGGACCGGTTGGATACTTCCATCCTTATTGTTTTACAGAAAACAATTACAGATGGTCCCACGAGTGGGAGTTGTAGGAAATTATTTCGGATACTCTGAATACTGCAAGTCTTTCGGATGTTTGTACAGCGGGCACTGCTTGTAGTGTGGGTTCTGTACTGCTCATAATCGCAGTACTTGCAGTATTGGGGGATTCCGCAATGATCAGTCCCAGTATTAGCAGTATGTGGGTCGCCAGTACTGCAATACTCTCAGTACTCGGAGTACGAAATACACTCGATACTCGGAATAAAAACTATACTGGGAGCATCTGTCAACAAGTATAAAACACACGGTTTCGCAGCATCTGCTTGCTGTACTGCCCTGCGAGTACAGCACCCAGCAACCGGCGCCACCAGTAGATGCACTAGCACCAGCAGTAGAGACATCAGCACCACCCGTCGAACAGAGCATGCCCTATGCCGCTTACCATGCGCACCCTCACTGCTTTGCCGAAGCGAAGCACATGTGTATGTCCAGATATCTTACCGAGGTCCCAGCCCGCCGTGACGCATTGGAGTCCCCCTTCATTCGTACAGCATTCTAGTTGGCCGAAGTATATGTAAAAGTAGCTTGGAAAATGCTCCGTGAAACAAGATAACTCTTCAGCAGTGCCGGTCCACTCCTGAGGGACCATTCGGAGCAGTGACTGTTGCCGCAGTAGTGCCGGTATTTCTGGCTCGCACGTACCGGCACTACATTAGGACCACTACTGTAATAGTAAATAGTCTTGCAAAGTAATTGGGATGGTGCAAATCAATCGTAAGTTCCCGGACAATAGTGCCAGACGGGTTATATATTAGCTCAATAGTACCGGGCAATAGGGTGATACCGCGCGTAATCTATCTATATCATACTGAGGACCAACGCCCAAACGGGTAGGGTGGATCTTGACTGATCCGAGTCTAGCGGGGAGGCTTTTTGGCTTGGGTTTTCGTTGGTGGATGAGCTTCGGCAAGTTCCACACTACCCGGAGAGTTTACTTTTCGGGTGGCTATTCCCACCGCACCGGGCCCCTTCGGGGGTCAGGTCGGGTCAACATGCTCAAGTCTCCGGAGTAGTCGGCAGCAAGGGCTGATACTTCCGAGGGGGTATGAAGTGAATTGACACACGACACAGAGTGAGACGTGGAAGTGTGGAGGGCGTAAGCTTTATTTCTACCCATCTGCCGGAGGATATATATTTTTTTAATCTAAAATTATAAGCTGCCATTATGTCTGTAGTTGGGTAGCGCTATCCAGAGCGGCTCAGCCCCACCTTACCCAATGGGTAGGGAGGCTAGGTGCCACAACCCGCAGAACGCCGGGTCCCATGCCGCGCCGAGCTGTGGCCGTGGCACAATCCCGACGCAGTTCTGGCAGCCATCTAGCCAGCCAAACTGCTATCTTACAATTTTTGAAATACTATTCTGGCACCTGATTGGTTGTCCATGCCAGTGGCCGCTGGTTCGTTCTAAAACAAAAGGTGCTGAAAAGAGCCATCGAGATTCCGTCACACCCGGGGAGGATAGGGTCTCATCCCCGGACAAAACAAAAATCCATATCTCTACAACTCCGTCCAACCGGGGGTAAAAGCGACGATTTCCCGGGTCGACACTGCTCCGCACGGTATGGAAACCCCACCCCCATCGGTTGATCACTGATTGGCTGAGGCTCAGGGAACCAGCGGCACCGGGCGACGATAGGATCCCATCGCCGCACCATAAATCATTCCATACATCTGCAAATCAAACATACCGGGGGCAAAAACGGACAACTCCGGTCGATACCCCTGCGCAAGGTGTGGAAACCCCAATCCCACTGGCCGATTGCTGACTAGGCTGGGGCAAATAGAACCAGCACGCGGTGAGAGGTGCCCCTCGGGGAACGGCGAGATCTCACCGCACCCGGGAATGATAGTGTTCCGTCCCCGGATCATAAATTATTCCATACATCTACAAATCCCAACAACCCGGCGACAAAAACGGACACCCCCCGGTTTGATGCCCCGCAAGGTGTGGAAACCCCAACCCCACTGACTGATTTACGGTTACCCGGCAACGGCGAAACCCCGCCTTAGCCAGGGACGATAAGATCCCATCCCCAGATCAGGAATCCTTCCATCCGTTCACAACTGCAACAACCCGGCGACGGAAAACCACACCCCCTGGGTCGATAACGCAATCCCGCCGCACCCGAAGACGATAGGGGCGCATCCCCATTTCGGAAATCCCTCATCATCTCTACAACTCCAACCACTCAGAGAAAAATGACCCCCCCGGCTCAAACTAGCTTCGCACGGTGTGGAAACCCCGGCCCCACCGGCCGATTGCTGATTGGCCGGGACTCGTACTGAAGCCAGCGCCACCCGGGGACGATAGGGCCCCATTCCCGGATCGGAAATCCGTCACTACATCTACAACTCCAACAGCCCGGGGACTAAAACCGGGAACCCCCGGGTTGACACGGCCCGGCACGGTGTGAAAACCACAGCCCCACCGGCCGAACGCTGATTGGCCGGGGCTCGAAAATAAATCAAGCGCAACTTCCAACAGCCCGGGGACAAAACCCGAGACCCCCCCCAGGCCGATAGCGCCGCTCACGGTGTGGAAACCCCAGTTCCACTGGCACTGTCGCTGATTGACCGTGGTTGGAAGAAAAGAAATAGAGCCACCGCCACCCCGGGACGATGGGGCCCCGTCCCCGAATCGCGAATCCCTCCATACATCTACAACTCCAACGACCTGGGGACAAAAACCGATTTCCCCGGGTCGACATCGAGTTGCATGGTGTGGAAACCCCAATCCCACCCGTCGATCGCTGATTGGCTGGATATCTACAATAAACTCAGTCCAACCCGGGGACGATAGGGCCCCATCCCCGGATCGGAAACCGCTCTATACATCTACAACTTCAACACGGAGACGAAAACCGAGCCCCCTCGGGTCGACATCGTCCCGCACGGTCTGGAAACCCTAACCCCACTAGCTCTATCACTGATTGACTGCGGTAGCTTTGAGGGTCCGCCACACGCGGGAAGGATAAGGTCTCATCCCAGATAGTAAATAATTCCATACATCTACAACTCCGACAAACCGAGGACAAACACAAGGATCCCCCGGGTCGATACCACCCGGCGCGGTGTGGAGATCCCAACCCCACTGACCGTATCACTGATTGGCTGAAGTTCGGGGGGCCAGCGCCACCCGGGGAGGATACATTGTCACCCCCGCATAATAAGCACTAACATACCTACCGTAATCATGCGAGAGCTGGCACCCATCGGAAGGTTGGCACCCATCGGAGAGATAGAACCGGGGTGCGATAACAAACACAACGTAGAAACATTTAATCGTGTTTTCGCACCCCCATCGGAGAGATCGCACCCGGGTGCGATCTCTCCGACATAAATAGAAATTTGAGGGCCACCGCAGCGGGTCTGTGGTAGGTAATATTCTCATTCTTTCATACTCCGATGATATATCGCCAGTGCGCCACTCCTCTCAAACGTACCGTACTTTACCAACGCATGGTAGGTCAAGTCGTTTTTGGTAGCTTTGAGTCTTTTAATTTGTATGCTCTCAACCAAGCACACAGCACACATCATCCGGTACATGCCGCCTACCGGTACACCTTTGTGACACAAATCACAGAACCAGCTCGTGGTACGATATTACAATACCTACCTTGTGCAACCGAGGCAGACAGGAACTACAGAGGAAATCGAGTGGTTCAGCATAAAGCGAACAGCAGACCCATAGTGTACCGGTACGTGACATTTCAGCAAAAACAACACTCCGGAGCATCGTTCTCCGTCCTATTGCAACACGCCGCAACCAAACTCGCTTCGGCCCTACAACCAACCCCAACGCCATGTTGACACGCACCAGACTCCGATACCCTTATGCATTCCAGCCAGCGACAACGGTACCTACATACGTATGGTCAAAGCACAAAACACCTGTATTGTACTGATCTACGGCATTTTCAAGTACCGGTTTTGTAGCGATGTTTCACAGCTCAATCTCTTCCTCTACTCCCCCCCCGCCACCGCCCAAGAACTCCACATCGCTGTCATCTTCCAGCAGCTTCACATCGCTGTCGTCGTCCGTGGGGGGTAGCAGCTTCGCGTCCACCTCCTTCTGTGCGGCCGCGATGGGGTTGGTGCCGGCCGCCGCGGCCTCTGGTACCACTGGCAGGTGGAGCGGGGGCAGGGTGACGTCGGGGTGCTGTGCCTCCCACTCGACGCGCTGCTGCTGGAGGAGCTCGGGGTAGCCTTCGCCGAAGGTGTGCGAGCACCAGGCGTGGTCCTCGCTGCCATCGAGAGCAAGCGTGAGCCCGCAGATCTTGAAGCAAGTCTTGACCAGCTCCGGAGTGATCTGTGCCCACGACTGCTTGCACCACGTCGACACCTGCCCACGTCCCGGCGGCTTCAGCTTGCCCGTCCTGGTGTCGGCGACCGCTGTGGCGGTGTGGGCGGTGTACATCCCCCGCAGCAGCCGCTTCATCTGCTTGTTGAGCATGCGGTCCAGCGGCTGGAGCAGAGGAGTCAGACCGCCCGGGATCAGGATGACGATGGTGTTGGCTCTCTTCAGGAGGTCGGCGATGAAACCCTCGTCTTTGTGGCACTTGAAGTCGTCCAAGACCAAGATGCTTGGTCGCTGCTTGATGATGCTGCCGTTGTTGGGGCGCAGCTTCCAGCTCTCCGTGAGCCACAGGGTGCACTCCCGCGCGTCGCACCAGCTCTTATCCTGCACTCCAAACGACATGCCGCCGGCGGGGTGCCCGTTGCGGGTTCGATTCGCGGGGGCAATCTCTGCCGCGATGGACCCCTTCCGCGGCTGAGTGCTCTTGCCCTTCCCCGACTTGGTCGGCGGGATGAACGGGGTGCCCTTGAAGATGATGCGCAGTGGAACCTTGCCGCCGTCTGCCATGACAGCAAGACAGAGCGTGAAGCGCTCCTTTTCCTTGCCTGTGAGGGAATCAGTACAAATCGGGGGATAGAGGAGCGTTCAGTTCATCTTTCACCTTCGTGTTTTTTTATGTGGATGAGAGAGAGACCAAACACCGACAAACAACAGCATTAAAAAAATTAAACAGCAGCAGACCAAAATAAAAAATGATGCCGAGTACACAAAGAATAAACAGCAGTAGAAAAACACAAAATGATGCCGAGTACACAAAAAATAAACAGCAATAGACGAAATACAAAATGATGCCGAATATTTTACACAAAAAATAAACAGCTGTAGAAAAATACAAAATGATGCCGAGTACACAAAAAATAAACAGCAGTAGACGAAATACAAAATGATGCCGAATATTTTACACAAAACATAAACAGCTGCAGACCAAAATATAAACTGATGCCGAGTACACAACAAATAAACAGCAGTAGACGAAATCCAAAATGATGTCGAATATTTTACACAAAAAATAAACAGCAGCAGACCTACAGTAAATATAAACTGATACCGAGTACACAAAAAATAAACATCAGCAGTAAAAGACTCGTACCTCCGGTGCTGATGCGAGCATCCTTGGCACCACGCTTCTCCAGAGTCGTCTCCACCGGCATCTCGTGCTGGACGGGCGTCTGGTCCATGTTGCCGAGTTCTTCGAAAACTTGCTCGGCCACCGACTCTAGCTGCTCGGAAGTCAGGTCCTCCCCTTTGATGGGGCTCTCGCCGGGCGGAGATGGGTTGCGCTTCTCGTAGATCTCACCAGCACGCTTCAGGAGAGCCTGCCGAAGCTTCATCACCGTCGCCCACGCCATGCCCTCGTGTCCTGTGGGCAGCTTCTGTCCCACGCTGGTACGCCGGCGGATACTAAACCCGCGGCGCTTGCGGAAACGCTGGTACCAGTTGTTGAACTTCGCCCTGAACTCCTCTGACTCCTTCGGCGTAGGGTGGGCGGGAAGACCCCCGAGGGCATCAGGCTTGAGTGCCAGCAGCTTGTTCATGACCTCCGCGCTTCCACAGCCGCGGTGCTGTTTACGCTGACCATTGATGTAGTCCTCCAGGGCTTGGTCAACATCGGCGGTCGAAGCTGCAGCCCCAACGTTTAGCGACTTGGCACGCGAGCGCTTGGGCGCGGAGGCGACCACGACCTTGAGCTTTTCCTCCTGCCGCACCCACTCGATCACGCGCTTTTTAGCTACACCGAGAACTTTCGCCGCTCCGCCGTTTCCCACCGGGTTGCCGTCCGCGCAGCGGACCCTCGTGAATGCCGCCGCCTTCAGTTTGAAGCCGTTGGTGTAGCTCCCTCTCCCTCCTGCCGAACCAGACCTTTCGACTGCGAAGCCAGGCTCCGGGTACTTGCGTTTTTGGCAGGCTTGTCGGTGGCCATCATTTGCTGCCAGCATCTCGTCGATGGCCTCTCCTGCTGCCAAAGGGTCGGCAGCCGCAGCAGGAGCAGCAGCAGCACTCTCATTGGCCTGTGAAAAGGCAGTCTCGCTGCGTGCACCCTCTGACATGATGCTGCAGGGGGTGGTCTGGATGCCGTGGGTTTGTGTGGACGCTGCGCATCTCAGCGGAATGCCGCCGCGTTTTTCGGGGTATTGTGCCGTATTATACCGTATTTTACCGGATCGATTCTCAATTCGCCGGCACACCGTTTTGGGTGATGTAAGGTGTGTGTTAACTGCTGTGTTTACTGTGCCCTACATCTGCAACAGGGTGGGTACGGTATCCAGCTGTTGTGGTACTCGGTATCGCACCCATCGGAGAGATCGCACCGGGGGTGCATGTACGCAGCACCGTTGCCCCAGTACGGCGCGGTGTATTTCGATTCAGCAGCGCACCCATCGGAGAGATCGCACCGGGAGTGCGCCAAAATTGAAGAACGGCATGATTTAATTGTATTTCCGCACCCCCATCGGAAGGTTGGCACCCATCGGAGAGATAGCACCGGGGTGCGATAAAAAACACAACGTAGAAACATTTAAAAATCGATCGCACCCCGGTGCCAACTCTCGCATGATTACGGTACACCCCGAGTCGATACCGCCCCGCACGGTGTGGAAAACCCAACCCCACTGGCTCTGTCACTCTTTGGCTGAGGTTCGGGAAGCCAGCGCCACCCGAGGATATCTTTTAATCCCCGCATTATAAACACTGCCATACATTCACCACTATTAAATACAGCGAACCGAGGACGAAAAAATTGACTCCCCGGGTCAACTAAACCTCTAACGGTGTGGAAACCCCAGCCCCGCCGGCCGATATTAGATTGCCTGGGGCTACAAAATAAACCCAGCGCAAACCGGCGGCGATAAGGTCCCATCCCCGGATCGAAAAACCCTCCGTACATACCAGGTATACAATTCTGAAAACACGGGGACCAAAATCGAGTTCCCCCTGGTAGACACCGCACGGCACGTTTTGAAACCCCCAACCCCACCGGCTGATCGCTGATTGGCTGGGGCTCGAAAACAAAGCCAGAGCCGCCCGGAACGATAGGGTCCCATCCCCGGATCCGAAACCCCTCCATACATCTACAAATCCAACAACCCGGGGACAAAAACCGAGTTTCCCCGGGTCGACAACGCCTCGCACGGTGTGGAAACCCCAGCCCCACCGGCTCCATCACTGACTGGCTGGGGTTGCTTCGAGGTCATGCACGCGGGGAAGATAAGGTGCTATCGCCGGATGATGAATCTCTATTTACATCACCTCTCTGACAAACCGAGAATTAAATGTGATTCCTAGGGTCGATACCGCCCCGCACGGTATGAAAACCTCACCCCCACTGGCTCCATCACTCAGCGGCTGAGGTTAGTGGAGTCAGCGCCACGCGAGGAGCATGAAATGCCATCCGCGAACCATAAATCCGTCCGTTCATCTATAATTCCGCCAACACGGGATGAAAACGGTGATCCCCCGAGGCGACACCGCCTTGTACGGCGTGGAAACCTAAACCCCACTGCTCATAGCTGATCGGCTTTGTGGGCTGAACTTCGTGAAGCCGGCGTTCCTCACCAATGGAAGCAAGAAGGTTCAGCAAGTTCGTCAAACCCGGTCCAATAGGCCCACTTTGTTTGTGGATTGGTTGTTCATTCCACATGGATCAGCCTTCGCTTGGCGCAGCCCAATGAAACAAAACAAGGCGCGCGAAGCGCGCCGATGTTTGCGCTTGGATATTTATTGAATGGAAATAGTGACCAATTCGTGATTTAGTTAAAATAGTTGAGTATGGCCCTTGACAAGCTGTAACTTACTTTGGACTAGGCGAAACAAACAAAACTGCCGAAACAATATGCCTTTGCTCCGCCCAGGTAATCACGACTGTGGTCATCTTATCCTGCCATTCCTCGTATTTCGAAAGTCCTTCGCCGAAAAAATACTGGGTAAACTGTGTTCCACGGACAATTTATTGCTGGTTACTGTTCCCACGTCTTTGTGTGCCTACATGTGACACCTGTGGCAAATGCAGCACCATTCCGGATCAACCTGACAACTATCCGCGCCGCTTCTGTATAACTGATCGACATCAATTACGAATATCAAACATCTGTACGAGATACATGTTCCAGGTGTAACTCTTGATTCATTCACAACTCCACTGGTGAGTTAAAACGCGAGACCTGACTAGGAGTGGTGTACAGTGTAACCCGTCTGCATGCTTTCAACAGTGTAAGGTGAAGACAAAAAAGTGATACTGGTCTTCCCCGAATCATGTCTCGCAATGATCTATGAAAGGGCAAAGGCAAACAAAATGGTATACCGAGCTATTTTGAGCAATGTATAGGTACAATCTTCCTAAATATTGTACTCGGATAAAATCACCTGGCCCTGCATCTGATTGGCCAGCGCCCGATCAAGCCTATTGTTGACTGAAAAGTTCCAAATACACCTCTCTGTGGCTGCTCAAGCTGGGCTTCACCTATTTTTGGCTTCAATTGTACCCATAATTGGCTCAACCTGTACCTACAAAGGACCTCTTGCTTTTAAGAAAGCTTCTATTAATAGCCAACAGCACAGTTTCTGGTTGGGTTCATGCTGAGTGTGCGGTACTCTGTTACCCGACACGATCCCCCTCAAAAGGTAGTTGGCAAAATATTCGTGTTTTTTTTTCTTGAGTCTGCTCTGATCACCTAGTCCCGACTGCCCTGTGGCCATCTTTCAGTTTCGCAAAAATATATTAAATTGAGCGATTTATAATACAAATTAAACCAAGTACAATATATACGATTGGGCGCAGGCCGATCAGACGGAGGACTAGGAAGCTTTTTCCCGAGTTCAATATTGAGTGTACCTACAAAGGGCTCAAAATGCCTAGGTACACTTATTATTGGCTTGCCCTTCATAACTTCTCAACTGTGGAGCTTCGGAGTGTCTAGCAGGTTTTTACACTGATCTCAATAGTTGTAATTGCACGCCTCTGAAGACGGGCACTTTGATGAACCGTGAAAACAAGGATCCCTCTGCGGTGTTAACGGCTGTTCACGACCACGTGGGCGCGTGTGATCGTGAGAGCGCAGCATCTTCGAGGCTGCGAGTACCACTGTACAGCGAGTTTTTATATCCAGCTGTTGACGGCACTGCGTGATGGCACCGGCAAAGGGCAGGCGTGTGGCCGCTCCCTCGGGCAGCACGCCCAGCGTAGGAAGAATGCGAAGGACAGGCCAGCGGCTGCTAACCGGTTATTATGGTCAAACAAAAAGATACCGAGATTGCGGTGATAGAGGCCACGTGAGATATACGAGGCGCAGAGCCTGCCAACCAGCAGGCGAAAAACGAGCAAGATCTAGACGAACGCCACGAACAGCAGTCAAAAATGAAGGCAGAGCTCGACGAACGCCAACAACAGTAAAAAAAGGCGGGAAAACTCGTCGAACGCAACGAACCGCAGAGTCAATGATCCGTGCCGGACAATTATGCTCTAACATTTCGGGTAATACATTTTGAAATCCGACGAACTGAGCGATAAGGCTACCACAGTCGTGATCACCAGGACGAGCAAACAAAAAGTGTTTTAACAGTAGTTTTTTGCTCGCCTACATTAAAATTAAGTAAGTTACATCTTGTCAAGGGCAAAAACTATAGCTACGTTTCATGAAACCATGAAGTCCTCGCCAATTATCGTTTTGCCTCAAAAACAAAGTGCTGCTCCAATCGTAGAATGGCGAGAGGAATTGTATCCCGCCCTATTGTTTTACGTTGTGTAGTTGGCTTTCACGAACAATTGGACGTCCTGTGTCATCCCGGAAACGGGTCAAATGGTTTACTTTTTTACAAACGGAAAACAGTTTCAAGTGGCGAATATTAAAACCTCTCGAAGTCCGCCGTCAAATATAGCTTCTAAAAAAAGCACACCAATTGCAAAAGGAATCCGGTTAATCGGTTTTGTTGGCCGTGAAGAGTTGAATAACAAAACAGAATATCGCCATCACCTTCGCAAGGAGATCGGCGTTCCAGTAGTGTGTTTGTGTGTCACAACCAAGATTCTGACCTATACAAAAAGTGTACTATGGTGATGGAGATTTCAGAATTAATTATCTGCATGGACAATACAAGGCCACTCAGGATCGCTTGCTGCTCACCAAGTAGCGTTGGTGGCGAGGGGAAGCGGTGTTTGACAAGCGTGATTGAGACGCGGCCCGACACAAGGTCATGACGCCTCAGCAACGTACTCGAGAGAAGCCGCTTCTTCGGCGCGAAGGTGGAAAATGCTCGGGCGCTTTCTTGAATGCCTAGGAGATCCACGACATCCTTTTGCTATGCTTCGGCCAGGTGCACGGCAGTATGGAAGATACTCCGGCTGCGAAACGAACAGCAGAGCTCGTGTACGAACACGGCCGGATGTCCATTCTGCGCTGCTGTCCGTAGAGAAGGAGTAAGCATAATTTACCAACACCCGCATTGAGGTGGTGTGCAGCCCGATCTGCACTGTTTGCAGAGCGAATGAAGGCTGGTGTGTACTGCTGTACCCCTCCTGCCCTGAACACTTTCACGCCCTCGGGGGGGTGGGCAGTACGTCTCGTCTCGCTCTGCGAGTTACCTCCCCAGTTGTGACGCTTGCGTCACAAATTCTGAGCGAGGGTGTCAATGATTACGTATTCTGTAACATATTATCCAATAGGGCTCAGATAACGTTCCACCGTTGACACCCTTGTACTGCTTCGTCGCAGTGCGCACCGGTAACTGCTATACCGGCCGCTCTTGCGTGGTGCACAGACCCAAGCGCACTAACAAGATCAGCATGCGGCTATGGCATAGTCGGGGGAGCGACGAGGCGCGGCGACTCCTGACGACGGGCGGAGGGTGTTTCGCTCGGAGCGGTGCGCTAACTTGCGCGCCTTCATTAAGGTCAAGCACAAGAGCGGACAACAGGGCTTTCGACGTACGGTAGTAGGATAATTGATCAAGCAGGAGTGCCATCTTGTCATGTCGAAGCGCATGGTAGGAGGGCTATTGCATGGGCTTTGCCCTAGGTGCCACCGAGACAGGATCAAGATACCCCCCTCGACGACGAAATGAAGGCCCGAATTCGCCAGCTTCTCGTAGAAAAGGGCCCTGCGCATCATGAAGAATCTGGAACGGCACTGATTGTGTAAAAGGACGAAAGTCTCGTCCACCAGTTGCACGGTTCTGTATTATCGTACATTTTAATGGATCTAGCAGGTATAGTACAGGAGAGGATGGGTCGTACGTCGAACAACGGTTTGCAACTGATCATGGTTCATGCCAATACCAACGACAGTCCATTGGTTATTCGTGACGCCGAGGGTTTTTCTATCGCTTGAGAGGTGGTTCAAAATAATAAAAACGAGAGGAGCAAGCAGGGTCTTGAGGACATATGGGTTCAATAACATCAGCTGAGATGCTTTTGGCAAACCAACAATGCCACGGGGGATAACCACGCTGCAATGACGCACTCACTGCTCATAGAGTGGCTCCAGCGACGCGTAACGCCAGCTTTCAAAGCCACGTTAAAGGATCAGAAAAACAATATTGTCCTCGGCAACGCCTCTTGCCGCCACGGGTTTGACCCCGACATCAGAGTGCCTGAAACGAATACCACGTTGCAGAATACGATTTTGATGCAGAAGCACGGGGCGGGGAAATTCCCTGCGCAGAGCGAAGAATCCCACCGTAAAAGTGGTAGGGAGATCGTTCGAGGTACCAGAATATGAGTTGTTCCCGAACTCTAGCTCGAAATGTGGCAGCAGCGTAATAGCAGTAGAGTTAGCACTTGCTACCCGGGCGTTTTCGAAGCTTCGATACCCCGAAAAGCTCATGGACAAGCTGGAATCTTCCATGCAGAGGCATAAATGGCAGCTGATCTGGAGCCCGCCGTACTTACCGACCTTTCAGCCCATTAGGCTCAAGGTTGGCCGTGGCAATCATGGAAATGTAACCATTACTCAATAATAACAACCTATTTTCCGATTCTTGCTTTTTCCTCGACAACGTGTAGTCGCGCGGCAAATTAAAAAAATCGTCTGTTGCCACGAAATAATAATCGGTAGAGATACTACACCACATGTTTTCAGGTAATATCCTGCCCTGGGCGGTGGCCTAAGGTAATAACGCCCAGAAAGACTCATGGCAAATATACAACAACTTGGCCAGATACTATTTCCCCAAAAAACGTTTTTAGACGTGACTCCTTTGCTTCCCCCGTTTGAAACCGCTATCGTGCACTCATTCAATGATTATATTCGTGGAGATGGGGCTGAGGAGCAAATACCAAATAACCAGCATGTATTCGTCTAGATGGGGCTGAGGACCAAATACCAAAGAACCAGTATGTAGGACAATACCGACAAGCCTCTCCTCTCGTAGACCTATGGGCCAGTGCCACCGTGGTCGTAGCTAAAACACCTTAAAAAAAACAGCTAGCTATATGAGTGCAGTAATATAATATCGAATGATTTGAGCTTGCGCTGTCGTTCATCTCCTGGCCTTCGAGTATGCGGATGCAAACATATATAATGGAACGCAAACTTACGGCGTACGAGGGTATCGAATATCGAAGTGTATCGGAATCGTTAATGTGAGTGTTGTGATATCGTATCGAACTAGTTTAGCTCGTTTGGCCCTCCATCTCCTGGCCTCCCAATATACATGGGCTGATATATAAGTGCACGCATAATTACGGCGTACGAGAGTATCGAATATCAAAATTAAATCGCAATGATTTTTCGCTCTCAATAGTATCGCCAGTTTCGTTCGATATCCACCACGCACGAGGTACAGAAATGTGTATCTGGTAATTTTATTTATTGTGTGGAGTTGGTCTCGAACCCAGATAAAACAGTCTGAGTTTCAGATACAAATTCGCATGGTTGCAAACAATACGACATTTTCTAGTATTCGCTCCGTCCTATTACTGCTTGAGTTTCGTGTTGGTCGGGCTCGGTGAATTCAAGCTCAAGCGTCGGACTCAAGCATCCGAGGCCACATTGCATTACTTTATGAAACGCGTGTCACGAGTGCGCATCACTTGGTCAATCAAGCGTAACTAGAGGCCAGCGTACCGACACTGATTACTGCCATCTACTGTTTGCTGCCTTGCTGCATAGTTGCTGAAGTTTAAGTGCGTATCCACGTCGAGACGCACGCTAGTGTGCATCTCTTGGTCCAGACTCGAGCCCAAGCAAGCCGACTGTAGTCTGGTGCGGAGAAATGCAAGGGCTGCGTTTCAGGCGTGAAGCGCCGCCGCTGTGTTCGGCTCCCACCTCTTCGATCACTGCTGCTGAATCAGAACCCATCCGAAGCATAGTCCCGCCGGCAGGATGTGTACCTATATTCACATGTAATATTTTAGAGCGGCGATGGCCAGAAGTCATGACACCGACGAGCGCTTTACGTAACATCCCCGTGTGTCCGTCTTACTGGCAATGTGCGAGACGCGGACATGCCTCCGTGCAGGTCCAAGCTTCTCGGCGGGAGGTAAATACCACTTGTGCTGCATGGATACTGCTGCTGCCGGGCCTGGTGACCCCAGGATGTGTGCACCGGATTATCTCGATTCTCCAGCACAAAACGCACGCAACTAAAATACTGCTGTACTAAAAAAAACCAAAGCTGCTCCGCGCCACAGTTTCGAAACCAACAACAGCAAAGCGGAGTCTCTCGCCAATGGTTCACCGGCTACGTACAGCACAGAAACACAGGCAAGCCGTCACAAATACAACAGTGGCAGACGTCAGCGTGTGGGTTCCCGTACGAGTTCCCGGCGAGGTAGGCATCAGAAAGGGAAACGGTAGGGGAACCGAAGTTCATCAAAGAAAAACCGCTCGAAATCACAAATTTGAGTATGAATGATCCGTTAATATGGCCGACACGGTTCGAACACCGCTGGGCAATCACTGGTCTTTCGTGGCTGCCACATCATTACATGTTGAACATAAAAAAACATATCAGCTGTGGGATCGAGGATATTGTCTTTGCAAGCTGCGTATGATGCTTTGAACGTGCGGACTACGGGTAACATCCATATACAATCACACCCCGTACAATAGACAATAGTACAATTGTCTATTAATAGCTTCCTATTACAATTGACTGGCAATTGTGGTCGCCAATTTCGATTAGTTGGAACGCATCGAGCTCTATGGTACAGACAATTTCAATTAACAGACACCCACCAGGCCCTATCGTCCACCGAATGTATGATAATATACACCCATCTACATTAATGGTCGAAGCAATTGCTATTAACAGTTACCAACGATATCCCATTGTTAAACCCATCGTCTATTGAAAATATAAATATCCCATTATATTGTAACGCTAACGGACAATTGCAGAAAAATTTCGGTGCTATTGATGCTGGCAATTCCATTCAATTAATGTTCTCCTAAATAAATTG
Organism: Saccharina japonica; assembly: GCA_008828725.1. Lineage (NCBI taxonomy): Eukaryota > Phaeophyceae > Laminariales > Laminariaceae > Saccharina > Saccharina japonica. Next base: position 136,471 of record MEHQ01000919.1, read on the forward strand.
TGCTGGCAATTCTATTTAATTGACACCCCTCTAAAATAATTGTGCTGGCAATTGCATTCGACATCCTCCCAAATAAATTGAGCTGGCAATTCCACTTAATTGGCGTAAATGGAATTGAAATTGTGCTGGCAATTGCAATTAATTGGCATCCTTCTAAATCAATCGTCCTGGCAATTGCATTCAATGGACACCCTTCTCAATCAATTGTGCTGGCAATTCCATTTGTTAGACATCCTTTTTAATTAATTGTGCGGGCAACTCCATTTAATAGGCATCTTTCTATTTTTTATGTCCTAGCAATTTCATTTATTTAGAAGGCTTCGAAATAATTGTCCAGACAGTCAGGCGTTTCCATTTAATAGAAAATATGTTACCGGTCAAATGATTTCAGAAGCTACAATTGGAATTTGACACCTCAATGTAAGCATGAGGATGCTATTTCTTGAAGTTGCAAAGGCATACGATTCGTGAGGCTGTCTACCGATTCCAATAGCCGGACCAATTGATTAATGAAGCAGTCTATTAATTGGAATCGACCAGACAAAATATTTCGGAGCATACATATCTCGGACAAAATATTTGGCGGCGGTTTCATCACTAGGAAAGTGTTTTTACATTCCCTTTCTGCTCAAACCTTGGACAATAGACATCGCAATAGCCTATTGCGCCTACAATAGACCCACCGAAAAGTCTATTAAATGAAATGAGGCAGACTATTGATTCTTAACATATTGCTGAATTTGGAAATGCAAAGACACCAACATATGATAGCCCGCCTACTAATTGGAATTGCTTCGTAGGAAATTGTTTTAGAGCTCTGTTAATTAACTGTAATGTCGCCTGCAATTTTTCAAGGCTCATCACGGTATTTTGACGGGACGGTAACGACGTAAATGGCGGGACGGGACGGCAAAACCGTCGTTAAACTGTTTCCGTCGTCCCGTAGAATCCAGTCCCGTTCCGCCGACAAAGTATTCAACCGTTGCCACTTACCGTCCCGTCCCGTCATCGAAATCTGCCCCGTTGAACTTTACCGTCCCGTCTCGTCAAGAAAATCGCTCCCGTTGAAAATTACCGTCCCGTCCCGTCGAGAAACTGCCATTTACCGTCCCGTCCCGTCACTGCCCCGTTGTCTACCGTCCCGTCCCGCCAAAACTTGTCTCCCCCGCCAAGATTCACCCCTGCCCGTTGTCTCTTCCCGTCATTACCACCAAGAATCTAAGAGTTTACAAAAATTATTTTTTCACATTGGTATGTACATTTAAATTGAATTAAAATTAAATTAAAATTAAATTAAAATTATACGAATTTACGAAATACGATTATTCCGAAATATAAAACATCAAAGTATCAAAATATGAAATAATGAAATAAGGTTTTCATTGTGGGGATACGAATTTCCCCCCAAAATTTATTTTGGGGATACGAATTTCAAGGTGGAAGATTGAACGAAGGAAATCTGGAGTTTGTGGAGAGGTACTGAATCGTTGACGTGATTGATAGGGGATGGGGAATAGGGTCATCATGTTGGGAGGTTGCAGTGAGTGGTTGCACTGGAAGTGCGGAGGTGGCTGGGAAGGGTTGAGATAGAAAGGAAGAGTACCAACTAGTACTGGGCTCTACTCGTGGGTGTTGGCGAGCAGGGGTCTGGCACTGGGTGGGAGTTCGGCGAGTTGAAACAAGAACCCGCCCGCCCTCCCTGGGGGGTTAAAGTACGGTCGGGTTTACAGGGGAAAGTGGCAGTCTATATCGAGCGTGTTTTATACTGCTTTATATTTAAGTGTGGATATGATCCAGCACCTGTTAATAATAATTCCAAATAAATGTATATTCACGTATGATTCGTAAGAGTGTTTATGTTTGCTTGTTCCTCTGGAGCAACAACTGTTTTGATCCAATGATCCAGTGCCGCATTATTATGACCACTACCGCACTACCACTACTATTTCTATACGTGGTATATTGCAATTAATTGGTATGTAGTATACAACTCACATTTGGGACAGTAAAAATCGGCCCCATGGTACGTCCCTCTCGTCCTGTCGTGATTTATTTTTTTTACCGTACCTCCCCGTCGTGAAAATTGTTTACCTTCCCGTCTCGTCGTGAAAAATATATTTACCGTCCCGTCCCGTCGTGGGAAAAAAAATCGTTGAATTTTACCGTCTCGTCCCGTCGTGCAAATTTAACCCGTTGAAATTACCGTTCCGTCCCGTTGAGAAGTTGTACACCCACCGTCCCGTCCCGTCCCGTCCCGTCTCAACAACCTGTTTGGTCATCATTTTACCGTCCCATCCCGTCCCGTCGTCATTTTTTCCCCGCCAAACAAGTAAAAACAGTACTGTCCCGTCCCGTCTCGATTATCGAGTACCGTGATAAGCCTTGCATTTTTTTCGCTCCGGAGATTCCAATACTCTATTACTTCTTCAATAGGATATGGGACCTACCCACAATACTCTATTACTTCTTCAATAGGATATGGGACCTACCCACAATGGACTATTGTTTTTACAGTAGATCTTCCGGAAGTCCTTTTAAACGGAATTCGTCAAGATACTGCTTTCGTGGTGCATCTATAAATAGGAATGGGTCGGCCAATAGGTTTGTGTCCTGGCCCTCCAATAGATGATTTCAGCAATTATTTTCTGGTCTTGGCTCACAATTGGAATGGTTCAATCAAACCGTTTCTGCTCTCGCCTTCCAATTGGAATCGTTCCAATACTTTGTTTCTGTTCTTGTCTATTAATAGTAATGGTCGGATCAATAGATTTCTGCCCTGGCCTTCCATTTGAAATTGTTTCAACAAATAATTTAAGGTCTTGCCTATCAATAGGTTTCTGTGCTGACCTTCCAAATTAAACTGTTGGTTGGGTCAATAGGCTTTGTCCTCACCTTCCAATTGTTACTCGTAGTGTTCAATCTTTTTGGTTTGACCTCGACAATTCCAATTAATAAATCGTACTCGAAATCATTTGGCCGGCCAATTTCAATTGATAGAGAGCACTCGAAATAGATTGACTGGACAATTCCGACTAATAGATCCCGCTCGAAATAATTTGACTGGGCCATTCCAATTCATAGACATCACTCGAAATCATTTGGCCGGCCAATTTGAATTAATAGACAGCACTCAAAATGGATTGACTGGACAATTCCGACTAATAGATCCCGCTCGAAATAATTTGACTGGGCCATTCCAATTCATAGACATCACTCGAAATCATTTAGGTGGACAATTGCATTTAATCGACATTCTTCGAAAGCAATTGTCTCGGCAATTCCAATTAATAGACAGCACCCGAAATCAATTGTAGGCACAATTATAATTAGTAGACAGCACCCAAAATCAGTTGCCCGGACAATTTCAATAATTGTAGTATACTTCAATAGAAACCATTTAGTTGGGCAAATCCAATTAATAGACAGCATCCGAAATCAATTGTAGCCACACTAGATCATTGTAATAGGAATGGCCCAAAGAATTGCCCAGGCAATTCCAATGCATTGACAGCACCCAAAATCAATTGTCTGGACAATTCAAATGAGTAGACAGCATCCGAAATGAATTACCCGGATAATTCCAATGAATATACCAAAGGTATGTTCGGTGGGGTACGTACCGAAGTATACCGGGGGTATTTTCTCCGTAAATACCGGTACCCGACATTTCGGTAAGTTCGGTATGGGCTCGATACCGGCACCCGAAACTTCGGTAAGTTCGGTATTTTTTCAATACCGGTGCCCGACACTTCGTTAAGTTCGGTATGTTTCCAATACCGGCACCCGACACTTCGGTAAGTTTGGTACGCCCGCCCAAATATACCCCAGGTACCGGTATACCCTCGACCGCAACACCGGGGGTACCGGTATTTGTTCGGTACCGGGCTCGATACCCTACCGAACACGTCGGTAAGTTCGGTACTTTTTCAATACCGGTACCCGACACTTCGGTAAGTTTGATATTGTTTCGATACCGGTACCCAACTATTCGGTAAGTTCGGTACTTTTCCAATACCGGTACCCGACACTTCGGTAAATTTGGTACTTTTTCAAAACCGGTACCCCACACTTCGGTAAGTTCGGTACGCCTACCCGAATATACCCCCGATACCGGTATACCCTCGACCACACTACCGGCGGTGGCCGGTGCGGCCGCGATACCGGGGATTGGGTATGTACTGGCATGCAATACGGACACACATTATGACATTATACAAATTATACGTACAAGGTTTCTATTTGTGGCAGCAGCAGCAGTCTTCTCTGCGTTTACGTATCTGGTCCTTGGCTCTGGAGTGACACAACGCGCTCATCTCACACCCACCATGAACGGCTGTACACACAGCACAACAATCACCAACTTGCGCCGGTGGGGTTCGAGGCGCCGCCGAGGCGGTACTATGGCACGCTCTGCGCAAACTTCGTGTAGTGGCAGAAGCTTCTTCGACTGCTCGCCTGTACCTGTATCATGCATCCTATACGAAGTATACGGACTTGAACGTGACATCTCGAATCCATTGCTGCTCTGATTATATCCAAACACTGATGTACCGGCAGCAGCTGCAGCAGCACTAAGCGAGGTCGCCGATTATCTAAACTGTATGCCGAGCTTCGAACCTGGAGCTGCTGCTTCTGCCCCTCTGCTGCTGTGGTCTGATGTTGTTCTTGCTGGTGCTGGTGCTGCTGCTAACCGTGCTGCCGCTTGCTACGTGGTTGGGATGGCGGCGTCAGCATTGCCATTTTCTCCGCCGTTGCCGCAGCAATCTGTTTACTGTTGCTACAAGTACGCATTATTTAGGGTATATTCGGTAGGGTACGTGCCGAAGTATACCGGGGGTATTTCCTCGGTAAATACCGGTACCTGACACTTGGGTACGTTCGGTATTTCTCCACTACCGGTACCCGACACTTCGGTAAGTTCTGTATGTTTTCACTACCGGTATCCGACACTTCGGTAATTTGGGTATTTTTTCAATACCAGTTATCCGACACTTCGGTAAGGTCGATACTAATTCAATACCGGTACCCGACACTTCGGTAAGTTCGGTATTTTTCCAATACCGGTACCTGACACTTCGGTAAGTCCGGTACGCTCATCTAAGTACCCCGGGTACCGGTATACCCTCGTCCACAATACCGGGGGTACCGGTATTTTATCGGTAGTGTTATTTATACCCTACCGAACACTTGGGTAAGTTCGGTACTTTTTCAATACCGGTACCGGACATTTCGGTAAGTTCGGTAATTTTCCAATACCGGTACCGGACATTTCGGTAAGTTCGGTACTTTTGCAATACCGGTACCCGACACTTCGGTAAGTTCGGTACGCCCGCCCAAATATACCCCAGGTACCGGTATACCCTCGACCGCAATACCGGGGGTACCGGTATTTGTTCGGTACCGGGCTCGATACCCTACCGGACACTTCGGTAAGTTCGGTACTTTTTCAATACCGGTACCCGACACTTCGGTAAGTTCGGTACTTTTGCAATACCGGTACCCGACACTTCGGTAAGTTCGGTACGCGCAACAAATATACCCCCGGTACCGGTATACCCTACAGAACTTGCCTTTGGAATATACTTCAATCGAAATCATTTGGTTGGGCAATTCCAATTGATAGACAGCATCCGAAAATAATTTTAGACACAATAGACTATTGAATTAGGAATTGTCCATGGTGTGATATATTTACATGTACAAGGGTACCCTTCGGGATGCGGTTGACTTCAATTGCTGGCGGTAAGCAACTTGAAAAAAGGGAACACAGGCGTTCCTATCTACACGAGCCTATACGAGATTCGCTGGTGTTGTACCACTGCTGCTGTTGCACCGCTGCTGTACTGCACGGGTGCTTTTGCATTTCAGAGCATGTGTGGGTTGGAATCGTCCAACTGGGCATGCTCAAGTTACCACGCCCAACGCACACGCACGCATACAAGGTACACACGTAGGCACAGTTCGTTGCTATCGTACAGCTGCCCCATTGTCTCAAGCTTACGGTGTGATACAGGTACCAAGCGAGAAGCAGATATAGAAAAACACAAAAATATAAACATAAATTGCACTTTCTAGTTGAGCCTGACTGTATCCCTGATTCTTACTGCTGTAGGATCCTAAAATTACGGGGGGGCATAGTAAACAGGACCTACGATACACACAAAAACCTACCAGGTACCAGGTATATATTTACATATTTTTTCTATCGAAACTTGGTCCTAGTTACTATGGTCCTCCCTAATAATAGCATACACTCACACAAACGCGCGTTCACGCACGAAAATACACAGTTACAACGGAAAGAGCCAGCGCGCCGCGACTGTGAATGTCCAGAGCAAGCGCCACGGAGTCCGGCCGGGGGCCAAACTTGCGCCTACTGTACACGCCCCCCCCCCCCTGAGTGCCGCGCAGCCGAGAACGCGAGAAACGACCCGCGGCCGGAAGAGAACAAGTTGGCGATGCGCAAAAAACGTGGATTTTGTACAAGCGTAACAATCAGCGCGCTTCGCGCGCCTTAGTTTATATTATAGGCCTGAGCCAAGCGCAGGTCGTAAAGTGTGATTAATGTTGAAGCACCTACTACACAATGATACATAATAAGTTTAGCACATGCTGGCCAACCCGGCATTTCAGAGGGTAACAAGTGTCGAAAGTATACGAACACGGCATTGGCCATACGAAGCAGCCCGGGCTGCTGGGGTAGGTGTGTGTCCCACGTGCAACGTAGGAAGATGTACGATACCAGCGCAGCACAGTGATAATTGCACCGCTGCGCGCTTTTCACTATGTTATTGATATTTGTACCATACCTGGTACTCGCCATTCTTGGAGTCGCCATAACTGAATGCCAATTTTTTTACTGGAGTTGCTAAATACTAGGGTCCCCATTGGGTGGGGTCCGCTGGCTTCACGAACCCCAGTCAACATTGGTGAATCCGGATTTATGGTTCCGCGGGTTATACCGATTATCGTCCCCGGTTCGTTCGAGTTATAGATATGCGGAAGATTTTCAGATCTGGGGGTGAGGCCGTGTCCTCCCTGGGTACCGTTGGTTTCACAAAGTGTAGCCCCCACCAGTGGTAAGCACATAATAGGGGGTACCACATCGCGCGAGGCGGTATCGTCTCGGGGCATCACAAACTTTGTCTCTAATTCGTTGGAGTTGTATACAAGGTGCGTTCAGTGCAATTTATCCTTGAAAGTTTCGGGCCAAAACTTTTGAAATACGTCCAAATGGACGATAATACTGCCATAGGCGTGATCGCCAGGGCCGAGCGCAAATACTGTTTAGATAGTTTTGTGTTCGCCCAGGCTAAAACCAAGTGACTTAGCCTGTCAAGGGCCAAGACCATTCAACAAAATCATGAATATCTGGGCAACTTTCGTTTCAGTCAAAAAAAGAAAAAGCATACGGTCTGTGAATGGCCGAAAGGAATCGTTTGCCACACTCTATATATCGGTTGGGTGACATCATGATACATTGCTCTTTTTGTGACGTCCAGGGTTAGGTTTTTTCCCTGTTCCTTCGTCAATTTTGGTTTTCTATTGAATCGGAACAAACCGCTTGGGAAATGCTTAGTTCTGCGAGACATGCGCGATATTTATAGTCTGATGAAAAGTCTATCTCCCAGCCCATTGAACTCCCAATATGTATGTGCTTTGGGAATAAAGAGGCAAATAATAAATACATGTATGAAATTGTTGGTGCTGCTCTGGGAAGGCTCCTCAGCATTCCTTAAAGGTAAAGTTGAGCAATATTCGCGATACCTCGCGATGGGGGGCACCTGGCGAAGTGCTACTTCCTCATCGTGCTCGCCGATCCCTACCCCTCCCTACACTGCGAGGGGAGGCCTCGGCCGTCCTCAAGCCGTGTCGCACGGACATGTGTTCGGTTGAGGATCTCATGCCTTTATCATAGGCTCGCCATACATATTTTGTACAGTCCCGTGCGGGATGAGTACCTCCTTGGGACCTTGCGATCCACAGATCTATCGACCGGCATGCGTTCCTCGAGAGCAGGGCGGGTCTTTTTCTCGATAGGAGGTGAAGGCTTTTCGTCGATTCATCCGTCATCGTACCATGACTGTAGAGCAGGGCAATATTTGCCCCGCTGCTCCCTAGGTGTCACCAATTATGATAAGGTTGGACGGAAGCCATTCTTGGCGCCCGTGCCTCCGTCTCCCGCGTCTCAGTATCGCGGGCCCCCGTCCTTGCAGGCTTTCCCCAGCGAGCAGCATGTCGTAGTTTCGTTGTTGTAGTGTGTTGAGCGAGGTACGGCGTCTTCCCCCAATATATGACATCTAGCCGAGCTAAGCCAGAAACAACGCTTGCGGCATCTGGCCGCGACACGCCGAAGAACCCGGTACTTCTACGAGAAGTCGCTGTTGAAGTCGGTGGTGAGGTCTCGTCACCACTGGGGTGCCTCTTCTGGGGTTATTCGCCATGACCACGATCAGACTACAACACAGTAGCAGCGGAGCAGCAGCAGTAGAACTAGAACAGCACTACCGCCTCACAGACGACCCCGAGACAAATAAATCGATCCTTGCCGTAATACGGAGATCGATTTTATTATTGAGGTTTTGAGTTTTCATTTTTCAAACGATTTTGCCGAATACCCGATTTTGCCGAACACCCGGGAACACCAGGTAAAGAACGTAGATACCCAGGAGCAGCAAAATAGCAGCAGCACGAAACCAATATCTCCAGCAGCGACAGGTGCAATATTTCTGTCTCGAAAAACAACCTCAATGACTCTCCATCCCCGCAAGATCCGCCCAGTTCGGGTCCGACGCGCTTAGCGGTGGCGCGCGATCCAAGAGTGCGCGCGCGGGGAATACGCAGGTCGGAGGCTGAGGAACGTGACCCTCGAGAAGAGCGGGCCGGAAACCGATCGTGGGGCCGCCGAACGGATTCCGAACGGAATCCGGTCTGAACCCAAGACTATTTGGATATTTCCATTTGCGCGAGAGACGTCGCTCATTATTTTATAGATATACAAGGGCTCCGCATGGGTGCCGGCATTCGCCGGCACCCATGCTTCGGATAGGACATACACCTGGTACATTACTGCTGTAGTTATTTGGTACCATCCTTGCTATTTACGACAGTGTGATGGCGCTCGCTCGTATTTCGATACCTGACGCCCACGTGCAGAATCAAGGCAATGCCAAGGGTTGCAGGGAGAAGGGAATATTCAGTTCGCAACCTCATTTCTCAGTCTCAACAGTCAGTCTCAGAAAGGCAATCAGTCGCATTCGGTGTTCCCTGGATAGTCTCAGTCATCAGGATAGTTTGTGAGATTTACGACAACAACAATCTGATGGCGCTCGCTCGTGTTTTGACATCTGACACATACTACGTGCAGAATCAAGGCAATGCCAGGTGTTATTGCAGGAAGAAGGAAACGCTACTACTGCTGTAATTGCTGATACTCAGTTCGCAACTTCATTCTCAGTCTCTGTCAGAAATGCACCAGTCGAGGTCCCGGTGGCGGGCTCAGTTTCAGTTTTGGCACGTGTGGCAAAAACACTCCGTGCCGAGCAAGCGGTTCCGCATGGATATGCGAAGTCGAGGCAACGGGGGGGAAATCTCAATTATTCTCTGACTCTCGTGTGTCTGAGCAGACTCGTATCTAGCACTGTACACTACAACAAACAGTAGTACTGCTGTACAGCAGTACGTACTACACAACAGCACTCAGCAATACTATACACACCAGCTACTCGCTACGTCGTACATACAGTACTCGTACCTGGTACTACTCTTACGTACTGCTGTTTGTTCTTGTACGTATTACAGCCAGGCACAGCAGTAATATCTCTACGCTGAAAAATAAGCTACAGTACTGTTGTACTGAATCCACCCGAAAAAAAAACAGCCGAGTTTTCATTCATCCGTGGATCTTTGAGTTTTTAATTGAGGCGAGATATTTTGAGTTGAGACTCGCACCACAAATATCCCTCTCAGCAGCAACAGCACCACGCATATCATCCTCAGCGGCCAGTAGAGCCGAGATATCTCCTCAAGATCCACGCACTTCGAGGTCGCTGCGCTCGGCGGCGGCGCTTGACTCGAGAGTGCGCGCGGGCGGAAAGTCACGGGCGGAGGGTGAGGGGGGCGACCCTCGAGAAGAGCGGGCGAGGAAGCCAACGCGAGGCCTTCAAAACGGGTCCCGAGTGCGAGTCCGGTCTAAAGCGAAGTCAGAGCCGAACAGGTCCAAGATCACCTGAGTGGTCAATGCTCATTTTATCTATATCTATATACGTACACAGGTAGGTATAAGTGCTTCGCTGCGGTCGATCGTTAGTTCGCTCGTCGGTCGGGTACGTTTGCTCGATCGCCCATCGTTGGTTCAGCTCTACCCCATATATGCATACTACGCACACACTGCTAGATGCCGTACCAGGTACGTATACTGCTGCTGCTGTAGTATATCATACCAGGTACATTCATAATCTGACCCACTCCGCTACCTGGCGATTGTGGCGATTCCGTTTAATCAAAATATAATGCATGGAGCGAGTCAATCCTTGACTCGTGCACGGGGTGTGTCCACTGGGCGGCGCGAGGGGGCCCGCGATACTGAGCCGCGGGAGACGGAGGCGGCAAACCCCCTTGTATGTATCAAAATATCGCACCTGTTGTGTATCATGATATGTATCCTGGGGAACGAACGATAGTGTTATTAATAGTACGTACTACTGCTGCTGTACGAGATGTACGGAAGAAAAGAAGCACAGCACGGCACCGCACCGTAGTAACGCACGGCAGGCCACGGCACCGCACGACACCGCGCGGCGCTGCGCTGCAATACGTACTGCTGTACGAACGTACAACTGAACGTATAATACCCGCCTACCGCTGTATTGTACTGCAGTAGTACGTACAACTGACCGTGTAATACCCGCCCACCGCTGTATTGTACTGCAGCAGTACTGGTATGTTGTGGCATGTGGCAACGCGCCTACGACAGCAGTCAACACCGCAACAAATTGGACGGGGAAAAAGTACAGTCGACCTTTACTTGCAAATGCAAAGAGCTCCATGCTCTAGGACTACAAAGCTCTATGTTCGAAAGAGAAAGCACAACAACACGGCTCACAGCATGGCGCTGGGCTCACAGCATGGCGCTGGGCTGCCTGCTGTGGGCGCGATTTGTGCCTTTTTCGTGATTGTGTGTGTGGTATTCGACCCGAACCAACGTAGTACTGAAGTTTGTACAAACCCTAGGAAAATTCTACGAACATTACTGGAGGATTGGAAGCCATCCTGAAAACAAACGCTACAGAATATCCATCAACGCCCTAGAGCAGCTGCCTCCTTTGGGGCCTGCGGACCGGAGAGACAGCAAAGCCAGCTTGTGCGGTCGACAGCCATTGGGTGGAACCCACGCTGAGAACCCCGTTGGTGGACAAATATACCTATCGTTCGAACCTTCATCTGTTTCGACCCATGGCCTGTGCGCAATTTCCGAACCCGTGTCGACATCACGAGTGCCTCGTGACGTACGTAGGAATTACTGTTGTTTTTCTCAAGTACTTCGATTTACTGTAGCGTTGGAAACCACCATGGGGAAAAACAGACGAGAATATACAGAAACGCCCATTCGGGTCAAGAGCATGCACCCTGAAGCGACCTTGCACGATCCTTTGCAATTGGCGGGCAACGACCTCGATCACGCCGCTAACCACTCAAGTTGGACGAGCTGTGGCTCGACGATGTGATCCCACTTTAGCTATGATCGATGTGCTGTAGGAAATTTGAGAACGATTTGGCTTCTCGTACCGACTCTTGCACGAGCGATTGTTGCTCGCCAAGGTGCGGGTGAGACGCGTAGCTCAAGGCGCAGGGCTCCGTTGAAGCCGAATGTTGGCCCAGACCAATGATGTCGGATTACGGCCGGGAATGCTTATCCTTACGCGTTTTTCGGCAAAATGAGATTTTTGCGTGCTTAGGGCAATTACGGGAAAAACAGGGGACGTTTGAGAAGCATCCCCGCTAGGAAAAAAACGCACGTCCAACATTGTGTAGACCTTTTTTCTTTTTTTTTTCTCCGCAATATATGTGAATTTATAACCTACTTCCTCCAACTCACACGAAAGTAAAGTCGATTATGTTTACACAAGCCCTTAGGCGTGTCCGATGCTGTGGCGATGATTGTTTTCAAAAATTTTTGTCATTTTTTAGTTGAAACCATATATATATATATTGCGCAGCCTCCTGCATGGGCCAGTGGCCGAAAAAAAGCAGTCGGCCCAAAAAAGGCCGTATTTAGCCCTTTTTCAGGAAACAGAACAGAAAATTGTAAACATGAAAAATGGCTAAAAAAGGCTGAAAATCGATAAATTTACGTTTTGTTTCCGCTTCATCACTGATATACGATACCTACGCCTCGTCCGAAAGCATGTCATCATGTTTCCGGCTACGTTTAAAGTGAAAACAGGCAAAACTAGTCAAAACTCGGCCGACCACTGCCGTCCTCGCAGTAGGTCGCAGGATCACAGCGCGAGCTCAACTAGTGGCTGCTGGGAAGCAAAAACGCGGACGTTTCCTAGAGATTTCTACGATTTTTGTTCATAGGGGACTGGGGGCGTAGCGTAATTTCGCCGGCCCAGTCCATTACTTACCGCCAAAACGGCTCGCCGTAAGGTCGTAATTACGTAATCCGACATCATTGGCCCAGACTGCTTGTAAGTGTGTCGGCGATTGATTCGCGCTGCGCGCGGGATACGCGCGGTATGCGTGTCATGTTTACGCGCGGTACGCGTGTCAGGTTTTATGGGGGGACATGCCGTGGATTGGAGCCTCTTTGGACCAGGGGTCAGAGAGACAAGTTTGGAGTTTCCGACATAGAGAACCCTAGGTTGACACCTAGGGAATATTTATGATTGTTGTTTCTCTTCGTATGATATAATAGTATACGAGCATAGTACCGGTAGTAGTGTTCGATGTATGAGTACGTTTATTTCGGTACTGTAAAAAAACATACATACCAGGTATGGCGATATATTACTGCTGCTGTTGCTGTTGTTGGTCATAGAGTACATAGACTACTTTATGCTGATACACATAGGTCCCAGTACCACAGAAGCACATGCAGCAGTACCAGGGTATGTACCAGTATCGTATGATCTGTGGCATCTACGTCGTACACCAGTGTGACACTGATGTTTGTTGTTGCTGTTCATGCCATACGAGCATAGTACCGGTAGTAGTATTCTATGCGTGTATTGTTGTTGTTGTTGTTGTTGTTGTTGTTGTTGTTGTTGTTGTTGTCTTCACATTAAAAACCGTGCCGGTCTCTCTATCCAGTACCTCCATCTGTCCGTAGTAATCCAACACTTGACACGGTCGATTCCCGTGGTCACAGGCTAACTTACCCAAAAAAAGGTATACTGAAATAAAAGTGGAACCCGAAGGGTCCGCAAAGCGATCAAAGCCAGTCAAAAACAGATAGTCTGGAGCCCTCCGCTCCCTTCTACACGCTATGTGAAGGTAAAAATAAAAATGGAAAAGTCAACATCACCAATCGGGGGTACACGCCCCCTGATTCTATCTTGGTGCCCCTATAATGCCGGGGTGTTCCGTGCCGGGTTCACGCCGGTCAGGCAAACAAATCGAGTCCTCCACCCCGATTATAAACGCAGACATGATACGGGGGAAGGGAACTATGGTCCCGTGTGACTGATGTACCCCCGGCCTGCGAGCAGTGTAACTGCAAAAGGTCAAAAGCAACGAAGGGAAAAAGACGAAGACACAGACAAAGAGACAAGTCAAAAGTACAAGCAAACACTCACACAGACAAGACCGCAGAGACAACACATTGACACGTCATCCCGAGGGGGTGGTGCAATGGTGCGGCGGTGGGGGGGAGGGGAAAAAAGAACAAAACAAACAAACAAACAAACAAACAGTCCAGGACAGTCAATCCGGCACATATCGCGCCACTCGGTCCGCCATTTCTCGCTTGTTTCCTTCCCTCGCCGATTCGCCCTTCTTCCGCACCCCTCCCGTCCCGTTGGTTCTTGGTGTCTCTTTATTGTTGCTGCGCTCTTTTTCTCGCTTGGTCGCTCGTTTCCGGCTAGCCTCCTCTTCGTCCTTGTGCCAGGAGGTCATAAACCTCTCAGCTCCCTGCAGCACTCCCTTGTACCACTGCCTTCCTCCCTTCACCTTCGCTGCTTCCGCCCAAACTGAATTCGGGACTCCGAAGACACGTCTCTGGTCGTCCGTAGAGCCGTGCGTAGCTCCGAACGCTTTGAAGTCGTCCTTCAGGCACGTCTGCCAGTTCCGCTCCGGGCACCCCGCGCCCGGGTCCTTCCCCCCCACCAGCTCCCCGAACATCAGTCGTTTCGGGAGTCGCCCGTCTGGCTGCCTTGCCACGGCCCCCGCGAACAGTAGGCGCCGTTGCCGGACAGTGGCTTCCACGCTCTGGCACCCGACCCTCTTCAGGGCCTGGGCGTAGGACAGCTGCCGGTAGGTGCCTTGCTTGCGCTGGTACCCAATAACTCGCAGCAGCAGCCGGTGGTGTATCGTCCGCAGCAGTCGGTAGTGGTCGCGACGTGGGGCCCATGTCATGTTTCCGTTCAGCAGTGCCTCCATCGCCTCCGCTTGAAGCAGGCGGGCCTTGAGTCGAATGCATGATATAAATACGGGTGCGCTTATTTCGGTATACTCTAAATAAGTACCTACTAGGTATGTGAATCTGCTGCTGTATGTGTACATATTATGTTGTTGCTGCTGCTGTTCGTCATCGTACACCTGCCACCCGGAGTGTTCTTTATCCAGCAGTACGTACTATCGATATGTTTCGGCACCAACACAAACGAACGTACTCTACCGTTGAAGTATACCCCTTAGCATTACACTCAATAATGTGCGGCCTCGGCTTACATATTTACTACTAGGGAATGAGGTCCTCCCGCCCCCACGGCGGTAGGGCCATTGAAGCAAGTAGTAAAGGAGATGATAGAGGCTCAAATTAAAAATAACAGGAATACAATTGGAAACAAATTGACGACAAAGATTCCACAGATGGTCCGAGTACCTTGAAGTAAAGTGAGGAGTATCGGAGAAAAAATACTTCACGTACTTCGTGTACTCGGGGTATTTCGGGGTTCGATACTCCGGGATACTGCTCGTGCTCGGAGTATTTCGGGTATGAACACTCTCGATACTGCTTGTACTCCCGAGTATTTTGGGGTCCGATACTGCGCATACTCCTTGTACTCCGAGTATTTGGGGCTTCAGTACTGCTCATACTCCAAGTACTCCGAGTATTCAGGCCGCCAGTACTCTAATACTCTAAGTACTCGGAGTACGAAATGTACTCGATACTCGGAGTATACTCGGAGTGTGAAGTACGGTAGGAGCATATTTGCATAATTTGAAAGACTCGGCTGTCATTCCTTCCAGGTTCTGGGAGCATGTGACGGGCGTTTATAGCACTTTAAAATACACAGATGCTCCCATTACCTCGGAGTAATATTAGAGTATTTTCGAGAAAAAATACTTCAGGTACTTTGTGCACTCGCAGTATTTCGGTGTCCAATACTCTCGATACTCGGAGTACTCCGAGTAATTTAGATATGTTTACTCCGAGTACTGCTTGTACTCGAGTATAAGTACTGCTCATGCTCCCAGTACTCGGAGTATTTGGGCCTTCAGTACTGTTCATACCTAAAGTACTCCGAGTATTTACGCTACCAGTACTCTAAAACTCTCAGTACTCGGAGTACGAAAAATACTCGATACTCGGAGTATCGATTATACTCGGAGCACCTGTGGTTCTTAACAGGAGTACAAATGGCACACCTGCGAGGAGGCAATGCTGATCACGATGGATCAGCTGCCTCTACCTCCGAGGCGCGCAAGCGCCAACACTACGCTCGTCCGGGACATGTGTCCTTCGATGAACGGAGCCACAAACTTACCACTTTAGCGGTGGAAAGCTTTGGGCGTCTCGGGGTAGAGGGCAGCCCTTTCATCGACCAGCTGGCTGCTAGTGTTGTGGGGGGGAGGGATGGTGGGTCGATGGCTAGGAGAGGGGTGGTGAAAGAACGACTATTGCAAATCGTCTCGGTGACCACACAGGTCGCCATCTCCAGGAGGGTTTCACGCTTCAAACTTCAGCTCAGGGGCCGCCAGGAAGCGAGGAGGAGCAGGGGGGGGGGGATGACAGACCCACACCGATGGCGTGGGGATGGAGCTTAGATGCGGCTTAGGACTTAAAACAATCTTTTCGTCAAATTGAGTCTCTAGCTTTTGATTGAGTCTCACGTATAATACGAATACGTTAAATAAGCGTGTTATCATAAAAAATGAAACCCATTGCTTAGTCCCAACAAGGGAATCGGAGTCACTTTTTTTAACGCATTTCATTCATTATTATTGTTGTTCTTGACAGTCGGAATATCGACTACAACAGGTATCGGTACGAACAACGAACAACATAATATGAGCGGTATATTATACGCAAAAGTTACTTGTATCATATTAGACGTCTTGTGTTTCCTGTTTGTGTATTTCTTTTATTGCCCTATTATTTCTTTAACATACGTGCGACATACGTCGTATCGTATATCATACGTAATAATAATGAGTGGTGGTAAGTAGTGCCTATGAGGCAAACATAACGACCTTCGGCGGGATGTCTCCGGAGTCCACACACACGGCAGCAGCACCGCTGCCTGTTTACGGCACACCTCCTACTGGCTCAAGCTGCGCGCCGCGTCTTGTCTCATGGAACAAACAAAATATATCTGGTAAATAATAACATAGTGCAAAACGCAAATCGGATGGCGAATACCTGGTATCTGTGGTAGTACATACCCACGTACACTTTAGGTATGATACTATATATACTGTTGCACTACACTGCACTTTAGTTCATTATGGGCTGGTAAATCGTGCCGAGCATGGCGGACAAACGACACGAAGAGACCTTCATGGTTCTTTTCTTTGTCCTCATCTATAAAACATGTGGCATTAGATAGTACAGTGGGCTATTAAGAAACGTCAAGATGTGGTCGAGGCTGAATTTCTTATTTAATTTCTAAGGTTTTATGTTTCTCGGCCAACTTGTTTCAATATTCGTGCAATCTGCGACTGCTACTGCTACTACTGCTACTGCTGCTACTGCTGCTACTGCTCCTGCTGCTGCTGCTGCTGCTGCTGCTGCTGCTACTGCTGCTGCTACTGCTGCTACTGCTGCTACTGCTGCTACTGCTGCTACTGCTGCTACTGCTGCTGCTACTGCTGCTGCTCATCTTGCTGCCTGCTACTGCTGCTACTTGCTACTGCTGCTGCTCTGCTGCTGCTGCTGCTGCTACTGCTGCTGCTACTGCTGCTACTGCTACTGTTGCTGTTATTGTTACTGCTACTGCTACTGCTACTGCTACTGCTACTGCTACTGCTACTGCTACTGCTACTGCTACTGCTACTGCTACTGCTGCTACTGCTACTGTTACTGCTACTGCTACTGCTACTGCTACTGCTACTGCTACTGCTACTGCTACTGTTACTGCTACTGCTACTGCTACTGCTACTGCTACTGCTACTGCTACTGCTACTGCTACTGCTACTGCTACTGCTACTGCTACTGCTACTGCTACTGCTACTACTACTACTACTACTATACTACTACTACTACTACTACTACTACTACTACTACTACTACTACTGTACTACTACTACTACTACTACTACTACTACTACTACTACTACTACTACTACTACTACTACTACTACTACACTACTATACGATGATGCTTCCTTTGTTTCCGTGATTTTCTGCTTGCGGGAGTGTTATATGAGTTATCAACGTTTGAGCTCATGCTGTACATTGTCGGCTGGCAAATATGATAATGATACTAATCGCGAGTAGCTTTTTTTTTCAATGCTCGCATTAATCGTGAACAGCTGAACCCTTTTAATCGAAACCATAACAGAGCGTTTGTTTCGATAAATCTGATAGACGGGTAATGCGTTGACTGATGAACAACGGGCTGCGAATGTTCAGAATAATCTGCAGACAAAATAGAATGATGTGAAGATTATATTTTGAAGAATTGAAATGACCTTTTAACTTAGTTTTCAGTGAGCCCAAGGAATCTTCCAGCCCTCAATAAGAGCATTACGATTTTTATAATATGAATACAGACTTACACCTGAACAATAATCCCTCCGGTTAGAGGAAGGTGGCTCGGGAGGGTCGGGAAGGGTGGTGGGCTGTGACCCGGGGCGTTGACTTGGAAGGTGGCTCGGGAGGGTCGGGAAGGGTGGTGGGCTGTGACCCGGGGCGTTGACTTCTGGGGCGGTGGGGACCAAGAGGTGGGCGAGAGGAGACCAAGACGCCGAGCCCAACTGGGATGCAGTCTTTACCATCTTAATCCGCGTACACTACTGTTTCTAGTGCAGAAGGAATATGACATACCTCGTACAGTAGACAGTATACGATGATACGCGCGTTAAACCATGTTTCCACGTACGTACGTATGATGTTTGCATACAGGTACTATACATACTGCTGTATGTAATCGATGTTCCGATTGTCAAGAACAACAATAATTAATGAAATGCGTTAAAAAAAGTGTCTCCGATTCCCTTGTTGGGACTAAGCAATGGGGTTTAATATTTTATGATAACACGCTTATTTGACGTATTCGTATTATACGTGAGACTCAATCAAAAGCTAGAGACTCAATTTGACGAAAAGGTTGTTTTAAGTATTGAACGTAAAGAGTGCATATTGGGAAGAAGGAGGGAGCAAGGACAACAAATGGAGTATTGTGAATAAATCTTGGCGGCAAGCAGACATAGAAGGGTGTTAGACTGTACGCATAGGTTTCCTTGGTTTCCGTGGTCTTCTGCGTTTGGGAATTTTATGAGTGATCAACGCTGAAGATCATGCTGCACATTATCGGATGGCAAAGTTAATAATAATGGTTAAGGAAATAGAAACGAGGGGGATTGACTCCGAATCAATGTGGGTTGTTTGATGGAAAACATATTTATAACACTCGTAGATGTGGCCCGGGGGGGACAGGGGGTGGGCTGGCTGTTCGTGACAGCACGTTGTTTGTTGTTGTCGGTTGTCTCGCGGTCATAGCGAAAGGGCCTTGAAAAATCCCTCGCGAGACTGTGGCTGTGCTGATGGTCGAGATAATTTGACTCGTGCATGCATGCATACCAAGTTTTTGGCCGAGTTTTTCGTGAAAACTATAATAGGGCACAAATACTGCATACTCTGCGTACGTATATACAACAGGCACATTGTATGTACGTACAATGAAATAAAATTCAAGCGAAGAAGTCCCACAGCACCGCACAGCAGAGGATTGCGCAAAGCGAAAAACCACAAGGCGGTACGTTGCTGTTCCGTGAACGAACAAGACAGATTGGAAACATATACTCGTACACATACATTTTGAAGACATACGCAACAAGACTAAATTAGGGTTATTGATATACGTACGTGCGTGCACAGACAGCATGATTACGGCATGCTGCAGGCTTCGCGAGAATGCCACCTGAGCATGTCACCCGGGTATGGCTCTGAACGTGATGTGTCGTCGAAGAGCTATGGTGTCCCGCGGTACCGTCTAGCCTGGTATGATACCTGGTATCCTGGGTATCACCTTATTGCGCCGCATTTGCCTATTTCTTGCGTCGCAGAGTGATCGAGATTTGCTTTAAAAAACAAAACCAGCAAATACAGCCACCGCCAACACCAGCAGCGACATGTTTCTGCTTGT
This sequence comes from Saccharina japonica, assembly GCA_008828725.1. Lineage (NCBI taxonomy): Eukaryota > Phaeophyceae > Laminariales > Laminariaceae > Saccharina > Saccharina japonica. The sequence goes on from MEHQ01000919.1 coordinate 156,225, forward strand.
GCTGGTGCTCAGCTGGTGGTGTGGTAATGGTGGCGGTGCTTGACTTGAGGATAGTTGTTGGTGATCTCTGGTACCTGCTCGTACCTGGTACCTGGTATGGGGTGGAATACGTATGCTTGTTTTCCCGAGGACCGCCCGTGGTACCTGGCAAGTAGGCCATGCGACATGACCAAGCTTCGCGAACTCGGGACGGCTTTGAACACGAGCAGAGGTAGGAGGAGGGGGCGTTATCTAGAGGCCTTCAGAGACCCCGTCCGTTTCTAGAGCAGTGGTGCTTTCGTCGCGTACGGTGACAGAAGGCGACGTACGTATCATACGATACGAGCACGACCAGAGCGAGGATGAACAATACAATCTCAGCAAAGGTTAAAAGTAGTAACCGCCCTGCTGCAATACCCGTACGCAGAGCAGCCGCGAATCGCTGTGGCCACGACGACAAGCACGGCGCACGTACGAGCTGTACTACAGTGTGCCAGCCTGCGACGTAAGAAGACGGTGCCGGGCATGCCGGCGTAGGGAGAAGCGTGCGTTTGAAACGTGTGTGGGACAAAAAAAATGTTTATTTTTGTTTGCATTTGCTCCACTCTGAGTTGCTATGATAAATTGGGCATCAAATATCACTTGATTAAAGTATTGTTTTTGTGGGCATCAGACGAACTATAAATAATAGATAGATTACTAGCAGTACGACCACGGCTCCGCCCGTGGCGCTAGCACTGCGCTTCCCATAGTAGTATGTACGTATTATAGTACCTGGTATGCTAGTGAAGAACTCGTTTGTATGCTGTGATGTACAACTCTGACCGGAAATGTAGGCACCATCGTGCGGGCCAGTATCGACCCGAGGTTTGTCCGTTTGTGTCGCCGGGATATTATAGTTGTACGTGTAAGGAATAATTTATGATCCGGGGATGGGGCAGTATCGTCCCCGGGGTCGGCGAGACTTCGACATTGTCCCAAGGGACAATTCTCGCCGCGCGCTGGTTTCATGAGCCTCAGCCAACCAGCAATCAGCTCGTGGGGTTGGGACTACCACACCTTGCGGGGCGGTATCGATCCGGGGGGTGTTCGTTTTCGTCCCGGAGTTGTTGATATTTGTACTTGTAAGGAAGGATTATGACCCGGAAATGGAACACTATCATCCCCGGGTGCGGAGGGACCTCGAAGTTGTCCCGAGGGGAAATTATCGCCGCGCGCTGGCTCCATGAGCCCCAGCTAAATCAGCCATTAGCGTGTGGGGCTGGGGTTTCCACACCTTGCGGGGTGGTATCGACCCGGATGGACCCCGTTTTCGTTCCCGAGTTGTTAGCGTTGTACTTGTATAGAAGGATTTATTATCAGGGGATGGGACTTTATCGTCCCCGGACGCGGCGGGATCCCGACTTTGTCCCGAGGGGAAATTCACGCCGCGCTTGCTCTAAAAACCCCAGCCAACCATAAAATCAGCCAGTGGGGTTGGGGTTTCCACACATTGCTGGGCGGTCTAGACCGGGGGGGTGTCTGACCCACCCCCCCCCCGGTGGTTGGAGTTGCAGATTAATGGAAGGATTCATGACCAGCGGGTGAAACCTTGTCTCCGGATGCGTCGGGACCTCGACGTTGTCCCGGGGGGAAATTCACGCCCCACGCTGGTTCTATGAGCCCCAGTCAACCATGAATCAGTCAGTGGGGTTGGGGTTCCACACCTTGCGGGGCGGTATCGACCCGGGGGATATCCGTTTTCGTTCCCGGAGTGTGGGAGTTGTGTATGTGAGGAAGGATTTATGATCCGGGGATGAGACCCTAGCGCCCTCGGGTGCCGATGGCTCCACGATCTTCAGCCAAGCAGTGATCAGCCGATAGGGGTGGGGTTTCAACACTTTGCCGCGCGGTATCCACCCGGGGGATGTCCGCTTTCCTTCCCAATGTTGTTGAACTTGTAGATTTTTTATCCGGGCATGGGACCCTATCGTCCCCGGGTGCCGCTGACTCCATGTGCTTCCACCAATCAGTGATCAGCCGATGGGGGTGAGGTTTCCATACTGTTCGGGATGGTGTCGACCCGGGCTGTGAGGTTCAGCCAATCAATGATCAGCCGATGGGTGTGGGGTTTCCACGCCTTGCGAGGCGGTATTGGCCCGGGGGATGTCCGTTTTCGTCTCCGGCTTGTAGGAGTTGTACATGTATGGAAGAATTTCGGACCTGGGCATGGGACTCTATCGTTCCCGGGCGCCGCTGGCTCCGTGATGAGCCTCAGCCAATCAGTGACAAGCCGATGGGCGTGGGGGTTTCACACCGTGCGGCGCGGTGTCGACCTGGAGGGTCGCCGTTTCGGTCCCCGCTGGGTCGAGTTGCAGAGATATGGAGGGACTTCTGATCATGGAATGGGACCCTATCCTCCGCAGGTATGGAGGAACCCCGATGGCTCTATTCAGCACCAACCTTCTAGAAACAGCCAGCAACCACAGCTGCCAGAATATAGTAATAGCCGCAAGGCTGGTTATATGACCGTTGGAACTGCCTCGAGAATCTGCCACGGCCGCGACTCGGCGCGGCCTGAGACCCGGCGCTCTGCTGCTGTTGTTGTTTTCTGCTGCTGCTGCTGCTGCTACTACTTGCTGCTGCTGCCTCTGCGATGCGCGCTTGTGCCATGTGTGATAGTGGATGCAAGGTCGTGGTGTAATTCCGCCGCACTTGCACTGTTGCAATCGACCAATGGGTTGGCTATTTCTCAATCTGAACTGCAATAAGCCAGAAACAAAGTTGAGTTCATGCCTTAATCGACCAATAATATGCCTATTTCTTAATCTGAACTGCAATAATGCCAGAAGCAATGCCTCACCCCTCGAGGACCGGCTCGGGAATCGGCTCGGGGTCGTCGGCGACTAAGAGCGCCGGCCACGGCTTGGCGCGACGCGACGCGACGCGGCGCGGTATCTGGTGTTCCGCTAGTTGTGGCACCCAGCCTCCCTACCCGTGGGGCAAGGCGGGGCTGAACCGCTCTGCATCGTGCTGCCAAATTACCCAAATACAGACGGACAGAATAACAGCATGTGGACGACAGCCCGCCGCGGCGAAGCCCCCCTTGGATTCGGATTAAAAAAAAGTATCAAGGACCATCTCCGCGAGAGAACAAGCGATATACTTTCGAAATATCAATCGGTCACTGCTGTCGAAACAACAAAATGGACCATGATGCTGGCAAAAACTTGGAAAAAAGACAAGCTGGGCCAGCCAAAAAACCGACAAAATTTCTTAAAGTCGGATCTCGTGAACCACTGCAAATTTAGACTTAAAAGTGGAAGCACTGACCCTGACACCATGGTGGATAAGAAGATTTACACTTTTCGAGAATCCGACTCTCGCCGAGATACCCAACCAAACTCAAAATAACTAATATTTATCGACATTTTGACATAAAGTCCGTATGACGGCTCGAAACAATCGTCGTTCCCGATCAGAGTACAAATTAGTGTGGACAGGGCTGAATACCCAAGGAAACGATCGATATCAGTTGCACTTGACAATTTGTCACCCATCGAGAGATATTGCCAAAAAAAAGTTTCCTATACCATAAGCAAGTAGTGGCGAGAGCGAGTGGTTGTACTGCGATACCCCGCACATTTTTGTGAAGTTCAATCTGAAAAAAATACATTTAAACTGTCTGTCTGCCTTTTTTTTTACGAGAGTGATGGCCACTTTGGTAATATTTCGATTATTTATATCGGTCATATCTCTCGAACGAAAAAACAATGAAAAAAAGGCAGGCTTTCCGTTTGTTGGTTGATGCATGATCAACATCGCGTAGAACAATCACATCAAAATACATACTATTAAGCGGGGGATACCCAATCCACCGCTCTGTCCATTTTTAGGCTGGCCCAGCTCGTATCTACATTAAGAGGTGTTACCCGTTTGCCAATTACCCGGGTACTCGCGAGTATTACCCGGCTTGCTAATACCCGTCACGGGTACGAGTAGCACTTCATACTTGCCGAGTTTTCGGGGTCCGGGTACCCGTTGGTCTATCTTGGAAATCCCAGGGATGGCAACTTATCATGCTCTAAATCACGCCTCTTGGGTATTATTTGGTACATGGCCATCTCTTACGGATGAATTATGAAAACTGAAAATAAACGATTTCTGCTTTCAAACCGATTGTCAACCTTACGGGCTTGAAAGTGGGTCCATTTCCATTTCCGACCACTTTTTTCAATTATCACTTTAAAGTCGGCCTCCACTCGGAAATGGAGCCCCATTTCCGATCACGATTGAAGATCACGATTGAAACTGCGATTGGATTTTGAATCGTGATGGGTTTCCACACATCGCTGGAATCAACACGCGTTCAAATGTGCCGTAAACAGCAGTTTTGTACGAGTACAAGCCGCGTGTGTCTGCCAAGCAAGCAACAACACAAGTGTACTGCTGCTGCATGCTGTGCCACGCTCCCCACCCGCACGTGCCTCAGACATCACCACGATTCGGGATCCGATTGTGATGGTGTCGGCCACGAGAGCCTTTCAACTCCCCCTGCAGTTGCGACTGCGGCATTCTCCAACAACAAGCACAACTATTTTTCCCCCAAGCACCACCACAACTTATGTCGTTGTGAGGGCAGTCGATCTCTGGGAGAGAGGTGTGTTTGTTGACGAACGAAGAACACAGACAGCGAGGAGGAAAACACAACTTCTAACGACAACCCTCCATCGTGTTTTCCGCTGTCCCGGCCACCGTCGGGTACAATGCTTCTGCGCTACGTGCTCCGGTGCGACGAACACCTCGACCACCCCTAGTCCACGGCGGCAGCGAGATATCTTGGAGGCGCTTTCGCGTACAAGTATATATGAGTACCGTCTTCCTCGTGCTGCTGCTGTACACTTTTTGACTCAACTTGCTGTCTAAAAATAAGTCTCAATTATTGGCTCATGATAAGGTTGCACAGATGGTCCGAGTATACTCGATTACTCGGAGTATCGAGTATTTTTCGTACTCGGAGTACTGAGAGTATTAGAGTACTGGTGGCCTAAATACTCGGGAATACTTGGAGTATGACCAGTATTGAAGGCCCAAATACTCCGAGTACTGGGAGTATGACCAGTACTTATACGCGAGTACCAGCAGTACTCGGAGTTAAAACATCTAAATTACTCGGAGTACTACGAGTATCGAGAGTATTGAACACCGAAATACTGCGAGTACACAAAGTACCTGAAGTATTTTTTCTCAAAAACACTTTCATTATACTCCCAGGTAATGGGAGCATCTGTGAATTTTGAAAAGCTATGAACGCCAGTCACATGCTCCCAGTACCTGGGAGGAATGACGACCGAGTCTTTAAAATCTCCACAGATGCTCCGAGTATACTCGATACTCGGAGCATCGAGTATTTTTCGTACTCGGAGTACTGAGAGTATTCGAGTACTGGTGGCCTAGATACTCGGAATACTTGGAGTATGACCAGTATTGAAGGCCCAAATACTCCGACTACTGGGAGTATGACCAGTACTTATACGCGAGCACCAGCAGTACTCGGAGTAAACACATCTAAATTACTCGGAGTACTCCGAGTATCGAGAGTGTTAGACACCGAAATACTGCGAGTACACGAAGTACCTGAAGCATTTTTCTCGAGAATACTCTAATTATACTCCGAGGTAATGGGAGCATCTGTGGATTTTGAAATGCTAGAAACGTCAGTCACATGCTCCCAGAACCTGAGAGGAATGACGGCCGAGTCTTTAAAATTATGCAAAGATGCTCCTAACGTACTTCACACTCCGAGTATACTCCGAGTATCGAGTACATTTCGTACTCCGAATTCTTAGAATATTAGAGTACTGGCGGCCTGAATACTTGGAGTATCCGCAGTACTGAAGCCCCAAATACTCGGGGTACAAGGGGTACCCGCAGTATCGGACCCCGAAATACTCCGATTACAAGCAGAATTGAGAGTGTTCATACCCGAAATACTCCGAGTACGAGCAGTATCCCGGAGTATCGAACCCCGAAGTACTCCGAGTACACGAAGTACCTGAGGTATCTTATCTCCAATACTCCTTGCTTTACTCCAAGGTACTCGGAGCATCTGTGTAAGGTTGTGAACTCAAAAAATATTTTTTGGTTTTGACGCTCGAGAATTCCTCAATTTTTTCAGTTTTCATGAATCATCCGTAAGAGATGGCCTTGTACGAGCTGGTTCAGGCATATCACCCGAAATTTCGTCAGTCACGAATGCCGCATGCAATAGCAACTCCAATGTCACATATTTGGTATCATACTGACCGCCATGAACAGTGAAAGAGGGTGGCATCGCTAGTTTTTTGTTCAAGGATCTAGAACTGGCGCTACCGCCGAAAATGTGGCCCGACCATTGACAGGCCTTCAAAGACGTCAACAAAAGTCAAGCGTTCCCGTAGGAAAACATGTTTCCCCCCCAATTTTTTTTTCTGAACGAGCCGCTTCCAGGTGGTCCAAGGCATGTTTGTACAAAGTTTCACGCAAATATTCGAAGATCTGACTGCGTATCGTATGGTCATCTTAAGTCATGTTTAACGCCCAAAATCGATTATATGCTGAAACTAAGTAATTACGAGGCAGCGCCTATTTTTTGCACTTTTACCGCACTAAAGTCCAAATGTCCACGCCGTTTTTTGGAGATAGGCCCTGAAATTTGGCACGTGTTTTATCCGCCCTACCCGAGCCTTTCACGAATGAGGTTTTTTTCCGCCGGAAATTTTGGATCTCCTAAGACCCAAATTTCCCAAAGCATGACAAAACGAACAATATCTGACGGAAAAAAAAATATATATATATATATCCGTTAAAGTCTCGGGTAGGGCGCATAAAATACGTGTGCCAAATTTCAGGGTCCATCTCCAAAAAACGGCGAGGACATTGGATTACGTTGGTGATTTTTGGGGACCACAGGACACAAGGCGCCAACCAATGTAGTGCATTGATTTGGAGGGCCACACCTGGAAACCACGATTGATTCTGAACCAGTTGTGCGTGTCAAAGGACCTGCTCTCGTATATGGTACGCAGGCAGTACTCACGGAATCATTTGTGTATGCCGATATGCTGACCACGTTTGCCTGCGTATAGGCCGTTGGTCTTTTCGACGTTAGACGTCGTCTGTTGAGCGTGTCACAACAACCAGAACATGGAGTGGTCACTTACCCGTGTTACGTGGGTGGTAGGAAGATGCCATGTGAGTGTGGCAAACGCATCAGGTTTTAATTTCGAGACGATTTGACAGATTACAAGGGCTCCGCATGGGTGCCGGCATTCGCCGGCACCCATGCTTCGGATAGGATATACCTGGTACATTACTGCTGTAGTTATTTGGTACCATCCTTGCTATTTACGACAGTGTGATGGCGCTCGCTCGTATTTCGATACCTGACGCCCACGTGCAGAATCAAGGCAATGCCAAGGGTTGCAGGGAGAAGGGAATATTCAGTTCGCAACCTCATTTCTCAGTCTCAACAGTCAGTCTCAGAAAGGCAATCAGTCGCATTCGGTGTTCCCTGGATAGTCTCAGTCCTCAGGATAGTTTGTGAGATTTACGACAACAACAATCTGATGGCGCTCGCTCGTGTTTTGACATCTGACACATACTACGTGCAGAATCAAGGCAATGCCAGGTGTTATTGCAGGAAGAAGGAAACGCTACTACTGCTGTAATTGCTGATACTCAGTTCGCAACTTCATTCTCAGTCTCTGTCAGAAATGCACCAGTCGAGGTCCCGGTGGCGGGCTCAGTTTCAGTTTTGGCACGTGTGGCAAAAACACTCCGTGCCGAGCAAGCGGTTCCGCATGGATATGCGAAGTCGAGGCAACGGGGGGGAAATCTCAATTATTCTCTGACTCTCGTGTGTCTGAGCAGACTCGTATCTAGCACTGTACACTACAACAAACAGTAGTACTGCTGTACAGCAGTACGTACTACACAACAGCACTCAGCAATACTATACACACCAGCTACTCGCTACGTCGTACATACAGTACTCGTACCTGGTACTACTCTTACGTACTGCTGTTTGTTCTTGTACGTATTACAGCCAGGCACAGCAGTAATATCTCTACGCTGAAAAATAAGCTACAGTACTCTGTTGTACTGAATCCACCCGAAAAAAAAACAGCCGAGTTTTCATTCATCCGTGGATCTTTGAGTTTTTAATTGAGGCGAGATATTTTGAGTTGAGACTCGCACCACAAATATCTCTCTCAGCAGCAACAGCACCACGCATATCATCCTCAGCGGCCAGTAGAGCCGAGATATCTCCTCAAGATCCACGCACTTCGAGGTCGCTGCGCTCGGCGGCGGCGCTTGACTCGAGAGTGCGCGCGGGCGGAAAGTCACGGGCGGAGGCTGAGGGGGGCGACCCTCGAGAAGAGTGGGCGAGAAAGCCAAGGCGAGGCCTTCAAAACGGGTCCCGAGTGCGAGTCCGGTCTAAAGCGAAGTCAGAGCCGAACAGGTCCAAGATCACCTGAGTGGTCAATGCTCATTTTTTCTATATCTATATGGGCGTACGCGGCGAAACGGATGTCTCCCTTTTTGTCACGATATAGGGGGTGTCCCCCTTTTTGTCACGATATAGGGGGGTGTCCCCCTTTTTGTCAAATACCCTATATATTGTTTCTCGTTGCTGAGGTAGGTACAGTGGAGGTCACTACAAAGAACCTCTACGGTTTTTTGGGATACCACAGTAGGATCTCGCGTGCTCGCCCACCACCAAAGAGTCAAAAACATATTTTCTAGCCAACGCAAGTGTGAGAGAAAAAAACATGTTGCTCCCTTGGTACCGTTTCAGCGATTGTATATATTTGTTTCGAGTTTTATACTGAAGACATATTAAACTCTCAAGTCCAAATATATCTCGCTGCTGCATGTACGTATCTTACGTGAGTGCCACATGCCGTAGTACTACGCTATTACTTGCTGCTGGTGTGCATTTTACTACGAGTAGCCATCGCTGTGTAACATGTTTCAACAACTGTTATTAATAGCAGTGTCGATCGATTCGTTTTAGACGTAAAAAAATGTCCGGTCTATTCGACAAACCGTTGGAAAAAATCGGGAAAATATTTATTTGAAAATTGTCTGCCACAACCTTATTTACTTGATTTTAGACTGCAATAACGGGTTGCAGTAAATGCATTTTTTCTCCAGACTGCAAACGAATTGGATGCTGTCGTTTCACAGACACATGTAATCGATGGAGACCGAGGGGACTAAAGCTTTTTTTTTCTGCAGTGTTTTTTTCCGCGTATCCGATTGAAAATGTGCGGGAAAACTCGATTTTGATGTTCAATTCGTATATCTCTGTCCCTTGGGGAAGAAGTCTTCGAGATAACATCATAAGCAATACATGATTTCCCCTCCGGTAGGACATTGCGCACACACCAAAGCCACCCGCGCTTGAATCCATCAAGTAGCCGACAAGAAATCCATCACAAAATTTGTCCCACTTTTTTTCATCGCTTGCTCTTTTCGTATATGGTTCATGGTGTGATTTGGCGCTCTTGGCTGAGTTGGCGCGTACGTTGGCGCGTACGTACGAGTATTGTTTGCTCGGCCGTGCTTCTTCGATGCTTGGTTTCTCGTACGAAGTAGTCCCAGGCGGTACCTTTGCAAGACTTGCTTTGCCGTACGATACCATGCTGCTGCTGCTGCTGTAGGGCGTAGCATCAAATGGTAGTGGCATTACACCAGTATGGGTAGTGTCTACAGCAGCAGATATTTTGCACCGATGGGTGACGTCGAGCCTTTCCGATTCACAACGATCGCCTTCGAGCGTTTATTATTTGATTATTAAAACACGAGACCAAATCTTTTTTTCATCATTGTACTGTTTGATAGAACCACTCTGTCCCAAAATATAAGGAACGTTTGGATGATACAATTCAAGAAAAAAAAACATTATATTTGCGGACAGAGGAGTACAAGTTACCTGATACCAGTTGGTATAAAATATAAAATAGATGTTGAACCACAGCACCTGCAAGTAAGTGCTCATCTGCCGCCCACCCTTGCCGAGAGAACCCACGCGAATAAGGGGTGAGTCAACCCCGCAGTGACGGCGAGATGCAAGATGTACAAAGCGCAAACGATGAGATGCGCAAATATGGGAGTATCCTATGCAGCAGTATAGCAGCAGCAGCAGAAGCAGCTGCGGGTTCCTCAGCCCAGCGCTATCGCCGGCTGCACCAGCAGCGCTACTGCCGGCTGTGCCATCCACGTTTGCCCGAAAGGCAGCAGCAGCAGCGGGGTGACCACCTCCGGCTTCAAGCGTGTCCAGCAAGGGATCCACTGGCCTTTTGTCGGCCATCGCGCAGGAGCTTGCACGAGACAACTCTGTGCTCCGCCGATACTAACTCCTCCCTGTGGAACGCTGCTACTCTGAGTGGTGCCGAGCAACACTTCCTCGGTGCTTGTTCACCTTTTTTTGTTTTAAACAATTTTCTGCTCGTGCTTGTACGCCACTCTGCTGCTGCGTCGATCATAACACGGCACATCTTTGTCTTTTTTGTTTGAAAGGCAGAATCATTGGATAGTTTTTTTGGGCAATTTGCCCTGTTCGGATTGGTTGATTTTTAAAGATTTTATCCCAGATATCGATCATGGGACATTTCCTTGCCTTTTTTTACGTCTAAAACGAATCGATCGACACTGCTAACTGTTTTTGCACACCGCTGTATGACGACTGGCACTTTGTTTCCTGTGGCATTCCAGCTTGCATCTACATTTGTGACGTGTTTGTCTGTTTTCTATAATACCTCATGTTATCCGCACGTTTCGCCACAACGCCACGGGAGTCGACACGGGAAGGCCGTCCGGCCATTGTCGTCGAGGTTTGGGCGCGATCCGTGCAGTGTATAGCGCGTGCCCAGCGCTCAAACGTATTTTTTCGGCGGGAATGCATTTCCCGAGTTTTCATGTGAGGCGTTACTTTGTATCCTTGTAAGAAATGTTGGTGTGCTTAGCTCATACAAATGTACCTATTTGAAAACGGCACGGATTGCATTGATTCTGGGTTCCCTGTCCAGGGACAGGTCGAGGAGCATTACCACCCGCGTTTGGACGCGCTGCGTGCCGTGTGCTGCGTAAAATGCGATGTTCTCTTGAAAAAAACAAACAGGCCGCCAGGCCAGACAGCTTGAGCGCGACTTTGGGTTTGAGGACGCGAGTCCGAGCCCAGGTAATTATTGGATACATGTTTTGGCCATATTATGTTTCATGTTTTCCCGTTTGTTTTTCAATGTTGGTATGTTTTGCTCAAATATGATACGTAATGAGCACCGGGTATCTCTTTGGAACTGCATGGCTCGCGGTAACTGTGCCTTTCCCCGTGCAGGCACATTTCAGGTACATGTCCATCCAGGTTGGGCGCGTGTGCCGTGTGTATTGCGTCATGTTTAAAGAACACACAAATATTGTTTGTGCTCAACATTGGATTTGTGGATGTGTGGCCCCGGCAAGCACTGCGCAAAAGTGCTGTTTGGCCGTTTGTTTGCGTTTGCCTTCATGTAGTTGTTGTCATTTCCCTTTGTCGCGTTTGCTAGTACAATACCAGCAATTGTATATTTGGTACCAGGTATAGACCAATCTGCCCCATAAATTTGTTTGCACCAGAATTGGCTTATAGGTTGACCCATTTGCTTATATTTTACGGTTTAATAATTATTATCATATTTGCTTCTTACAGATATTGGGAGATTTTTCTTAGCTGGTTCTTGCGCCACTCCACAATGCACGTCCCGGAGGGAAGCCTTGCATAGTAGTACGTATGAATACAAAGCAATAAGTAGTAGTAGTGGTCGTAATATTTCCCCATGGCGGAGTTCACGTGTACTGTACAATTTATACCATACGAATACTAGCCCCATAACGGGAAATGAAAAGACCATTTGGACATAAAGATTTATACCCCAAAGATCCTCACATTCCCGTTTGGAGTGGTGCATCACAGCACACTGCTTCACCCGATTCTACCAGGTCTTGCCCACACCATTCCACACGCCTTGTACATACCACAACAATGGACAACACGGGGCTATTAAAAGGGACACGGGCGGAGCCGTGGGTGCAATACTCGTGTATCTATAACAGGATGAAGAACCAGTGCGAAACGTGTGGGTGTGCTGTCGCTGTCGTTGGGTAGAAGTCAGAAATATAATAAAGCGAAGGCATTCTGTGCATATAATCAAAACATCGAAACACATGGTTGACTCACAGATAGACGGGAAGGCACACCGACGGAGGTTTCAAACTAGAGGTACACCAACAGGAACGCAAAGAAGTAGGTGATGTGCTCACTCGTTCACTTGCTTGCCTCCAGCGCTTCGCTGACAGCTACGCGGGCATACCAGACGCACACGGGCGAACGAAATGATATGGCCTGCTGTTGGTGTGGATAGTAGGGCTGGGTATTGGTTTGAAAACCGGGGGGATATGATATGGATATATTGCCCCCAAAAAATCTGGAACTATCCCGATTCTGGATATATCATATTATATGTGGAAGACAGGTCGTAGATACCTATCGTAGATCCCGTACACGCATGCGCGAAAGGACACGTCACCGGTCAGGCAATATACGATCCTGGGTCACAAGCGGTTTCACCCGTCATAGACGGCGTTGACCCGTCCCCAGGGCACTTTTGCCAAAACGGTGTCTAGTTCCGCCGCACCGAGCGCGGGCTCCCACCCACGGTCAGAATAAGCTTTGGCGAGCTTTAGCATACCTCCTTGCTATATAGAGAAAGATAAAGGTCTCAGTGTGCGTCCGTTGTGAAGACGATCGTCAAGGGACCTCAGCACGGTGACGCCCTCTCCCCTACGACTTCAGCTCCGCGACACCTGCCCAGCTCCAGCCTCAGTTCGTACGAGTACCTGATCAGCAAGACCGTCTCCTCTACCTCGACTTCGGCACCGCGTGAGAGACCACACATTTACATATATACATATGTATTTCCATATCATGGTATCCTGGATATAATTTGATATACGTTCGGGATATGATATGTTATTACAGATATCCGGATGGACTAATTCCGATATATCAGGTGATGTATCATTTCTATGTTGTTTTATACGCGCTTATGTGATAGCTATCAGGCTACACAGCAGTAGTGACTGATTGGCACGATGTATGATATCATATTGTGCCTGGTACATAACAAGGTGCGCCATACTATTATTACTAGGTTTGAAACCTGGTAGCAACATAAGGCACCACGTTTGTAGGTATCACGTAATAAATATTTATACGATTGTGCTTGCCATCCGAAAATGTGCAGCATGCAGCATGGGCTTCAACATTGATCACTCATAACATTCCCGAAAGAAGAATACAACCCTGATATTACTGTTCCATTTTCCGTCCGACAATGTGCACAACAATGGTGTCACAACCCCCTAGCTACATACCACAAGACGGAGAAGAAGCAAGGTTAAAATCAGCACAAGATCGCCAACGTACGACAACTATCAACTGCCCATTGCACAAAAAGCAAGTCTCCTCAAACCAACAAACTGATTTCCACCTCTAAATGTACCAAGCTAGAACCACCCCCCCTCCCCCCCCACCCCGCCCACCCCCAGCACTCCCAAACAAGCACTGAAATTAATTCCGCTGTCCGCACGAATGGCCGGATTCAAGTTGCCGCGAGCGTATTTCAACGCACAGCAGGCTGTGGGGTGTTGCTGCTCAATACTGTTTCGCTCCGACTGTGGCTCTGCTTTCTGCAACCCCTCCCCCTAAAATCTACTGATGTTACCCCCCTTGTTCCTTACCCCCCGAACCCCATAATCAGGTACAAATACTACGCACCGGTATAATACCGGTATACCTGGTAGAGCTATTAATAGGAGTAGATATATGATACGTAATACAGCTACTCGTAGCTATTTATTTTGACCAATGAGGCAGCAGTTTTCGAGTTATGGTGTATCCATTTGGTCCCTCGTCAACCAATATAGCAATGTGCGAGTCCACTAGCTGCTGTGGCGTCTTAACTGACCCAGCCATGCTCTCGTGTCAACGTCATAGTTATACATTAATGCGGTACATCCAGTGACCTTTCGTCGAACAATATTATTGTCGAAATCAGCTTTTGTTTAATTTATAAAAAAATCGTTACACTACTACTCGTACGGCATTCTACATTCTACGCGGTCCATCTATTGGTCACACTCATCCGCAGTTCAGCAGATCCACTGACACCACAAATCAGCTGACGTGTTTATAATAATTTTATTTAAATCAGAGCTCGAAGTGTGAAATATCCCAATATATCGGCGATATATCACGTGATATATCGGATATATCCCATGATATCGACGGATATATTCCATGATATATCATATCTCACATGTATACCCAATATCCCATAATACCGTCGGGATATGAGGCAAAATATAAATAGGCACTTTATATCTAGATTGAGGGAAAAAATCTGGATATAAATGTGGGCATACCATATCCATATTGGGTAGATATATCCTCGCACTGAATATGGATACCCAGCTCTAGTGGATAGACCTAGAGGCTAGGCTATCGTTGTAGTTTTCTCCCGCCCACCCGCTCTTCTTCGAAGGTGGATGGAACAGAACGGCTACGAATGGTATGTGCCACACCGTATTCTATGTATAGCTATTGTTTGCGAAAAGCTGGCAGCAATTCGGAGTTCACATGGAGTGTGTCAATGGTTTACTATCATTGGGGGTCTCGGTCGTCCGAGACTGCGTAGTTTAGAGCCTCGGCCATCTGCTGGAGGGGGGGGGTTCTTGGGTACTGGCATCATGATAGGAAACAGGAAGCAGTGGCCAGTACCGCAGTTATCGTACTATGCCAGTAGAGCAGACCCAACGTCGTAGAGAATAACAATAATATTATGAAATGTCGAAGGATACATGATGAAATGACTGTTTAACGTAAATACACTACACACACTTGGCAAGCAACCCCTGGAAAGAGCGTCACCAAGCTAACCAAAGCTTGACAAAGTCGACCAGAACAAACGCAGGAGACATCTCCGAAATACTGCGTTGCCGTGAGGCGTGTCGACTAGAAAGTAAATGTGTGGGAATCCCGTTTCCTGCCCCTCGGTGGCTCGTGACGGTTTACGAAACGATTAAGCAGCGCTTGACGAAACTAGTGCGGGTTCGGACCGTGCCTCAGCCGGTCGTTTCCCACGGTACTGGAGTCGATATTGCAACCGACGGGATGATGACGTATTGGCGAAAAGCACTGTTCAATGATAAAACACTCACGAGAGTGCGCGACCACAAGCAAGGTTAACAGGAATATATGCCCTTTGTCTCTCCTGTTCTGTATTCGACATGCAGACGCTGTGGCGAGGGAACTGCAATTGAAGCTTGTGTCCAAAATAGATTTCGACGAACGGAGTGGGTGTCCCAATTTCGCGTGGAGCTTCGAACCACAAGAAGACTCGTTCTTCCAATATCAAAGTAGTACTTGGAACAAGGCTGTTTAAGACGGCCGGGCACCCTTCTCAGCAGAGACACACCAGCGGGGGCGCAGGGGCGCAGGAATGGAGCGCATCGGCCAAGGCAGGTTGCAAATGCGAAAGTCCCCACATCCTTGGAAACATAACGTGACTTTCGTATTTTTTCACCTGTATCCTGTATCCACATCAAGCGTTTGCATTGATTAAGATTGACCACCACGAACAAGGACAAAAATGAACTACTCTTTCGAACAGCTTGATACATCCGTTACACGCGCGCACGTCAGTCCAGAACCAGCGAGAACAATTTCGAACCCCCTATATTTTCATCGCAGGTTAACACATACAGCTCAACTTGGACTTCAAGAACCCTGAAGCGAACAAGCTCTTGATAAACTGTATTCGAGTGAAAAACAAGCTCTCGGTAAACTGTATTCAAGTGAACCTCAGCCAAATGTCCATCTCTACGTCAAAGAACGTTACCGAAAAAGGGTTGTCATCATATTTGGTAGCCATATGCCCAAAAAGCCAGTTATGCCATATCGCTGAGATAACCGCAATGAGTGAGTACGATAGCCTCACAACAGGCTAGCGATGTGAGATACTGTGAATACGGTGACGGCCACGGTCCCGGGGGGGGGGTGCGTTCTAGACTAGCCACAAAAGCACAACGAACAAAATAACAATGAAAGAGAGAGGCAGCGGCGGACGTGCAATTCTCACCCGGAATCGCTATCATGCCGAAGACCCATTGCCTAAAATAAGCACGTAGACTGTAGCGCTACAATCCCCCTTGCTGCCTCCTCCAAATATATCCCGAACTTATCCCATCACCACCACTCACCGCTACCATGGACTTCAGCAGCTCCAACGCCCCTACATACGCCGCATGCAGGATATGTGTAGGGGGGTAGTCTTCCCAAACGCCTGTCTCCGTTGCCCCGGCGCCTGCTGCTACCGCCACAACAGCTCTTTCGATTCCCACTTTTCGCCATGTGCTGCCGTTGTCCACGCCAAACATATCTGTGGTCTTGCGTCAGATTCGTCGCTACACTCCGTGTTTAGTTGCGTTGAACCAACTCCCAGAAAACCCTGTGCCACTCCCAGCCCTCACGGCCTGCTTGGCGCCTTCCTTGGTGATCCCTGCTTCTCTTTTGCTTAACTTAGCGCAGCTGCCGTACTGATCACACCGGTCCTTTGTTATCTCGTAATTTTTCCACCTCGTTCTTCACCGCCTACACCCTCTCCAAGTCCTTGAAAAAAAGTAGTGCCAGGAAAAGAGCTGCCGGTGTAGGTGCGTGAAAAAAACGCCCGTAGGGAAGACGCGGCAAGAGAACAGGGCGGTTAATGGCGCAAGATGGAGGACGCCGACTAGAGGAAGCGCACAACTACGCGGAAGCGGAACATATTATTCCCCGGAATACTGGAGGCTAACCGGCCCTCCGGCCACACGCGAGGGCCGATCGACTCGAGCAGTTTACAGCTAACCCATGACACCTCCACACGCGCCAAGCTATCGTTCAAAGCTTATTCGTAGTTAAAACACCCCCAAAAATGCGAAACGTGTGAAACAATCCACACAGATGCTTACAGGGGTCGAAATATTTAAGACACCGGGATTTTTAACAGGTCTCGTAGATCAACCAGGAACTCTCGGGACATAAAACGTACAGTAAAACAAGGACTTGGACGCCTGCGAACACAAAGGCAAGCGGCACTCTGGGGTGTCGTGCTGCCAGCAAAAAAACAATGTTAAATGTACCTCGACCAGTCCGTGTAGGCCGCTGGTATGAGGGTCAAGTTTTGTCACTTTTCGGGCTGTCCCAAATTGGGGGAGTCCCCGCGATCCAAATTTCCAAGGGTGTGTTAGGTAAGGTATATCTATACCCGGGTAACTTTTTGAGGTCGTACCTAACGTACCTAAAACTTAGGTAAGGTATTGACGGCCGTACCTAACGTACCTAAAACTTATTAAAGGTATTGAGATCCGTACCTAACGTACCTAAAACTTGGGTAAATTATTGACGTCGTCCCAAGCCTCGTACCTTAACCCGGGTATTCCGTCGACGTGTATACCCGATACCCGGGTAAGGTATGGGGGTCCGCACCTAACGTACCTAAAACTTAGGTAAGGTATCGGGGTCCGTACCTAACGTACCTAAAGCTTAGGTAAGGTATTGAGGGATGTACCTAACGTACCTAAAACTCAGGTGGTCCGTACCTAACGTACCTAAAACTTAGGTAAGGTATTGAGGTCGTCCCTCACCTCGTACCTAAACCCGGGTATTCCGTTGACATGTATACCCGTACCCGAGTAAAGGTACCCGGGTACATACCCGTAAGAAAACTGTAAAATTAGGAGGGCTGGGCACTAAAAACCGTATGCACTGGCAGTAGAAATCTACTCGCAGCAGCTATACAGCAGTACGGGACACCTAATAAGAAACAGGAAATCTGGTCCAGGCTGGATTTCTTATTTGAATGAGGGTGCTTTTTACACTAAATTCAAGATACCGACTCTCGAATGTCTTATTTTCCTCTAAATATCAGCATGGATTTGTTATTAGCCTGTACTCTGTATACTGGTTGGGCCTGCCAGTAGACGAACCCATTCAGAACTGAAAAAACAATCCCACACTAATTCCAAGTAGCTGTCCCCAAATATGTGGGGCCAGTTTTTAGGGTAGTTGATATCGCGTAAAACAAACAGCCATGCGTTATAGACGAAAAAAACATGAACATCATAGTTTTTTTCTGGGTGAGTGGCTCGCGAACTGGCCCGGGAGTGTCCCGTGTCCCTCGCTCGGTGAAGCTTGTGGCCCTCCGGGTCTCCACGAGGGGTTTAGCTCATTGTCCAGATTCCACGACGCTACTCTACCCCTGGTTTGGGCCCGTCTGTGTGACAAGTTTTCTGGGTGTGTCACAGGTGAGTGCCCTGGTGTTTGTGTGTGGTGGAGAGATCGCGTACGCGTACCTACTTTTTATCAACTTGAAAAAAAAAAAAAACGTGAGGTGTGAGCTGTGAGGCTGTGAGTACATTGCAATTTGCAATTTGCTACGTATAAAAAATACGTATCATTTTATTTCAATTAAAAAAATCGAGTTTTTTGTCTCTCGCAGATGACGTCATATATTTCACTTTTTATTACGTACACATTTCAGGTACGAGTACGTAAGGTATCTGAGCTCGTACGACCTAAACCCGGGTATTTCTTCGACGTGTATACCCGTACCCGGGTAATGTATCGCGTGGCGTACCTATCGTAGCTAAAGCTTAGGTAAGGTATCGAAGTCCGTACCTAACGTACCTAAAACTTAGGTAAGGTATTGAGGTCAGTACCCAACGTACCTAAAACTTAGGTAAGGTATCGGGGTGCGTACCTCACGTACCTAAAACTTAGGTAAGGTATTGAGGTCATCTCTGAGCTTGTACCTAAACCCGGGTATTTTCGTGGAAATACCTGATTTCCCGTGGATTCCCGTTCCCGTGCCGTAAAATCCCGTGGAAATCTCGACTTCCCAAATCCCGTGCAAACCAAAACTGTTAAAATAAAGACATTTCCGCGAGAACTATTCCACACCTCGAAAAACGTAACACTCGGATAACACTTATCTACGTTATGGGGCCTAACACAGGGACTTGACAACGTACTAACATAGTGGTAACACTGGAGGGGCAATCACGGTAACGCATTTACACAGTGTTAACACTGAAGGGGCAATCACGGTAACGCGGTAACACAGTGTTAACTGGAAACCCACGAACGTGCACACGCCTTAACGTTATGTTACACCGTGATCCGTCCTTCAACTAACACTTTAACATAGTGTTAGGCTCTGACCCAACACGAACGTTATCACTCTAACATTCCCAGATCGATATCTGCAGATTTATTAACACGATAACAAAATGCTACTGTCCACGGAGCGTTAGACATAACACACTAACCTTGTGTTACCCTTCGAATGAGTGTTAACATTGTGTTACGAATAACACACTAACATAACACTAACATAGAGCCGGTCGCCCCGGTGGTCTAACTGGTAGCCACGAAGCCTGTAGGCCCGGATGTCGAGAGTTCGATTCTCCCCATGGAGGTTTTTATTCTCAAATAAAACCGTCTGTCGAGAGCGCATATTATAGCGTGTGTAAGCAAAATTCGACGAGAGTTGACGAGGGAAGAAAGTGCTGATTTTTTCTCGCGATAAAAATGCAAGGCAAGAAGTAGTAGGGGAGGAGGGAGAGGAGCCTACTTTGTGACCCCGGATCTGAGTTACGACTAGGAAGGGAGAAAGACGGAAGTGCGAAGATAATAAATGGGATGGCAAAAAAAAACAAAAAGTGTCTAGCACTACTAAGACCAAAGGTTATGGTACCACTTTGTGGCTCGTTCATAATCTTATCAGCAACACAGTGCCAAAGAAAATGGGTGTACCCCTCGTATGGAGCATAAAGTTGGCCACTATGTTCCCCAAGATTGAAAAATCCAACAAAAAGGGGTGTCTCGTCATCATCTGACCCCTGAGATGATGCCAGGCACAATACGCCATTATCTTGGTTGGCTCTTTAATTGCTCCGCAAATGTATACGATAATACATTATTTGCACTATATACGAGAACGATACGTATAATATGTACGTATGACGTACACCCAGTACGTATACGAAAACGATACGTACCATATTTTGAATACATACGAGTACTATGTTGCTTTGGCCATAGGCACCGCTGCTGCACAGCCTTTATCTTTGTTGGCCGAAATAAAAGTCGGGAAGAAAAAAGAGCCACAAAGTGGTACGATAACGTTTGGTCTAACACTACGTTATTCGGACCCCCAGTCTGATTGCCTTAAAGTCGGATAACGTAACATTTAACATACGGTAGATACGTTACAGTCTTAGCCGGCCGATACGTAACACTATGTTAGGGTGTTATCCTAAATTCTGAGGTCTGCCTAACATTATGTTACGGTGTTACTGTCAGTATATATTTGATTTCAACATTATGTTACTGTGTTACCATAACAACCAATCCCGGCGTAACATTATGCTACTGAATTACAGTGGGGGCCGGAGTCAACCCAACGTAATGTTACTACGTTACCCTTTGGATTTTCCCACGCTCTAACATGTGTTGCCTGTGTTAGGGGTAAAGCGGCGTCGCGGAGTAACATAATTTAGCCGTGTTATCCAATTTTACTGACACCCCAGTAACACAGTAGTTACTATATACCAGGTACTGCTGTAGTAATTCACTCGTAGTGGATATGAGGCGCGACCTCAGCACCTGCAGTAGTCAAATCTGCAATGCATCACGCTGGGGGAGTACTGATTGTGCTGAACCACCGCGAATAAACATCCACGTATGTATACGTGCCGTTTGAGTTATTTATTTTTATTTCAAGAAAAACATATCGTCAGCATACAGCAGCAGGACAGCAGCATCAGTATAGGTCGCTTTACGCTCGGCTTGTCGGTCGAACCCTTGAACCCTCCGTACAAGTATTTAACGTATTGTGTGGCTCCTGGTTCCCCAAAGCGGTATAGATATTCGGCATCATTTGAAGACGAAAACTCTGCATCTGTGATTCGTACCTGTCCACAACAGATATTTTCGTAACATAGGTGCCACCACTCCTACTGCTGCAGGATACTTACATAAGCAGACCTTCTTCGTCCCCTCATCAGTAGGAGGGTGGGCCTGGCAATACGTCGCTCGATGCGGACTGCTGCTGCCGCTGTTACAGTGACTGATAATAATGTCAACATTTTATTGGCTATATACATACTTACGTTAACCCTCTAACGTGTGTTAGGATACCCACAAGGAATTCCGCCAACACACTATAACATAGAGTACGCGACAGCACTTAAGAACTCGGCAGTAAATAATTTAAGGCTGGATTTTCAGACGAAAATGAGAACATGACCTCTTTTGTACTGAAAATAGTGTAGGACACACCCTGTCTTACATAATAATTCCAGCCTGGTCAGAATGTAAGATTAATAACTAGTGTCGCGTACTGTAGTGTCATTTAAGCGTTTAATTGTCCATGTGCATTATCAGTCTGAAGTGTGCCAAGGTAGCAAGTGGGAATAAGGTGACATGCTAACATAACCTTGCTCGCTACGGGCTGGTGTCGCTAACACGGTACCACAATGTTAACGTAATATTGGTAATTCCGCGAACACACTAACACATAGTGTTATGAAAACGTTTATTGGACCATGTATGTACGTTATCCGTCTAAAGTGTGTTACGGCAGCAAGGAAGCATTCCGATAACACACTAACATAACGTTACTCGCTTCGGGCTGATAGCGATACCACGGTAACATAACGTTAACGCTTCATTGACCATGTACGTTATCCCTATAACGTGTGTTACGATGGCAATTAGGAATTTCGGTAACACACTAACTTAGTGTCACTCGCTATGGGCTGCCTACCTTAACACCGTAACACTTATATTGCGGTCATCACGCGATCAAGGCAACACTCTTAACATAATGTTGCGCGATCGCCCGCCAATATCGTAACGCACTAACACTATATTATCACAAAATCTGGAATTTAGATAACGTAGTAACGTAATGTTACGATTTTTCCCCGCTGGCGCGTAACAATAACATAAAACGTTAAGTGTTACGTTATCCGAGGTGTGAACTATTCCCGAGTTTTCAGCGTGCACGGGATAACCAAACGGGATGAGCACGTATGATATACGCCGGACGACGCCTAGAGTACTCGTACCTATCAGGTACAGTATATTATATTTCATGGTATTCATACGTATGCAGTACGAGGTCCTGAATGACATGTAACTATTATATGAAGCTATAATTTGTAATTTTGTAAATTTAAAAATAAAAAAAGATACCAAGCTATATTATACCAGGTGTATTATACTGGCACCAAGATCCCCATATAATGTATTTAAATATTCAACGATATATAAGAAAAATCGATATTAAAAATAAAGCATCGTAAAATAAAACTAAAAATTAAAAATTAAAATACAATTTGGTGTACCAGGTACGAATTAATGTATTAATAAGGATCATAAATAATAAATACCGTACGTAAAAAAAATAAAACATGAAAATATAAAATGTGATAGCCGAAAAAATATACCAGGTAAGTATTTACAAGGGCTCCGCATGCCGGCACCCATGCTTCGGATAGGACATATACCTGGTACATCAGTTATTTGGTACCATCCATATTGTTTACGGCAATGTGATGGCGCTCGCTCGTGTTTCGATATCCGACGCATACGTACAGAATCAAGGCAATGCCAAGGGTTGCAGGAAGAAGGGAATGCTGCGTGCTGAAATATCCAGTTCGCAATCTCATTTCTCAGTCTCAACAGTCAGTCTCAGAAATGTATTCAGCCGCTTTCGGTGTTCCCTGGATCATCTCAGTCCTCAGGATAGTTTATGAGATTTACGACAACAATCTAATGGCGCTCGCTCGTGTTTTGACATCTGACACATACTACGTGCAGAATCAAGGCGATGTCAGGTGTTACAGGAAGAAGGAAACGCTACTGTTAAGTGCTGATACTCAGTTCGCAACTTCATTTCTCAGTCTCTGTAAGACATGCACCCGTCGAGGTGGAGGGCTCAGTTTTAGTTTGGGTGCGTGCGCCAAAAACACTTCGTGCCAAGCAAGCGGTTCCGCGTGGATATTATGCAAAGTCGAGATATTTCAAAACTGGCAACGGGGGGGGGTCTCAATTCTTCTCTGACTCTCGTGTGTCTGAGCAAACTCGTATCTACAGCACTGTACACGGTACAACAGTAGTAGTACTGCTGTACAGCAGTACGTACCACACAGCAGCAATCAGCAGTACTGTACATACCAGCTCCTCGCTACGTCGTACATACAGTACGTACTACTCGTACCTGGTACTACTCGTATGTATTGCTGTTTGTTCTTTTACGAGTATATACTGTATCACATAAGTAATATTTCTACCCTGAAAAAGGAGCTCATTGTACGAATCCACCCGAAAAAAATATCAGCCGAGTTTTCATTTTTCCCTGGATCTTTTGAGTTTGAGTGGAGACTCAGCACCCCAAATATATCTCAAAGCAGCAACATCACCACGCATATCATATTCAGCGGCAAGTAGAGCCGAGGCATCTCCGCAAGATCCGCGCACTTCGAGGTCGCTGCGCTCGGCGGCGGCGCTTGAACCGAGAGTGCGCGCGGGCGGAAAGTCACGGGCGGAGGCTGAGGGACGCGACCCTCGAGAAGAGCGGGCGAGAAAGCCAACGCGAGACCGTCGAAACGGGTCCCGAGTGTAACTCCGGTATGAAGCGAAGTGAGAGCCCAAGAGGCCCCGAAGCACCCCAGCGAGCGTCAAGGAACGTATATATATGATACATCTATACTATGAATAGAGAATAAGAGGTCCGTCCGCCCCCACGGCGGTAGGGCCACAAGTGTGAGCGTCTCGTATCTTAAATAATAACCCAAAAGGAAGGACGCTACTTTTATATCCGTTGTTTTATTTTTTCGGGTGCTTATGAGTTATGAACGTTGAAGCTCATGCTACACATTGTCGGATGTCAAGAATACTTGGGACTATTTGGGCAAACATATCGAAGGATTTCTTGTTTCTGTCTCAACGCAGGATAACCAACATAAAGTAGCAGCTGCAAACAAACATATCATATGGAGAGGGGGCTGTCGCTCGATGCTTTCTCGGAAGTCAACGGGGAGGAGGTTGAAGGTGTAGGGCTAATTGAACACGGAGGTGGGCACCTGGTTTTCGTAGTATTCGGCGGTTGCAAATCACCGTTTTAGGTGTGGACTTATTGGGGCCTGGGTGAATCATGTTGGCACACAGCAGAAGTAATGTTCCAGGGTTCTTTACGGTTAACCGTCCGTGCTCGGTGCGTTTTTTTTCTTCGAAAATCCTAAGGTCCGGTTCGGTGTGGTTTTTAGAAAGCAAAAATATGGGGGTGCGGTTCGGTGCGGCTATCCAATATTGGGAATCCCACGGTGCGGTTCTGTTTTTTCATGCATCCTACGGTGCGGTTCGGTGCGTTTTTTAGAAATCAGGAATCCTACGGTGCGGTTCGGTGCGGTTTTCAGAAACCAGGAATCCTACGGTGCGGTTTGGTGCGGTACTCAGAAATCGGGAATCTCACGGTGCGGTTCGGTGCTGTTTTCAAATTTTGAAAATCTTACGGTGCGGTTCGTATTTTTCATGCATCCTACGGTGCGGTTCGGTGCGGTTTTCAGAATTCGGCAATGCTACGGTGCGGTTCGGTGCGGTTTTCAGAATTCGGCAATGCTACGGTGCGGTTCGGTGCGGTTTTCAGATGTCGTGAACCTTACGGTGCGGTTTGTTTATATTTTGTTTCCTGCGGTGCGGTTCGGCGCGGTTTTCCGAAATCGCAAAACGTACGGTGCGGTGCGGTGTGGTTTTCAAGAGGGCAAAAAGGAAAACCGCACCGTAAAGAACCCTGTAATTTTCACTATTAAGAATAAGGCTACGTACACATTGTCGGATGACAAAAAATGAAATACTAATAATATGCCATGTACAATATACCTACCAGTATAAGTCAAATAATGGATGGAAAGACGAACAGTTGAGACATACCCATAGATCCCCTTGTCCCCCATTTTGCGCATATGCTTGCATGGTTTTGATGAGTCGCTTAGTGTTCTGTACGTGAATCATCATATAATGCAGCAACCCCGTGATCGCGCGCATGCAAGAGAAAAAGAAGAAACAAGTAAAATGGTAACAGAGTGGAACATAAGGGAAAACATATTATTACAATCATACGTATCATGAACACAACCAAAGATAAAAGAGCTGCCAAACAGTTAGACTTTGCACATAGGTTTCCTTTGTTTCCGTGGTTTTCTGCTTTCGGGAATCTAATGAGTGGTCAACGCTGAAGCTCATGCTGCACATCGTCGGATGGCAAAGATGATGATAATAATGATAAGATATAATACGCTGATTCAAATGAAGAAGACAGGAGAAGACAAGACTGTCTATCTAATAACCCCGGAATTAAAGAAGAGTAAACAAAGTCGACAGCTCTAGCACAACGCGTGTAGGGTCAAACCTATCCTCGGTTGTCAATATTATAATATCGGCGGATTTCCGACCTCTAGATATAGGTCAACATACGAGTATGAGCATCCGTGCATGAACACATCCCTGCGTAAATATAAACGATCTTGTTCAACGACTGGCCTTGGCTAGGGTGAACAGTTACCGTCGCCAGTGTACGAGAGAGTGCTGTGCTGTCTCACGTACTCATGTGTATATACACTCGTATACCTGCGCATGCATACGGAGTGCCCGGTAACACACAATGTCTTGCTCTTGGAGCCGGGTCGTGGATACCAAACAACAACACATATAATACAAGTATACTCGTACGTATATACGACGCGGATACGTAGTTGATACCAGGTTTGTACATATCAGACAACACCCATATAATACATACGTCAACTCGACACTGTCTGCTGTGATACATCATCAGTACGTATACGAGTACCATTACCAGTGTGGCACGGGAGAGTGCTCTGTCTTATGTATATGAACTGTGTACTCGTACCTGCACATACATAGGAAGTGCCCGGTAATATTGTCGGAGATCACCGTAAGGATCTCCCATGCAAGTATCACCAAGTCACCCTGTTCATAAGATCTCTGGTAAGTAGGCCCATGCAACATGACCAAGCTTCGCGAACTCGGGACGGCTTTGAACACGAGCAGAGGCAGGAGGAGGGGATGTTATCTAGAGGCCTTCAGAGACCCCGTCCGTTTCTAAAGCAGTGGTGCTTTCGTCGCGCACGGTGACCAGAAGGCGACGTATGATACGAGTACGACCACCAGAGCGAGGATGAACGATACAATCTCAGCAAAGGTTAAAAGTAGCAACCGCACTGCTGCATGCAATACTCGTACGTAGAGCAGCCGCGAATCGCTGTGGCCACGACGACAAGCACGGCGCACGTACGAGTTGTACTACAGTATGCCAGCCTGCAACGTAAGAAGACGGTGCCGGGCATGCCGGCGTAGGGAAAAGCGTGCGTTTTGAACGTGTGTGAGAGAAAAAACAGTTTTTTTTTTGCATGTGCATTTGCTCCACTCTAAGTTGCAATGATAAAGTGGGCATCAAATATCACTTGTTTAAAGTATTGTTTTTTGGGCATCAGACAAACTATATATAATAAATAGATACTACTGAAGTCTATATATTTAAGTAAGATTCTATATTTGGGAGTCCGATCAGTGTACGTGAATTGTAGATTGTTGGTGTGTGCTGTCTTCACATTAAACCCGTTCTTTCTACCCAACCACATCAGTACACACAGTGTGTTTCCTGATTCCTAATCCTAGAGAGATCAAATTATGTGGTCACAGACTGAAACAGAGAAATACCGCAACAAAACAAACGCAAATTAATGGGCAAGGCAAGTGAGATGCTAACGTACCGGGTAAGAGAACACAACGACACGAGCCGAACCGAGAAATAAGAACAAAAAGACAAATAAAAAGAACGAATTCTGAAACGAAACAGAATGCAAATGACGCACGGAGACAGAAGCGCCCCTAGAAGAAAACACACACGTGCCCAAGAGAGGAACAGATAACTGCTGCACGGCCGGGGCAACACGAAGAAGAGGAAGACACCGGCAAAGGGTGGTTTCAAAAGGAGAAACAAGGCAAAAAAGCAAGAAAGAAGACACGTAGAAGAGAGGAAAAGAGAAAAAATCGTTCTCAAGGCGATGATAATAACAGCTGTGTGTGTTTTTTGCTCAGTTTTTTTTTATATATTTAAACGCTCCGTTTAATTCAATCACGCACCAACACTCGAAATAAAAACGAACGAAAAACCGGTGCTGTTATCCGGGTATCCCCTGGGCATCTCCGGACATGTTCCAGATGGATTCCTCTGCGTCATGTATAACGTCTGTATGTTCTGTACGCCCCGTGCTACAATACCCGGGGTAAGGATACAACTATTTTATACCCGCACGGAACTTTTGTGAGTTCTGTACGCCTGTGTCACAATACCCGGAACTTCTGTGAGTTCTGTAATACTTTCACACCCGTACCCGGAACTTCTGTAAGTTCTGTAACACTCCCATACCCGTACCCTAAATCCACAAACCCTACAGAACATAACCTTGGAATCTTGGATCTCGCGTGCAGATCACAGCAAACTATAAATGCAGTACGAGTACGAACGTATAAATACAATTCCGGAACCATTTTTGCTAAAAACAAAAAATGCTCTCGATAACCACATTATTCGTGAGCGTTGCAGCGTCCACTGCCTACAAGTTCACGGCACAGGCACACGCGAGGCCCTGCACGGTGCAAACCAGACCGGCGGGTACGATGGCGGATGAATCGCCCGAAGACGTTCACCGCATTGCGAGAAAAAAACCGGACACGCTCCAGATGGGCGCATGCGGTAGATATTTTTGTGGATCGTACGGTCCAAACAGTTAGTTATCCCACACGGGACTGTGAGAAAATACGTATGGCGAGCCCGTGACAAAAAACATGAACTCCTTAAAACACACACATCCGTGAGACACGGCTTGAGCACGGCCGAGGCCACCGCTGGTACGGTAGACAGAGAAGGGGTCAGCGAGTACGATGAAGAAGTAGCGGGCCGAGAGGTGGACCTCATCGCGAGGTATCGCGAAAACGGCTCAATTTCTCCCTGATAAATGCTGGGGAGCTTTCACAAAGCAGCAACATCGTCAGAGTACCATACCAGTCCTATGGACTAAGTCAATGACTCGCCAGTGTCAGTCCTTTCGGAAGGAATCGGTCCTCAGGGTACCTGAGGGGCTGAAAGGACTGAGTCCAACCAGTCCACAGGGTACCTGAGGGCCTCAATACACTGAGTCCAACCAATCCTCAAGGTACTTGGGGGGCTTAAAAGACTGAGTCCCACCAGTCGTCAGGGTACCTGGGGGTCGGAAAGGACTGAGTCCCACCAGTCCTCAGGGTACTTGGGGGGCGGGAAGGACTGAGTCCCACCAGTTATCAGGCCTGAAAGGACTGTGCACCGAGGGCTCCTGCACTGGTGTGCCGATCTTGAAGATAATGTATTGCTGTATACATTGCTGTGGGTGCTTTCGGAGGTTTAATCAGTGCAAAACGTACATGAAACACGTGCTGGTTGACTATTTTTCAAGTAGTTTTTGTGGGCCCTCCGACTTCACAAAAACACTTACTGCAGGTTACTCGTATCCTCGTAGAGTATAGTGCATACAGCAATGTATAGTACTGTAGGCTATAGTGTATACTGTACCTGGTAGTGTATAGTGGCCGCCTTTACCGCAATCCTGAATTATTACGAGTATATAGGATAAAGTATAGAAATCGGGGACTTGGTTGTGGCCCGCGTGTGGTTCCAGTGTTATGAGACCGAATATTTCGAAAAACGCCAAAAACACTACTTTAGACACTAAACCTAACCCTAACCCCGACCCCGCCCCGACCCTTATGAGCTTTGTCTCGAAAAAATCAGGCGTTTTTTTTTCGAAAATTGGTCGACCACACTAAAAGGTATATAATAAAATATTCCCCGATTTACATACTTTATCCTAGATATGGTTCAGTGGTGCGGTAAAGGCTACTGGTCTAGTGTGCAGTGCTAGGTGTATACCTGGCAGTGCATAGTTTATATAGTGTACCAGTATAGTTTACATAGTGTATAGTGTGTATCTGGTATAGTGTACAAGGGCTCCGCTCCTCGGGCGGCTCACGCCGCCAGCTACGCTCGCGCAGAGAAAGAGGCACAGAAAAGGCCCATGATGTAGTGCAAGCACCGACTTGAAAATGCCAAAAGGTTTATGGTGCAGCGAAAAAACGGCGGACTTGACATACATGCATACAAAACATGCTCGGGATGCTCATTTTAGCCCCATGCTCCAACATGACAAAGAAAACGGTACGTTCGAAAAAAAAAAGCACAGCAGCACGGCTCACGGCACGGCCCTGGGCTGCCTGCTGTGGGGGTGTGATTGTACCTTTTTCGTGATTATGTGTGGTAGTATAACAACAGTAGTAGTTTAGTACTTCGTACTTTGTATACGTTTTGTGTAAAAGAAAAAAAGCACAGCACCAGCACGGTCGTCAAGTTGTCGAGCACGACAAAGAAAAATCCACAAAATATAGAAAGACGTACAAACATCATCGTACTCGAAAAAAACAGCAGGAGAAGCGAAAAACAAAAACGAAAAAGGAACGGTCGAAAAAACAAAAATCAAGACAACACGAAAAATTGATTTTGAAAAAAATCCCGTCGGGCCGTCGTGTCTGTGAT
The DNA here is from genome assembly GCA_008828725.1 of Saccharina japonica. Classification (NCBI taxonomy): domain Eukaryota; class Phaeophyceae; order Laminariales; family Laminariaceae; genus Saccharina; species Saccharina japonica. The sequence goes on from MEHQ01000919.1 coordinate 186,020, forward strand.
GATTGGACCTGATTGCAACGCATTTTTTTGTGAACATCTGTCGCGTTCTGTCAGCCTCGACGCTCCCCGCCCCTCTGCGATCACCTCGCCACGATTCGGTCTGCCTCTCTGCCCCAGTGAGCACCGTGGCCCTTGTTCACCCGTTCGACAATGATGGTGTTTAAACCGCGTGGCTGTTTATTTGTGAATCATATTTGTTCGAGAAATAAACACCCCTTAAATGTTATTTTACAGACGGAAACGACCCTTATAATTTCGGACATACTCGATTGATACAGCAGCAGCAACGCAGACAAAGCCTCTTCATGCTTCCCTCGTGTTTCGATGGACACGCCACGCCTAGCCACGAAAAAGGCGACCGCGCTCCTCCTGAACCCCCTCTACTGGCCAGCGCCCTCCCATACCCGCAATGGCACCGGGCTCACCCGCGCTACCGTGCTCTCTGAGCACACGCACGAACCCAAAACTGAAAAAGGAAAAGGACTCTCGCTAACTATTAATGAAGTATAGGGAACAAAGAGAGAAAGTAACGCTTCGCAGGAAATGAAAGGTGGCGGTGTCGAAGTGGGACTCAGGGGCCAGGGATGGGCGATCCCTGAAATAGATATTAGTAAGTATATATATACAGTGTATACAGGCAGTGAATCATGAGTCCCACCAGTCCTCAGGGTACCTGGGGACCCGAAACGACCAAGTCTCACAAGTCCCAAGGGTACGAGAAGCCCAAAGGTCTGGTACCCGGAGGACTGGTACTCTGACAACCTTGCAAAGTAGCACCAACAATTATATACGTGTATTTATAACATACCTGGTACGCATACGACATTGGAACTGCATTTACGGCATGACAGCCAAAGGTGGTCGCAGCTCGTGGCTCAAGCTTTCTACATCACGCACGCAGCTACAGCTCCACAACCACGCGATTGCCTCGTACAACCTACGTACGGCATGGCAAATATCGGGGGCGCCAGCTCTGGTGGCACGACGACCGCAGATATCGGCAATGGGCAGCAAGCGGGTTCCTCTGCGGATCCCGAGGGGGGCAATCGAGTTCCTGGAGGATGCCCACTATGAGCTGTATGATCTCGTTCTTGCACACACGCTTGCCCGAGTGGAATCTGCATGATCTAGCGCTTGCACACCGTTTACCAGGGTGAGACCTGTATGATGAAGCTCTTGCGCACAAGTTTGGGGGTATTCGGATGGGATCTGTATGATCTACAGTACATTTTTCACACAAGGTTACCCTGCGTGGTGGGATCTGTATGGCGTAGGGCCTTACACGCGCGTGTGCATGGGTGGGATCTGTATGATCTTACAGGCATGTTTGCCTGGGTGGAATCTGTACGACCAGATCTTACAACATATCCATAGTGGACGAAAATTAATGACATTATCTAAATTGCTGACCTGTCCGAGGTGTAAAAATAAAAAACGCAACAACTCAGAATTCCTGGTAGCACAAGGACACCGAGATCCCTGCCGGCCCTCAGGCTCGGAGCCTTCGGCGGTGGGTATTCTTGAACCTCACCCTCTTCTAGCCAAATCCATAAAAGCCCTACTCAAAAACCAGCATACAAACGCGGTGGAAATCGGGGAAGATGACCCCTCTCGAAAACAATACAGAGTACTACCACAAATCGGGAATGAGAAACAATACATCCCTAGGATTGACAAGATACTCTAAATAACAAAAGCATGGACTCCTTCGTATGTAAATCCTTGAAAGTGCCAAAAAGCAAAGGACTACCATTCTTATGTACAACACCAGCAGCATTAAATAACTTTTAAGCCAAGTTTCTGCCCTGTGATATATTCGCATGCCACGTACACCAGAACTAGGTAGAAGTGAGCATCAGGTCAGACGAACGCAACTTTACCCTGGAAGGGTTACCCCTACGTGGATGCAGCTGCATGTCGCTTGGCTCCATGCTAAGGAAACGCTGGGCAGTTCAACGAAGGACATTTTCGCTGGATATACCTGAGTACGCAACATATCCAGGTGTCCCGGATGTATAGGGTAGTTTTTTCGAGGAACGATTGGTGAGACGGCTGGTGGGAGGAAAGGAAGGCAACCTCGGCCACCATCGCCGGGGTGAACTAACAAGTCTTCAACCTTGCGGTGTCCCAATGCATGGCGGCAGGCAGTACAACGCATGTTCTCGCAAATCGACTCGCTCAAGCGATGATACAAAACTGCATCGGATGACTTTTAACCGACACTTCGAGTGTGTGTCGAGAGCGCAACGTGTGCCTCGAGGGAGTCGCGCTTCTTCGCTGGGGTTGAATCGCTTCGTTGGTCGCCGACACTGCATCGAAAGTTCATGTCAGGAGCCGGCCTTGTCTAAAGTTTGGGCCCTGCGGCAATGATATTTCCGGCTCGCTAAAAGTCTCAAGTGTTTCGTTTTCGTACGTAACGCAGATTAAAGGAATAAATAAGCAAACGACCCGGTGAGCGTCGCAAGCCATGGGCGTCGCAAGCCATGAGCGTCGCAAGCTATGAGCGTCGCAAGCCACGAACATCAAGACCACGATCTGGGCGAGAAGGCGTCCCGCGGAGTTCTCGCCCATCGTTACCGAAGCCGTCATTTGTTCTCGCTGAATCAAGCGGGAGAACGCACGCCCGCTGCACGGAATACACGTTTTTCCTACAATGCTTTTGGTTACAGTTTTGGCGGGACACCAACGACCCAATAGAAACGGTATCAAAACCTCCTGCCATGAGAGTTCCTTCCAAAACAAGAATGTATCGCATGGCCTATCAGGCCAGAGTTAGAACGGACAGCGGCTATCGAGAGCTACAAATCACTATGGGCGAGGGTGAAAGGCACAAAAAACACTGTTATGATAAGATATGCGTGTCGTGGCATTTGGAACGGTTGCCGGCGTGTGGCCCAAACAGTGTCGAACTCCGCAAACAAACAAAAACCACAACTGTGTTTGAGCTCTTGAGCCCGGTTCGCTAGGCGTCCAAATATGGACGTTCACACGATTACATAGCACACACCGCCGAGCGAACAACACCTGGAGACTATCGACTGTGATAAGGGTTCGTAGGCTGCACCGCGAAGCGCACGGTGGAATGTGTTGCGTGGATGTTGTTGCGTGGCTAGAGATCTCTGGTTTGGCACAAGAATAGCCAAGCTTCGTCAAACGATCAAACGCGAGGCCTTAGGCCACAGGTTGCGAGGCCAGGATGAAATGCGGAGCGCACAGCCACCGCCATGGACAGTGCATCGGAGAGTCTGCCAAGGGTAGTGTTGGTGCCCGAGGCACAAGCGCTGCAGGAATGGTGCCCTGCAAGCACATATTGAAGTTTTTTATTTATGCACTTGTGGCTCGTCTTCAAGTTCAAAGTAAACTCGACACACTTCGCGACGCTTGCAAAGGCCAACAGAAGGCGGGGGTGCCCCTACTCTACGGATAGGAAAGCTAGGTCAAGAATAAATACGTGCCTATCCCGCAGTACATGTGACGTTCAAGGCTCTCAGTGTCGCTAAGTATAGTTAGTGGTCCGCACACGTTTGTGTATTTTTTTGCGGCTGCCGGGCTAGATTTTTGCAGCAGTTACTATTCGTGAAACGAGTACCTGGTATTCATTTTAATATTATTTTTTCCATCCCATGTATCATCTTCGCCCTTCTATTACCTCCCTCTTCAGTCGTAACTCAGATCCGGGGTCACTAAATAGGCTCTTCTCCCTCCCCACTACGGTACGTGCCTTGCATTTTGTCGGGAGAAGATTTCAGCACTTTCTTCGCGCGTCAACTCTCGTCGAATTGTGCTCACCCACGTATACTGCTGTACGAATACATGGCACCCTGTAGGATACAATTTTGTTTCAAATATTTTTGGTGTGTCATAATGTCGTACGTGGTACCTGAATTATACCAGTCATGACAAACAAGTATTCTAGGTGCTGTACAGCGCTCTACACCAGGCGTACGCTGAGGTAGAACCAACGCGTGGGCACATCTACTGCTCCTGGCCGAGATCATGGTAGTCTCCTGTGTCCATGTTCACTCAGCCCTCGGGAGCTGGAAGTTGCGACCTCCTCCATGCCGAGGGCAAAAGCGTTACTTCACTTGCGCATGAGACACCTGATGTCTCCTCCACGTCTGTCCTTCAGACGACAGCGGGAGGCTATAACTCGCCATCTTCTTCACGGTACAAGTCGTTAAAAAAATAAAAAGAGGCTGGGCACTGGCAAAGTGTGTAGCGGCAGTAGTATTCTACTGGCAGTAGCAACCTACTGATCGATCCGTCCACTATATTCGCCAGTAGCTTTGATAATACGTAGGTCCAAGCAACACGTCATATGCCTAGGTACCAAATGGACATTTTCCCAAAATACTCTCACTTTTCACCTCCGGCCGAGGTTTTTTTCTTGCGTTATCGGCTGCACGGCACGCAGGGGGCCCGCGTGTGCACCACGACGCCAGTGCCGGTCCCGGCCGAGGCCCGTGGGGCGTGCTCTGGGCATTCAAAGTCGCGAATTCAGGCAAATAATTCAGGGGAGACGTTCCGACTGGACACCGCCTCGCAACTATCATGCAAAACCTGTCGTACGACTGTTTTTTGTTCGTTTTTGACCCGCCGCATGAACGGAAAACATAGAGCACGCACCGCGCACGAGACAACAATAAGGACCACACTGACTTGACATTGAACGAGGGACACATCAAGCATCGTGCAGCAGTAGTTGATACCATGTTGCATGCGTCTGCTCTCTCTGGGTTGTGTGCAGTAGTAGCAGTTGTACGAGACGCTTGAAAAAATACATGCGCATTTTATGTTAATCTGTAATTTGGTTCCAACATATCTTAATCTACGTGGAGTACATACACAGATCTACGATGAGTACGTATGTATATATGCATAGCGTATCTATATCTACGTAAACGATAAGCCGATCTAAATACGCACGGATATTTTGGTACAGTAGTACTACGTACGAGTACTGTACTTTACGGGTTCATGTCTTTAAACTACAAACTACAAAGCAGCCAAGGCACCACTTATCGAACACCACAGCAGTACAGCAGAAGAAGCTGTACAACACGCAGTAGCCGCTGTTCAGATTATTGCCTTTGCGACGGCTGTGGTATCATGTTTGCGTGCGCAGGACCCGTACCACACAGCTAGCAGGGGGGATTCAGCAGGTCTTGTTGTGACAGCTACGAACTCAAGTATACAACTGTGTTCTGTCTTTCTTGGTATGGGCGTGTCGGTGTGTGTATGATTGATGTATCCGATTCCAGCAAAAACTCCCCCTCTGACCGCGCGTACAGCAGCGGTTGAAAACGGCGAAACAGCTGATACCCGTCACGAGTATGGATAACACTTCATACTCGCCGAGATTTTGGGCCCTGGGCACCGGGGTACCCAGCTGTTCAACGGGTACCCTCAGACGAGTACTCGGCGGCAAAACGCGTACCAGGGTACCCGCCCGAAAGATAAAAATACTACATCTAGGACCGGGGCGGGACTCGTTGGGCAACAGCTCTAGTAGATACTCTCTTGTGTATGCCCAGCTGTACAGCGCAGTACAGCCGTGATAACTCCTTGCGTACTATTTTGTGCACTCTGCTCTCCAGCACAACAGCTAGATATAACTGTGTGTGCTCTGTGTACTCACTCGTTGGGTATTGTGTATGGTATGTGCTCTGTGCTATGCTGTCGGTACTGTTAGGGGTGCCAGTGAAGCTTATTCCGCCGCAATATCATGTCTCGTCTTTTCGTATCGATCAAAACAACCATAGCAAAAACAAAAAAAACGGAAATCGCATTTTCTTGAATATCTTGAATAAACACTACACACAGGCTGGACTTTGATCGCCGGTTACTCCGGATGGTCGTGGAGTTTTCTCTCAATACTTCGCGGCCATGGCTGCAGGGTCGCCGTGGTTGTATTCGTTCATCACGTCAAAACAATATTCAGAATTGAAAGAGAAATGGCCGAAAAGGACTATATTTTTCATATGTTCTTGCGCGGAATGATTTGCCTCCTTTACTTCAACACTCTGATAGCTTAATACATGCTTTAGGTTATAGGCTATCTATCAAAGCAAACCGCATCAAAATCGGCGTTGTTGCTGAGGAAAAACCCACGCTCAAAAAAGGCCACTTTACGAGTAGTGTGTTTTGGTTGTATATGTTATGCTTCTTTCACAAATATAAAAACAACCCTCAACTATTTTTTCGGGTCTCCCCAGCAGTAATTGGTTTATCATATTATTCCCTACCACTGTGTACCTAAAAATAAAGACCGTTTTCATATTTATATTCAGTCCGAAAGGTCGTTATATTTTCGGACAAATATGCATATTCGTACGATTGATTGTACTATGAGAGAGGCAGTAGCCATCATGGCTGCTGCTGCTGCTGCTGTGCTGCTGCTGCTGCTGACACAGCAGCAGATCCGGACAATGACTGCTGCAGCTGGTTGGTGCTAACTGCGCATCAGCGTCCGGGATCGGCTGCGGCTACGGTTTTAACTGCTCATCGGCGTCCGGGGTCGTCTACGGCTGCCTGCGGTTTTCAAGAGTTAAGTGAAGTGGTCAGAGTCCCGCGGGCGCAAGTAGCAGGCTTGGCTGCTACTGCAGCCAACCAAGCATTGTGCGCGCGATCGCCGCTGCGCATGGGCTGGGTCATCCTGCCGCTGCTGCCGCTGCTGCTGCTGCTGCTTGCTGCTGCTGCTGCTGCTTGTTTGCTGCTGCTGTTGCTGCTGCTTGCTGCTGCTTCTGCTTGCTGGTTGATGATACTGCTCAATGCTGCTACTCAATGCTGCTGCAGCAGTTGGTTTTGATCTGGCACGGACGGTTGCTGCCGTAACGTGTGGGCAGTCATCGCCATGAGCGCTGGAGTTTCGCGAGACAAGCGGGCTTGGGCCTCGTCTATTGTGGGCTGTGGGTTGTGTCGTAGAGGGTGCTTACCCCAGGAGTTACTGTTCAAAGTGCAAGCAGCGTCACGAGCAGAGAGTACCTGGCAGGCAGCTCAAACGAGACTGCCCAACATCATCACGCACGTACGAGTAGCGTGGAGCCGATTTTTTTTTTTGGTTTTTGGGCCGTTCATCATGACGACGACATTTGACTGGCTCTGATTGGTTTATTTTCTAAAGGTCAAAAGTTTCATTTTTTATTTCAACTGGATCCCGTGACATAAAAAGAGCCAGTTTTGGCGTAAATACGTGTCTAATGCCAGTCCTAACTGTTCTGTGTACAGGCACATATTATGTTGTATATGTGTACTCTGTGTGTATAGTCGTCGTACTGAATTATTTTGCACTCTATTTATGCTTGCTCTACGAATGTACTTTGCGTGATATGTGCTGCTGTAGAAGTATCCTACGAGGGCCTGCTCGGTCACCGTCATGCATAACCAACCGGAAACGAAACTCACGAGTTGTGTCATTTATTGGATAAGAATGGCACAATATCACGATTCGTCATTGTTTAGGTATGTCACAGTTTATGCCACGGTTGGTGACATTGTTTCAAATTCAAGAATGTAATAATCCAAGAATAATTGCGAGTGGTGCGCGAGTGGGGCCGGGCCGGGCCGGGTCGGGCCGGGCCTGTGATACATTTTGAAGTCGCGGACCGAATGCCTACATAGCCTGTGACATTTTAATCTCCCGCGCCGCCCGTGTGGCCCTGCTGGCAAGATGCTAATCTCACAGGTCGTGTGCCCGGCCTCGCCCGGATTCTCAGGATATTTTGCTTCGTTTTTATTTGAGATGTGCCGCCTCCTCCTCGAGGTTTCGAGGCCGCAATGTTCTCGTTCGCCAGCGCCCAGCGGTTGCTTTGGGGAGCCGCTTGCTGTCTGCAAACGGTGTAGGCAGCGGAGTCAGCTGTATGCCCTCATATCTGGTCTTCGGATAATATATATACATACCGTTGGGTTGCGTTGATTATATGCGAAGTACACTTATCAGGCGCATTTACTGCAAAAATGTATTATAAATTACGAGTAAAGCCACGACAAAAAATGACACAGATCGTGTTTGTGATTATTTAAGGTTAAAACACTAAATGGCGTCAAGATTCACAAGTTGTTCTTCGTGAATCTATTCGATATAACAAATCAACATTCAACACAAATACAGTAGTAGTAGTAGTAGGTGTCTGCAGTTAAGAAATAATGCGTCAAGAAAAATGAGCTCAGATTGGTACGAAGAATAAATATATTCGGTGGAAAAACACAGCTTACCAGTGTGGGATCGACTGTAAATCCTACACAAAATAGTAAGATCGACGACGGAAAAAAAAAATCGTTGAGCCTGGACAGCAAACTGAAGCTTCTTAACACCGGGGGGCCACTAACTGTTAGCGGTGACAATGAACGCGTATAATTGCCGTTACCAGCTCTATTCATGTCACGAGATCCAGTTGAAATGAAAAATGAAACTTTTGATCTTCAGAAAATAAACCAATCAGAGCCAGTCAAATGTCGTCGTCATGATGAACGACTTAAAACCCTCCAAAGTTCAGCTCCATGCTACTCGTACGTGCGGAATGGTGTCGGGCAGCCTCGTTCGAGCTGCCTGTACTCTCTGCTCGTGACGCTGCTTGCACTTTGAACAGTAACTCCTGGGGTAAGCACTCTCTACGACACAACCCACAGCCCACAATGAGCGAAGCCCAAGCCCGCTTGTCTCGCGGAACTCCAGCGCTAATGGCGATGACTGCCCACACGTCACGGTAGCAGCCGTCCGTGCCAGATCAAAAACAACTGCTGCAGCGGCATTGACCAGTAGCGTCAAGCAGGAGCAGCAACAAGCAGCAGCAGCAGCAGCAGCAGCAGAAGCAGCAGCAGCAGCAGCAGAAGCAGCAGCAGCAGCGGCAGAATGATCCAGCCCATGCGCAGCGGCGATCGCGCGCACGCTGCTTGGTCGGCTGCAGTAGCATCCGAGTCTGCTACTCGCGCCTGCGGAACTCTGGCCACTTCGCTTGACTCTTGAAAACCGCAGGCAGCCGTAGCCGACGCCGGACGTCGATGAGCAGTTAAAACCGTAGCCGCAGCCGACCTCGGACGCTGATGCGCAGCTAGCACCAACCAGCTGCATCAGTCGTTGCCCGGATCTGCTGCTGTGCAAGCAGCAGCAGCAGCCATGATGGCTACTACCTGGTATTATTGCTCAGCACAGCTGGGAGTCTCCCTCTCGTACTGCAGTCGTACGCATACGCAGCTTTGACCGTAAATATTACGAGCATTTGGACTGAATATAAACATGAAAACGGTTTTTCTTTTCAGGTACAGAGTGGTAGGGAATAATATCGGAAATTAATTACTGCTGGAGAGACCCGAAAAATTAGTGGAGGGTTGTTTTTCATGTGTGAAAGAAGCGTAACATATACCAGTACAACCAAAACAGACTAAAGTGACATTTTTTTAGCGTGGGTTTTCCTCTGCAACAATGCGGATTTTAATGCGGTTTGCTTTGATAAATAGCCTATAACCTAAAGCATTAATTAATCTAATAGTGTTGAAGTAAAGGAAGCAAATCATTCCGCGAAAAAACAGATGAAAAACGGCCATTTCTCTTTCAATTCTGAGTATTGTTTTAACTTGATGGACGATTACAACCGCGGCGACCCTGCAGCCATGGCCGCGAAGTATGAAGAGCAAACTCCACCGTCATCCGGAGTAACCAGCGATCAAAGTTCAGCCTATATGTAGTGTTTAGTCAAGATATTCAAGAAACTACGATTTCCGTTTTATTTTTTGCTATGGTTGTTTTGATCGATATGAAAAGACAAGACATGATATTGCGGCGGAATAAGCTTCATTGTCGCCGCTAGCTGTATCCCAGTTACGATATCATCTAGCGACCTTTTTTTGTACAAGGAATGGCCCTCGCTGCTACTTTTCCTTTTACACTATACAGCAGTCTATGCCACACATATTTGCTCCAAAAAGGGAACTATGAAGCATGTGCGACAATATGATAATATTCAACTTGCGACACCCCCGGGATTTCAAGTGACCAACATTCCGAAGGGGAACCTTGTATTGTAGTACAAAGCCTGCCGAATGCGTTTCGGGAGGAGAGGAGACAGGAGAGAGACGAGAGGAAAGAGACATTTTTCAATTGGTTTACTGAAGATCTCCGCCACCCCGCGGCCGTTCGGCATTTTGGAGCGTTCCTTCCTTCCGCATTTCTCACGTTTGGTCTATTTCTCGTCGTAAAGTTCCTGATACTGGATACATTTAACGGTCCTTCAATTTTTCGGGATTGTTTTAGGATTATTTGTGTTTTTTTTGTTCTTCTGCGTTTGTGTTTCGTTTGCCCATGATAGCCTACTATCCTGTGCCCCAAGGGTAGGAGCGATGGAGTAACATCAAGTGTTACGTGGTATACGATAATATATAATGTACCTGCGCGAAAACCAGTAACATGAAGATCATCACACCATCTCCACACGCTGCATATCCTTGATTGTTTTGTTGCCTTTTCTGTGTTGATGACCGTAACCACCCCCGGCCAAAGCAGTTTTGAGCACCGATTGTGATGGAAAATTGAGCGAAAACGCGCATCTGTTTTGCATCCGCCGGCGCATCCAGCGGGCCCCGCTCCGGCGGTACTCTCTTCGCTCGGCGTTACTCGCGGCAATCCAGTGTGCTGATTGATTTTGACGACAATATAATCGCTACTGACTGAGTCAGCCAGTGCCCAGACCTACAATACATCGTGTACCCGGGCCCTTTTGTTGGCCCTTGGCCCACGGGTGGACATAGAATGATGAAAGAGTGCTCTCCAGGCGTTATGTTATGATGCTGTTGACTTCGTATGTGGGGCGCACTGGTGTTGTAGAAATCATGATATGCATAATCTGTATTCCTGGGGGTAAACAATATTGAAGGCTGTCCTTACGGTTCTGCAAGCCGATTTCAGTTGCATTTTAAACCACACCGATCTTATTACATGATGTTTACCAGGGCTGTCCTTGCTAATGGCCGCGGTCAAACCACGGTTGGTCGTATTTACCGCGATTCTGTGCATTCCCGTGTTTTTCGGTTACCGCTGACATAGCAGTAAGCAAGAAAATGTCGATTTACCATAAACGTGCAAACTGCTACCAAGACCAACATCGAATTACCGTACCCGTGCAAATTGTTACCAGGTAAATTTGAAGTCCATTGGCCATGCCGTGCAAATGAGGAATTCCCAAGCGCCGGACAAACGTTACCGTCGTGTTGACTTACCGCAGTACCATTTACGAAACAAATACCTGGTACGCATCTACCGCTGTAGCACGGAGGACCGAATTTCACATTCTGCCCGGCGACCATCGCACGAGGGATGGAATTCCCTGCCGGCGCATGTCTTCAGTATATATTATATATTTATCTTCAAACCAGATAGTTGCTATATATACCTATGACAGTGGTGAAATTGATCTTAAAACTTTGCTTCATTTGGGGATCTCTCCCGCCTGTGAAGGCCTTCTCGCGCGGTTTAATCAGCGGGGCGCGTGTTCGCCTCGACCGCAGCGGCCGGCGCCGATAATATTCTCGCTCGGCGCCGCAAGCGCTCGCGCGGGGTCTCGACGTCGGAATCTGCGACGGGTACCTCCGAAATCTACGACACCTCTCTGCCCTCTCGGCGTTTGAAGCAACGCCTCGCGACAGGAACAATGTATGATCGTGATTTCTTCGGGAGCATGCTCTCCGGCCTCCGGTGCCTCGGGGGGGGGGTTGGCCCCCCAGCCGGCGCCGCCGTCATGGGGACCTCTGGGATTGAACGCAAAGCCGAGATCTACGACATGTTTCGCACTCCCGGCACGAAAACGCCGTCCATGTTTCGTTTCATTGACGTATGGTACCTTAGAAAAAGTCACTATTTCGTTTTCCGGAAAGCCCCAGAACTTGAGCAAATCAAGCGGATCAGCCCGAAGCGGGCGCTGGCGGGCGCAGGCGTATAGAGGGGATGGAGTGAGGGGGCGGTGGCCGGTGTGGCGTCTTACCGTCGCTTCCTCTAGGAGGGAAGACGGTCGCACAAAGTCGACCATAGGGCGAAAACTGATGGAATGCGAACGACGTGGAGAGCACTCTGGACGAAAATTTAAGGAGCATCATAAATTGATGTTAACATCGCAACGGTATTTATTTCCGTCCAAAGTGCCTTTTAACTAATAAGATCGCGAGGTTGTTCGCCGAGTCGAAGAGTCACCGAATGAGCTCAATAGGCGTGACTATCCCGCGCGCCCGAGGGCAGCGGGTTTCCCTGAGGCAGAAAGCACCGAGAGCCCGGCAGTATCTGAATCGGCGGCGTGGGGACGATCGGGGAAACGAGGCTATCGAGAAAATCTCGAACAATTTTTTTCTCGTTTAGCAGGTTTCGTCGCGATGACGTACGTATGTATGGTGTCAATATTACATGCATGATATGTCAAGGAACATGGGAGACCTCGGTGGTATTCCTTTTCTTGGGCGACTGCAACCAACGTCAGCTGGGACGAGCGCTCGGGACAGAGACCAGTACAGCACTTGCTACCAACGGGGATGTTAAGACAGGGTACATGACCCTTTCGATCCTGCTGGGTAGCTGCATGGGTGCAAGCTCAACGTGCTTTTCGCAGCAATTGGTCTGCCGTCTTTCAACCTACCTATCGGGAATCAAGGGGGAAAAGCTCAAACTGGGGTTTCGATATACAACATTCGCATGTGTTTAACGGGGGGTACACTTGGTATTTTCGAGAAAAACGGATATTCAAAGTTCATTCTTGCATTTTTTTTACCGTTGCTGTCTGTTTGCTGTCTGTGTTTTGTGCAGAAGGCATCATCGCAGTTGCGGTGGTACCTCTCTCAAGAAGCAGAATAAATCCCGACCACTTTCGAAACTGAAAAACAGCAAACTAATGTCGCACACTAACTTCGAGACAAGAAAATCAGAAAAAAACGAGAAAAAAAATGAAAACTGAATGCCCAAAACTCGACTCAGGATCGAAATTCCCTCAAAACTGAGCGGAACAGCCGATCCCACACTAATTTCAAGATGGTGAAGCTATCTGTTTTGCTTTTTTCCAAGTCGTTTTTTCAACGGATTCCCGAAACTCGACTTAGATTCGAAAAACAGTCTAAACTAAGCGAAATAGAGCCGCACAGCAGCAGTACAGCAGTTATTGCGGCATATATTCATACATGTTTATGTCGAAAACTTGAAATTGGGTAGGTAATTGGTAGGGGTGTGTTGGCTGGAGTTCCCGCCTAGTTATTAGTTGGCTGGCGAAGCCAGTCAACTAACTCAACTAACTGACTTTAGTCGACTAGTTGGCTGGCTCGCCAGCCAACTAGCCGACAACGAGCTGGGCCAGACAAAATAATGTTTTTAAAGCAGATTGGCCATGCCCCGACCAATTTAACGAATTTGGACCTGGAATTTGGACAGTGTAGATCATGTACTAACCAACACACTTGCCGCCTGCCCTTTTTTTTTTTTCCTCGGAGAAAAAAAAAGATCCAAAAATCGAAAAAAATGCAAAAGCGATCAAAACTACTTGAAAAACAAAAATCAAAGAGGGCAGGCGGCAGGTATTTTTGCACGTACGGTTCAAAGACGTGGTTGAAATGTCAGAGTAAAACTCTCGAAATTGGTCGGGGCATGGCGGAAATACCATTTTTCCGTAATTACTTGACTTATGTATGGAATCGAGATTTGGTCATATCTCTTGATGGATGGAGAATTGGGCAACGAGACTTACATCGATATTTTCCTTGTGTCCTCAGCATTGTCTTCACCAAATTTCATGTTGATCGAAAATGACATTTTTTATACGAAATCAGAATGAAAAAAATGTTGTTTTCGAGTTTTCGCGGATATCTCGGCGAGATCGAGTCGAGAAAAAAATATGTATACGGTATAATTTTTCATATACCCTTTTTTTTTTGCACAAGCACTGGTATGTCAGGGTTGGCGCTTCAAATTTGTGTAGCCTAATTCGCAGTGGTTCACGAGATTCGACTTTAGGAAGCTTTGTACGTTTCTTGGCTGGCCCAGCTCGTAAAGTCAGGCGAGCGAAGCAAGCCAATAAAGCCCCTCCCGGCCGAGGGGGCCCCGCTGGAGGCGCCCCCGGAGGATCCAGCTGAAGGCGCCGCCGGAGGCAAAAACACGCAATTTGGCTTAATTTTACACTCAAAAACTATGATACATCGGCCACAGGTTTATATCTGGTTTTGATCACGAAACAGGTAAATGTTCAAGTTCGTCTCAGTTTATCAGACTTTTTAGGGATGCACCAGAAATATGGACATGCCGTCCCCGTTTGGGGGTCTCTCACTGGTGTCACATTTTGTCGAAACGGCAAATACTCGTGCGGCACGCAGTAGTACACCACCAGTAAAATAACACAAAACAATAACACAGAAAACAGACTGGGACCTCTTCTATGACAGGAGCATTGATAAATAGATTATTAATCACCGGCGATTCAGCGATTCAAAAACGGTTCATAGTTGAGCTACAATAGCAAATACCGTGTCATTTCCTCTGTGGTACTGGATGCGTTACCAACCGACACATAAAACAAATCTGTGCTCTACGAGGTTTCATTTCGGAGCCTTATGGTCTTCGCATAATAGACACGCAGCTCAGGACAAGCATCGCTCAAACACCCGGGCCAGAGGTGCTCATCATCCACTGGACACTGAACATACTACTGTAAATAAAGAAACATACTTGTATTAGGTATTAGAGCACGTTGGGACAAAGTCCCGCCATGAGTTGCAGAAGACTTCTTTCTCTATGTGCTCGCAGCGTGGTAGTACTACTTGGAGACGCCGAGAAATACGTGATGGATAGTTGGCACCGCCGCAACTACTGTAACTCTAATACCTAGCCAACTAATAACTAGCTGGCGACTATAAGTCAGCCAACTCAGCCCTACCAACAAACCAAGGACGAAAAAGGGGGGTCCCCCGTGTGGATACACCACGAAACCTCAACACAACTGCCTACTTGCTGATTAGCTGGGGTTCGTGGAGCCAGTACCATCCGGGGAGGAATACATTGCATCCCTGGGGCAAAAATCCTTCCAAGTATCTACAACTCCAACTAACCGGAAACGAAAACGACGACCCCCCGGGCCATTACTGCCCAGCACGGGGTATAAACCCCAATTCCGGGTACACAACTGTTGGCTGTGTTCGTGAAGCTGGCGGTCCGCATCCATTGGGGGCCATACTGTACAGCAGGATCAGGACCATTATAACAAAGTACTGTTAGGGGTAGGCGTGAGGTGCCTAACGTAGACGCAACAGGCTGTATCCATGTCGGGTATTTGTTCCACGCAAAAATGAATCCATTTTTTGCGACCAGCCATAATCGAGCAAAATGGCAGCAGCGTCATCCATATTTTGTATTTAGAGGCCAAAACCCAAAAGCCTGAAGCATTTTGGAAGATTAAATTGGGAGACAAATTAAAAATACTACACCCTGCAGCTGAACAAGCAAGAACACCGCAGCAGCAGCAGCAGCAGCAGCAGCAGCAGCAGCAACAGGAGCAGCAGACGGAAGGTGGCGGTAACGTTGCCGATGAACTCCTATGTTTCCTTGAGCTTCAGCTGCTTGAAGCTGAGCCGCTCGCGGAGATGCACCCGCTGATCCTCTCGCTGAATACAAGAGTCACGCTCCAAACCCCTACATCCTAACCAAGACAGGCTTCCTCAACAGCTTTCGTCTCAGCCGATCGGGGGCCTTCAGCCTCCTCAACGCGCTGAGCAACGGACACCTCGCCTGCACGAGCGACGCCGTCGTACCATCGCTCCAGTGCATGATAGTCGCGGCCTTCTGCGGCGTTCTCGACACAATTTTCCCTCCCAACGTCCCTGCAATCGTTCAAGAACCCAGCGTGATTTATATTGAGAGCTCCCACTTTTTGTCATTTTTGTCTTGGTTCTTGCAACTACCATTTTTTGGAGAAGTATCACTCTTCACAGACGCGTTATCACGGAACGGTTTCCTCTGCTGCTTGCCGTTAAATCAGGGACACTGTGGTTTTGATGTGCCGCGCTTCTTTGTACCAATCGAATTACGCTGCCATGCTGTCGAAAACATCCGAAAACATTGAAAATCCACCATTTCAGAGATTTTTACGGCCGTTCCAGACAGAAACACATATTGATTGCTGTCAGAAAGCAGAATATATTGTTTTACAGGTCTGCAGGCAGTAGTAAATCTCAATTCGTGACGTACCACGAGTTACAGGTGATGCAATGCAGTCTGGTATACCTGGTACTATGTTCAAGTTATTCAAGAACGAAATCATTGAGATTTCTTCAGGCTATGATTATTGAAATGATGAGTGTAAAAATAATTCCATGTATTGAATCTGCCACATTTTCGTGGTCGTTAATCACCTCACGTCTAGCCCTAACTGCAGTTGTACGTTCAACATGGATCATCATCTACGACTTGGCGTAGCTTAAAAACAATGCACACCACATTCGGTAAGTACAGTAGTTACGTGCTTTACAGCAGCAGTAGGAATTTCGGTAGGTTAACTTAGGTGCGGTAGGTATATGCGGTAGGCACAACAGTAAATGCAGAAGGTACGTACGCACATCAGGACCAGTTGATGTACATACGTACGTACGTAATGAGCCGTGACTGCACTAAAATTGGCAACGCGGGGCTAGCGCCACGGGCGGAGCCGGGCCCGTCCCTCAATACCCTGGGTATAGCAGTACGCGCCAACGACATCATTTTTCTTGGTTGTTGTGTGCTGGCTGAAAATTGCTCGTTTTTAGGATGGGTATCGATTAACTGAATTATTGTTTGCGTGGTCGAAGATAACTTGATTTTAGTGAGGGGGGTCGTAATTGACTTAATTTCGCATTAGGGGTCGGAGTTCGCGTAGTTTTCGTGTGGGCGTAAAAAATGACTTGGTTTTAGTGTCTGACTCGAAAAATGACTTGGTTTTTGTGTCGGGACATGAACTTACCTTACGAAGTTTTAGTGTGCTGTACATAGTTCTCTCACGAGGGTGTGCAATTTCACATTAACTCCTAGGCAAAACCCTTTGAAGAACCGGTCGACATCATCGCTAGATGAAATTAATTTGTGACTGTCCCGCAGTATGCCATCTAAATACTTATCAGGTAGCATTTTCTTTCCTAATGTGTTTTTGTGCTTTCTGGAGCGGAACGCCTGGTGTATCGATGGAGTATACTATTTTGTTGTGTTGATAGCGTACGCCGGGTACTTTGTGTTTCGTTTTTTCGTTTTTGCCTTTTCCTGTTTTTGTAGATGGTTTCGATCCAGGACGCTTCAACATGTCTCGCTGCGGCAAGCTACTTTTTGGTGATAGCAACCAAAAAAGTTACAAACATCCGAATATAAACGGTGAGATCGTCATAATCGTACCAACATGATTGTTACTTGTTTTCACAAAAATACTGCGGTGTTGCCGTGGCGACCGATTACCGCGGAAGCGTAACCGTGCAAATACCGCGGTTACGTGTTACTGTACCACGCTGATCACTGCGGAAGCATGACCCTGCTGGACAGTGCACCGGCCGGCCATGTGACCAAGGCTAGAAAACCATCGCATACACTGATCGGTGTCAAGCAAATCGCGGTATTATGCCCTCGAGCACCATTATGCGCGCACGCGTGGAACCCGCCCATTGACGCTCCTTGAGGCGAAGGGGACCCCGGCTGGTACCACCCATTTCCGGTGTTACGAGCCCAACAAGTGTCCCCCGGTTTCTGCCGGTGCGGACGCCGCTGCTGCTGCTGGTGGAAACCTCGCCTTCACCCCAGTGCTGCTGCTGCGCGGCGCCCCCATACTGCCACTGCTCCTGTTGTCCACCGCATACTGTTGCTGCTGGGGCTGCCCGGCACCTCCAAACGGCCGTTGCTGATGCTGCTGGTGCTACTGCCCAGCGCCTCTATGCTGACGCTGCTGCTGCCCGGCACCTGTCAATCTCCTCCGAAAATCCTTCAAGCCAAGAGCCATCTCCTCAGCTAGTCCTTCCAGTACTACCCTTCTCTAACACAGTATAACGCTTCAGCGATCTCCAGGCCCGGAGAACGCAGGTGATCGTGTTTGTATACGACGCTGTCGAACGCGTCGCTTGCTGGAACACGTGGCTATACCATGAGTCGTGGAGGAAGAGCAATAGGCAATGTACACTACCACTAAATACCAAGCACACAAGTAGGCCAGTACCTGTCGTCAAAGGCTCTACCATAAACACCATACAGGAGTGAGCCGTACCTTTCTTTCACGCTCTACCCTCACATATATACGGGCAGTATCTTATAATTAAAGTCCGGGTCGTATCTTATTAGCATCATCGACTGCCCCCGAAGGGAGCAGCATTCATGCCGAGGCATCCAAGTATCATCTCAAATCATAATGCCTCGCCACACAATATAAAACCCCAATCTCCGTAGACCAGTATGAATTCCGCTAGTATCCGGAAACCAGTATCGAGCAACCGCATACCATAAACATGGGCAATGCGTGTTTCGGGCGGAAGCTGAGCGACTGGGGTCGCTAAGGCGGAGAGGGCGGGGCGTTAGGTCGCGACCGAGTCGGTCAAGACTACACTACAACAGCAGCACACAACTGCTGTGTATTCAACTTTTTCTTGAACTTGCATAAGGATTATTCTCTGTACATTCAACAGTAGTTTTGCTATTGACTTGAACATTACAAGAGGGAAACATACTTGAAGACAAGTGCAAATAGTGCGACGTTGTTTTCGAGATTGGAGACTTCAAGACCCGCGTACTCGAAGCAACGCCACGAGCAATGCGTACGAGCTGGGCCAGCCAAAAAAAGGAGAAAGGTTCATAAAGTCGTACTCGTGAACCACTGTAAATTAACCTATAACATTGGAAGCACTAACCCCGACACACCAATGCTCACGAAAAAAACTAAAGTATATACCTGGTAAAAAATCCGCACAAATTCGAATACAAATAGGTATTCGTATTCGTTAGCTTCAAGTTAGGTTGATGGGGCGAATAAACGACTGTGGATGAATAGTCTTTCAAAAACGTGAGGCGAATAGCCGTCCACGGACGAATACTTTATCGAAAACATGGGGCGACTATTCCCGTGGATGAATACTTTCTCGAAAACGTGGGGCGAATCGTCCCTCCAAACCTGGGGAAAATATTCGTTCGGGGATGAATGCCACCTATTCGACGGATGGTTTTCGCGAGTATTCGTCCGTGAAACGAATACCCTCCCGAAAAAAACAACCGTATGGATTCAATGTTAATGTAAAAACCGACCATATATTTGGGGGCAGAGTGGTATGAAATACAAGGGCTCCGCTCCACGGCAGCTGATGCCACCCGCTGCGCTCGCGCAAAGAAGGGGGTCGAAGAGGCCCACGATGTACGTAGTAGTGCAAGCACCGACTTGAAAATGACAAGAGATTATTGCTGCAGCAAAGACGGTGGACTTGACACGCATGCAAAACATGCTCGGGATGCACATTATGGCTCCATGCCCCAGGGAAACAAAGCTGTATGTTCGAAAGAGAAAGCACAGCAACACCGCCCACAGCACGACGTTGCGCTGCCTGCTACTGTGGTGGGTGTGATTTGTGCCTTTTTCGTGAGTATGTGTGGTGATACAACAACAACAACAGCAGCAACAACAACAACAACAACAACAACACCAGTACTTCGTACTTTGTATGTATGAAAAAAAAGCACAGCACAGCACGGTCGTCAAGTTGTGAAGTACGAAAGACAAAAAACCCACAAAACAGAAAACCCACAAATTTATAATTACTCGTACCTGAACTAAACGGCAGGAGCGAAAAACAAAAACGAAAAATAAACGGTCGGAAAAAAATGAAATCAAGACAACACGAAAAATTGATTTTGAAAAAAATCTCGTCGGGCTGTCGGGTCTGTGATGATTGCGCCGCTTGCAAAAAAAGTGTGGACGTCGTTCGCGTTGTGTCAGCCTTGACGCTCCCCGCCCCTCTGCGATCACCTCTCCATCGATTCGGTCCGGGTCGAGCTCTACTGCCTCTCTGCCCCAGTGAGCCCCGTGGCCCGTCTCGCGTGAAGCCTAGTGCTCACCGTGGCCCTCGTTCGCCCGTTCGACGATGATGGTGTTCAAACCGCGTGGCTGTCTCTTTGTAAATCATATTTGTCCGAGAAATAAGCACCGCTTGAATGTTATTTTACACACGGAAACTACCCTTATAATTTCGGATATACTGTACTCGATTGATACAGCAACAGCAACGTAGACAAAGCCCCTTCATGCTTCCCTCGTGTCTCGATGGACACGCCACGCCTAGCCACGAAAAAGGCGATCGCGCTTCTTCTGACCCCCCCTCTACTGGCCAGCGCCCTCCCATACCCGCAATGGCACCGGGCTCACCCGCGCTGCCGTGCTCTCTGAGCAAACACGCACGAACCCAAAACTGAAAAAGGACTCTCGCCAACTATTAATAAAGTATAGGGAACAAAGAGAGAAAGCAATGGTTCGCAAGTAACGAAAGGTGGCGGTGTCGAAGTGAGAGCTCTGAGAGGCCAGGGATGGGTAATCCCCGAAAGAGATATTAGTAAGTACGTCTATGATGTGTGCAACTCTGAATTGTGTGGAGGCCATGAGTTCGAGCCCCGCGGCTCTCATTTTTTTTGCCCTTTTTCTGCTTTGTGTGTCATCACACATGTATTACAGTATTCGTGCGGGAAGTATTCATCAGACGTCGGCACCACATAAGTCGGCAGCTGACGAATACCCTTTCAAAAACATGAGACGAATATTCGTCCACGGACGAATACTTTCTCGGGAACATTGACGAATATTCGTCCGTGGATGGATAAGATCTCGAAAACGTGGGGCGAATATTCGTCCATGCACGAATACTTTCTCGAAAACATGGGGCGAATAATCGAATATTCGTTCGTGGGCGAATCCTACCTATTCGACCGATGGTTTCGCGAGTATTCGTCAAAACTATTCGTATTCGTGCGGGGTGTGCACAAGTTTGTAACCTTTTTCCCGGCTCGATCTGGCCGAGATATCCGCGAAAACTCAAAAACGCATTTATTTTGCAGTGAATTCGCATACCATCGGTGGTGTTCGATAGAGGTTAAATTTGGTGGTGACAGTGGTGAAGCCACGAGGAGATATATGTGATAATACATACCAGAAGTATGGGAAGCTGTGTTTTAGTGAGCAGGCATTTTACGTCAGGACAAAAGCGCCGGATCGATCCGGCGGCTGACACAAAAGTATTGCTTATCACCTATGCTCTCTTGAACTACTGAAAGGAAGATGGTCTTTTGAGCATTATAACTGGAGAAATGTCGTTTTCGATTGAGAGTCATGAAAGCTAAAATTTATACCACAAAAATACTGAAATAAAAAACGGAGTTGTTTTCTAAAAAGACTGCAGAGTGCTCTTATATTTTTTCCCCAGAGGGGCATATTCTTTTGCCGAAGGGCCCCCTTAAAATGGTTGTGTGTGCCGAACACTGGTGGCCTTTCGACGCGTGCAGCTGCTGTTAATAGACAGATCGCGAGCATAATTAATTATCAGCGGTACATACTTGCTGATTTCATATCGCCAGCTACAGTCAGTATCTCACAGCAAAACGACGTTTTTCGCCATACAGCTGACATTTGTTTTTTAGATTGGACTGCACTGTTAATCTTATTGAAGATACCGGTGCGTGCCTGGCGGCAAATTTTCTACCATTTTCGTATTGTTCGTAACCCAGACCCCACCTATGTAAGACAGATCGCACACGAGCACTGCAGTGTTGCAACGCTATACACGCCTGCCCTCCGCCAGCACAGGAGGGAGCAAGATTACACGATTTGGGTAGTTTGTCCGCGCTTTATTGCTGTAGGTCTCTAGCGTACTGTTAGGACTGACAATACATTCGTTTTGAACGTAAAAAAAATGTCCTGTTTATTCGACACACCGTTCAAACAAATCGGGAAAAAATAGATTTGAAAATTGTCAGCCAACACCCTATTAAGTTGATTTTAGACTGCAATAACGGGTTGCAGTGAATGCATTTTTTCTCCACACTGCAAACGAATTGGATGCTGTCATTCGACAGACACATGTCATCGATGGAGACCGAGGGGATGATCGATTATTCATTTTGTTGTTTTTTTCCGTGTATCCGATTGGAAATGTGCCGGAAAACTCGATTTTGATGTTCAATTTGTATATTTCTGTCTTGGGGAAGAAGTCTTTGACATAACAATATATCAATACGTGCCCTCCCCTCCGCTAGGACAATGCGCACACACCAAAGCCACCCGCGCTTGAATCCATCAAGTAGCCGACAAGAAATCCATCACAAAAGTTGTCCAACTTTTGAGTAATTCTTCGGATAGCGCGACTTACATTTTTTTTTCATCGCTTGCTCTTTTCGTATGGTTCATGGTGTGATTCGGCGCTGACATCTTGGCTGAGTTGGCTCGTACTTGGGAGGATTTTTTGCTTGGCCGTGCTTCTGCGATGCTTGGTTTATCGTAGTCCCGGGCGGTACCTTTGCACGACTTGCTTTGCCGTACGATACCATGCTGCTGCTGTAGGGCGTAGCATCTAGTGGTGGTGGCATTACAGCAGTATGGGTAGTGTCTACGTACAGCAGATGTTTTTCACCGATGGATGAGGTCGAGCCTTTCCGATTCACAACAACGATCGCCTCCGAGAATGTATTATTAGTGAGGAAAACACAAGAAACATATTTTTCATAATTGTAGTGTTTGAATAGTACCACTTTGTTCCAAAATATAAGGAACGTTTGGATAATACAATTCAAGAAAAAAACTTGATATTTGCGGACAGACGAGTACCAGGTACCAGTATCTATAGACTGAAAATATGTTGTACACACAGAACCACCAAGTAAGCGCTCTTGCCAACCACCCTTGCCGAGAGAACCGACACGAAAAAGGGCCCGCAGTAACGGCGAGATGCAAAATGTGCAACACGCAACCGAGGCGATGCCCAAACATGGGAGTATCCTGTGCAGCAGTAGCAGCAGCAGCAGCAGCAGCAGCAGCAGCAGCAGCAGAAGCAGCTGCGGGTTCCTCAGCCCCGGCTTCGAGCGTGTCAAGAAAGGCAGCAGCAGCAACGCCATCGGCGGCTTCGCCATCCAGGTTTGCCCGCAAGGCAGCAGCAGCAGCAGCAGCGGGGTGATCACCTCCGGCTTCAAGCGTGCCCAGCAAGGGGTCCACTGGCCTTCAGTCGGCCATCGCGCAGGAGCTTGCACGAGACAACTCCGTGCTCCGCCGATGCTAACTCCTCCCTGTGGAACGCTGCTACTCTGAGTGGTGCCGAGCAACACTTCCTCGGGGCTTGCTCACCTTTTTTGTTTTTTACAAAATGTGCTCTCGTGCTCGTACGCCACTCTGCTGCTGCGTTGGTCATACCACGGCACATCTTTGTATTTTTTGTTTGAAAGGCAGCATCATTGAATAGTTTTTGGGGGTAATTTGCCCTGTGTTAGGATTGGTTGATTTTCTAAAGATTTTTCTCCCCAGGTATCGAGCATGGGCCATTTCCTTGTCTTTTTTACGTCTAAAACGAATCTATCGCCAGTCCTAACTGTTTAGTTGTATTTTTATCGGACCCTGTGATCTATAGAGCTAGGGGTCTCCGCTGCTGTATATATTGTGACAAAGAACAAAGCAGCATTGCGATTTTCGTAGGCAGCCGAGACCGCAACAGATCCACAGTAGACAGAGTAAGGCGTTGCATATACACACCACTGGATTATACAATATAACGAAACAAAAGGATGATGAAAGTTCCGGCCAACAATACGGCAGAGCAATATATCTATCAATCGCGTCAAAGCGTGCTTTGGACAGCGGTTGATAGGGGCTAGCAATGAACGGTGCACCTTTTAACCCCGCACACCGAAACTAAGTAATTTTCGGCCAAAACACAAAAGAGCAAGTGAACGTCGATATCTCCACTAAAACCAAGGTATTTCAGCCCGCACACACAAAAAAAACAGTTTAGTTCGACCGCCCGCACAAAAACCAAGCTTAGTTCGACCCCCCCCGCAAAATACCAAAGTAATTTCGACCCTAACACTAGAGTCCAGTCAAGTTTGATCCCCATTCTAAAGACAATTCCGATGCCCCGATACTAAAACCAAGTCAATTTCAACCATCCACACTAAAACCGAGTATTTTCGGCCTGCACACTAAAAAGTCAATTTTCATTCAGACATAAAAAACAAACCAATTTCGATCCGTACACTAAAACAAAGTTATTTCGGCCTGCACACGAAGACCTATTAATAGTGATTATCGACGACGCAAACACATCACAAGTAGACTTCGAGCACCCACACATACACCAAGTCAATCTAAACCCACACTAAAACAAGTCATGTTCGCCCCGCATACAAAACTCAAGTCAATTTCGACTACCCACGCAAAAACCAAGTCAATTTTGACCCCCACATGAAACCCCAGTCGTTTCGGCGACCATAAAAAAAAAAAAGTCAAGTGTCATCCACCACACTGCGTTCAGTCAATTTCGAACGCCGACACAAAAACCAAGTGCATTTCTTGGGTAGGTGTGGTCGAGAATTCCAGCCCCTTCTTCGGTGCATCCTTTTCTACTCCTGCAAATATTAATATTACCCCATCACTGTACGAGCACTGCTGTGTCCCATGTGTCACGTGTGCGTGCGTGTGTGTTGTGTGTCGTGTCATGCGTGTGCAGTGTGTCACGCTCGGAGTGCTTTAGAACCATTTTTGTCGGGAATCCTCGGTTGTAAGCGGGAGAGACCTTCCTTACCTCGAGCGCCACAACAATTAAACATCGACAAATATGAATAAATGTTCGACGGGATCATCAAGAAACCTCTCTAAAAACGATCGAGTCAATAGTAACGGATCAACACTATTTCCGAATATGTTTATCCCCAAAAATGCAAGTGCAGTTCTAAACGGTCGATATATTATGTACAGTAATACGCAGATATTTCATAAGGTCGTATTTATGAACAATATTATATTATATGCGTATGATACAATATCGCACCTTTGCTGTTGTAGTAGGTGTTCGATTCGTCCTTGCGCCACTCCCCTAGGCACGTTCCGGAGGGAACCTTGTAAATATGTATTGTTTGAGGAACTAGAATGGCATGCCACTAATGGTTCCGCTGCTGCAGTTTCAGGTGTGTGCAGAACCTAACCTGCCGAAACCAACAAGAAGTCGGCTAAATTGGAGTACGTACACGAGAGAAAAGGTCGAAAAACTGAAAAACTGGCTTGTTCGGGAGTTTTTACAGTAATTTAGTGTTATCTCTGAACCTTTGAATGTGGTGTATGATCCGTCTTCTTGTTGGACTCGATGGGGTTACACCGGACATAACAACCCAAGTCACACCTCGATCGCACAAGTAGTCATTACACACTACTTCATCAAAGATCGACTGATATGGGCACTGAACGGAAGTTTTTTTTGTGGGCGCCCGCTTAAAAAAAACAGCAGGGAAATCAAAGGAAAGGGTTTATGAGAGAAAATGCGACGGCGACACTATCGACCAAGCGGCGGGGCGCGCCGTCCATGAGAACGCCGTGCGGCGCGGTGGCCTCGGAGCTTCCGAGCGGTGTCAAGACAAATAATTGGAGGGAAAAACATAGCATTCGCGATGATACACATACACCAACATATACATTCGGCATACTACATATGTACGTACCACACAGCGACACAAATACTAAGCATGCAGCAAGCGTTTGGCAACAAGAGCAGCGGGCCTATCCAACACGTACTTTCTCTCTCGTATCAAGCGTTCTGGAGCAAGAGGCGCGCGATTGCTATGACCCGCGAGCGTTGGGACTCGCGGCAGTAATACCTAAATAATCCGAAAGCAGCCATGTACGAGTATTTATTTATGTACGAGTACGAGTAGACATGGTGCTGCTGACGAGCGTGATATGTATCATTTCAAGTATCATACGTACGGCTACGGCCAGTACTGTACTATTGCTACTTCTACTCCTACTCTCCTCCTCCTCCTCCTACTGCAGTACCACGGCAATACTACTAATTTACTAAGAGGGTACTACATGTGTTTCGGGGAATTTTGTGGTGTTCCGTTATAGATACGATACTCATTGTTGGAGAACATATATTAATGAGTACCATGAAATACACTTTCTTTGCGAAACACAATTGTTTTCTCTTCGGGCCATCGGTCTTCTCTCACGCTCTCGGCTGCGTGGCACGCAGGGGGCCCGCGTGTACACCGCAGCGCCAGTGCGAGCCCCGGCTGGGGTCCGTGGTGCGTGCTCTGGGCCTTCAAAGTCGCGAGTTCTGGCATGTAACTCCGGGGAGCAGTTCCGACCTGCCACAGCCAGACAGGACAATGGATCCACACACACAAAACAAAATAGCAAGTTTTCGCATACTGTCTGTATGGAACGACAGCTCGCACTTCGCCTGGTTGCCTGGCCACCTCGCACCTCGAGCGCGATCGCCTGACCACCTCGCACGTCGGTCCTCCTCGAGGGCAACAGCCGTCACGCTTCGAGCTCTTATCTATAAGTGGAAACACCTCTCAAACAGCAGTGCAATTGGTCTTGCTTCGGGATTCTGCTGTCGAACCACTAAAAGCAGGTTGGTATCTGAGCTTCGATGGTTGGGTTTTAGATGCCACCTTGAGCCACATCGCATAAAATCTCGGAACCACAGCAGCAGCAGCTCATCCCCCGAACACTTCCTTTGAACTCACAATACCTCCGCCCAGCATACAGTCTAACAACAGCAGCGGTAGTAGCAACAGTAGCAGCAGTATACAACAGTAGCGAGCCTCACATAGCCCCCAAATTGTCCAGTTATCATGTTTTCACCCAGCGGCAGCGAGGTGCCGTTATTTTGTTCCTGAAGTGCCACGCACAGAACACAGCAGCCCTCAAAGGCTAGGCAAGCACGGTACAACAGCAGAGCTTCAAGCTCTTGCCTTAGTGACAGCGAAAAAATATGACCTCTGCGTGTTAGTGCGTCAACGTGCGTGTGTGTGTACAGAGTGTATGTCTCGTCTCGGAATCCTGTTTCTGAAGTACCACAGCCCGCAGCAGCCCTCAACGGCTTGGCGAGCACGGTGCAAAAGCCGCGCTCCAAGACTTTCGCTTTGCGACCGCCACGAACGATGATTATGCACGTGTGTCCGTGAGCGCGAGGTCGTATGTGTATGTCGTCTTGGGGTCCTACAGCGGCCGTAGGAATCACGAACACAGGCGTCTATCTCAGCAGGAGACGTGCGTTTTCAGCTCTCTCTTTTTTGCTACCACTCTGGGCAAAAATATACGAACGGTTTAAGCAAAAGGGAATACGAAAGGGTTGCTATATTTAAACCCACAGTGGTATACAGTATCTGCTGCTTGCTGCGTACCTGTAAACCACTATTATAGAAACATTTGACATTGTGGCAGCCATGTGTTTCAAGCTTTCCCTTCGTGACAGCCACGAACTGTGCTCCTGCGTGTTTGAGCGGACCTTGTGTATGCATCGTAGATGCTACAGCAGTAGGAACCACAGGAACACAGTCTGTCTCAACGATGGAGGTAGGGAAAACTTCGTTTGGTTCCTCTGCCATTTTTGCTATATCTGCTGCTTACTGCCAGGGATGGCCGCTGTGCGGCATAAACGTAGTACACCACGCGTCACCTAAAAGGAATGGCCGTAGCTGGGTATATGATCGTAATTACGTCTGTCCCCGTACGCTGTACGTTTCAGCGAAAGAGGGCACGCAATCCACAGATGAACATGACGGAGTATACGCACAATGTTCCCCTCCGGGACGTGCCTAGGGGCGTGGCCCAAGGAAACATTAATTTTATACAACAGCATGCGATATTGTGTATCATACGCATATCATACCAGGTATTACGTAGTACATAAATACGACGTTATTAAATACCTGGTATCTGCGTATCAATGTACACAAATGTACACCCTTTTAGAGCTGCATCTGCATTTTTTTGGGATGAAACATACTCGGAAATAGGGTGGAACTGTCACTATTGACTATTAATAGATCGTTTATAGAGATTGCTTAATGATCCCGCCAAACATTTTTCATCATCTTTGCGAATATTTAATTGTTGTTGCGCTCAAGGTAAGGAAGCTCTCTCCTGCACAAAACCGAGGACTCCCGACCAAAAAAGTTTGGAAGCACTCCACGCGCACCGTGCACCGCTTACCCCTATAACCAGCTGTTCGAAGGACGAAGTTAGACCAGATTGATATATATCGCTCTGCTGTATTGTTGGCCGAAACTTTTATCATTAGTTTGCTTCGTTATATATGTATCAGCCAGTGGTGTGTATATGCAACGCCTTACTCTGTCTAACGTGGATCTGCTGCGCTCTCGGCTGCCTACGAAATCCCGATTACATGCATTCATGTATATACCACACAGCAGCGGAGACCCCTAGCTCTACAGATCGTAGGGCCCGAAAAAAGAAGCAACAACTATAGAGTGGGGACCCACAGCAATAAAGCGCGGACAAACTACCGAAAGCGAGTGATATTACTTCCTTCTCTGCTGGCGGAGAGCAGGAGTGTATAGCATTGTAACACTGCAGTGCACACGGGTGTGTGCTGTCTGTCTTTTATATGTGGGGTCTGGGTTACGTATACTAATAATAAAATGAAAATAAATAAATAAATAAATACGTAGCCAAGGATCGAAATCAAGCCTTCAAATAAAAAAATCGGGCATGGTGGCCATTTGGCTACATTACCGAATATCAGTTCTCCCTGTACCGGCAAATTATTGTTTTTCGCGGCGCGCGCCTGACGGGCGACAGGCCGCACATACACCATGCAAGCACAGCAGCAAGTAGCAGAAGAGAGAGAGGTGGTGGTGATGATTGATGACGGATGCAAGCATGCGATAAACAACCATTACTATTAATAGCCAAAGCAGTTACGGCCGACCGGCCACAGGCACACCTGCTGCTTGTGCCTCTAGACTGGGCTGTGGCGTTGTTTGCGTAAGTTGCATGTTGTCTGATGTCTCGTAGATTTCTGGAGTGAGCTTCGATTCGGGGAAGAAACCCCAGAAAACGGAAATATAAGGACAGTTGAGGTGCTCCTATTCAATCAAAGCGGTTATTACATTTCCGGCCAGAGCGAGCGTGGGTCTGTCACACATCGCGGCAGAACATAAAAAGGTAGATGGTGTGGATTACGGACCGTAGGCTCCGATAGACACAGCTAGCCACAGCAGTACCTCGCAGATGGGCGTGCCACACACGCACGGTGTTACCTGCTCGTGCTTATGCAGATTTGTAACGTTGTCCTCTCTGCATGTTCTGTTGTCAACCTGTGGTACACTGGTATGTCCGAGCTCTCCTGTGTGCTCATGGTGAGCTCGCGAAAAGGAAAAATGCAGAACAATATTGTTCACTGGTACGTACGTACAAAATAAGGCCTCATGCAGAGAACCCGGGAAATCGTCTTATCCACTCACGCCGAATAAAAAGGGGTATAGCCAAAATCAGGTATACCTGGTCACTTTGGTGCCAAAAACAGGTACAACACTAAAACCAAGTAAAAATCACACGCTAGGACACCTGTCACTGGCCAGTCTCACACCGTACCTGATTCTGGCATGAAATGGTCAGGTACACCTGGATTTGTCTACTTTGTCTAGTTTTCAGTTGGTTTAAGCGCATTTTGAGCCAATCAGAGGCCATACGTACACTGTCTCCTTACGCCCGACACAGACATCACCACACTACGTACATACGACCTGCCACAACGACATACAGAACATATGATACGCGTGTATACAGCACAATGGACACAGACTGCAGTTTGTTTGCCGCGTCGAGGTCGACTCAGTTTTTATTATAGTACCAGATATGTACAGCAAAGAAAGGAACTGCGTGCCGCCGTGTGCAAGCGGTTCCTCGAGGATGGTCGAGGCTTTCAAGCTGGCAACGGGGGAGGGCGCCGTACGTACTCTTGCCGTGGCGCAAGAGGTATCTGACTGGTGTATTATTCACATCGTGCTAGGCCTCTTCCCAAAATTGTACTGGTGTGAGGCTACTCAGTACGAGGCCTCCTCCCGCTTCCCGCAATTATATACTGCTGCTTGCTGACACGGTACGGAAAGCGAGCAGTTCAATCTCAAATTAATTCGAAGTTTTGTTCGTACATATGCCATCAATGTGGCTACTATATACATATGCTTCGTATACCAGGTACAACAATACAGAAGTACTCGTCGTAAGAGTGACTGCGATCACGAAAGCAGTGAAAGCATCCACGAACGAATGGACACATGAAAAAACTGTGAGTAGTAAGATTTTGGAGGCCGCACATTTACTCCTGATATTCAGGCTCGAAAACAAAACTACCCCTGGAAAAGTTTACCAGGTATGGCTTTTCATGGACAAAACACCGCTCGTGGCGCGCGTTTTTTACTTCGTTTTAGTATGTACCTGGTTTTGGCTCAAATGGATCAGGTATACCTGATTTTGGCATTTGCCCAAAAACAACTTTGAGCGCCCGCCACGCGAGCTACAGTGCTTGGATCGAGCTCAAACCTCGACCAGCGTGTCCGGACGGGCTTTCTGTGTCGGCGCCCTTATCGTTTCGCCGAAAAGTGATCGTGCGAAGAGAAAAGTTGCAAAAGTACGAAAAAATTACAAACATAACTACGAGCTGGTTCCAAGAGAGAAACATAAGATAGCTTCTTCGGGGAATAAAAAACGGAATACGTTACTTTTTCGAACACTACATATATCGACATGACGGCATCGCCAAGGGGAACACATCGGTGAAGAGATTTTTGGCGTACGATTTGTAGTTCGCGAGATATGGTCATATTGTTATTCCTTAGCGAGACGTTATTCCATAGGGGATAGCTTTCCTGCAGTAATCCTATAGTAAAATCAATATAATAGTATTCAGGCGGTCAATACGCCGACTAATTCGACTTTGGAAGTCTTGACAGGATCGCATCAACAAGGGGAAGATGTCCATGTCACGTTTTTGCTTACTGCGAGCCTATCAGGCTGTGGTAAGAACCGCCTGCCAAGTTACTAGGAAAATGTATTGAGCAAATTTAAAACCTTAGGGGAAAAAATACACTTCGCGGAAATCCCTTTTGCACCCTGGTTTTTTAGAGTTACGAAACAAAACTTGGCGAGGTTGTTCTTCGCAACATTACGAAGGGCTCCAAACTGGCCTTTTCCGAAAAAATATATAAAGCATGAGATATAGGGTCAAAGTTGCTAAACAATCCGCGAAAATTAAAAAAAAACTACGTACAGAGGTACAAAAAACGAAAAATAAAAAAGGCCAGCCATACGTTTTTTCTTACTGTCATGAAGAACACCCCTGCCAAATTTCGTTTTCCAACTTTCAAAAACCAGCGTGCAAAATTGCGAAGATGGAATATTATGTTTCTTCCTGGAACCAGCTCGTATATATAAAGACATGCCGAACTGCTGCTTCCGTGCACTGCTCTGGACATGTACCGAAATAAATAAAAGTACTACGTACGGCAGTAGTAAAATTATAAGTTCAACAACAGTATACAGGCCAAAATATTTTCAAGCGCCAATATATATATATTACGAGGAATACGTATTTTTCATACTCGTGGGGATACTGACGGATATCCCCTGATACCAGACAAAATTACGCGTAATTTTGGCACAAGGCTGTTTTCCGTATTTACACGTAATTATGTCGTGGACATGGACGTAACGACTCCCTGCTTGCTGCTGTGTACCTTTATCACAGCGTACGCTTTTGGCGATGCATCGTGGACAATTCCAACCCGCACTTCTTTTGAAGTTATTTAGCACCAGCGCAGCGCAGCAGCGGTACAACAGCCTGAGCTGCAGATGTACGACACAAATGATTTTTGAATGATGTGTTCAGCCTTTTCAATTTGCGACACCCCCGGGATTTCAAGCCAACAATACCCCGAAGGGGAACCTTGTACGAGTATAAGATGTGCAGTACAGACAACAGTAGTAAACAGAGCAAGAGGAATACAGTCCATGGAAATTCGCATCGTCTTCTGAGCTTGCAATTTGTTTTTAAACAACGCATTTTACCAACTGGTCTAGTACAAGCCGCAGATAAAAGGAGTGAAATACTATTACACGCGTCTCACCCAAAGCTGAGACAACGGAGGTTTCAAGTTCAATTGGAAAGCCGTCATTGCCAAACCACGCGCTTTTGATTCGAAAATATTTTCCGCATCTCTTCGTGCACTAACATTTACTGTATATCGTAATAGCTTAACCTCCGAGTTATGATGTTCTGGCCCTGCCGAAGCCGTCTATGTAGGCGGCGGGGCCCCTTTTACACCCTGCTACTTGTACATAGCTAGGAATGTCGCGTTTGAGTGCTTTCAAGTGTAGGCACACAGCGCTTATATTTCTTGCCAGATTTCATGTTTTGCGATCGTTTCAAAAGGTGTTACGTGCAAGTCAGCTGTAAACCGCCAAACCAGATATTACACTGAACGCCCAAACCTTCCTACAGTTCCAGCGGTCCAAGTGGTGTCTGCAGTTCGGTTGTGTGGTCGATGCGTTGTAACTCGACGTAAAGCGTGGACACCACTTAAAAACAAATGTTCCAAAACTCGTGTTTTAGCCAGGCGCGCTCGTCTAGATACACAATACTAGTACTTATATCAGTAATGCTGTAAATAACGAAGATTTCAAAGGTAAAGATCCTTGCCCGAACTTGTTTTGCTCACGAAATAAAAAGTTGAACACCTTCATATCTTTGCACGTATGCACTACCGGCTGTCCAAAGGCTTCGAATTTCCAGCGCGCATTTCTTACAATCCGCCGTGTGCATCACAAGGAACTTGAGTTTGAACGTCGACGTCTATTTTAGATCGCCATCGAGAGTTTTTCAATCCGAAAACCTCAAGTTCTGATATTTTTTACAAACTCGCTTTCTCACTCTATAAAAACTTTACTGAGGACTTGATATATTCGCGCGCAGAAACTCTCAACAGCCTGTCCTCTGGACGCAAACAAAGCCATCAAGTTTCGAGCACATAGACGCTTGATTCGTTGTTGTCCGCGCTGCGTACCACGAAAAACGTTCGTGAGGGCGACCACGGCTTTTTTACCCGCGAGGGATACTTTTTCGGTCCGCAAAAACAACTAGGTACCAGTAATAATAGTATATCCCATCTATTAAGGAGACTCCATTTGCTCGTGAAATCATAATTTTACGCTCGGTCTGGTATTTTTGGGTACAGAGTCAACAAGACTCGAACGCATAGACGCTTAATTTGTTGCTACGTATGTATCCGCCGTGTCTGTCACGAGAAACTTGGGTGAGCATAAGCGTGTTGTTTTATTTATCGATGAAGATTTGGATATCGTATGTACCAGGCATGCATGTGACTGCGCCAAATCGGCCTTCTGCTGTAGGCCGAGCTTGCCTCTAAACCACCTATATATCGTACGCATGCTGTTACTGATACTGCTGTGGTGTGCAACAGGTCCTAAATAAAGGGATTTCACTCGTATATACGTAATACCTTTTGTGCGGGTACCCTGGTACGCGTTTAGCAGCCGAGTACAAGGGTGCCCGTCGAACAGCTGGATGCCCGGGTGCCCTGGGCCCAAATTCTCGGCGAATATGAAGTGTGATCCATACCCGTGACGG
This sequence comes from Saccharina japonica, assembly GCA_008828725.1. Classification (NCBI taxonomy): domain Eukaryota; class Phaeophyceae; order Laminariales; family Laminariaceae; genus Saccharina; species Saccharina japonica. The sequence continues at coordinate 219,665 of MEHQ01000919.1, forward strand.
GAATTAGCGGTTTTATTGTTTTTAATCGCTGCTGTGAAGCGCGGGTGATATTAAAATCAGAGGGGGAGGTTTTGCTGGAATCGCATATATCAAACACACATCACTGTACCTCAGATGCGATATCATCTCGTCACATTAATTTCGTTAGGAATGGCCGTCGCTACAATTTTTTCCTTTAAACAATACAGCAGTCTATGCCACGGTTTGCTCCAATTTTTGCCAGAATTCACGACTTTAAAGGCCCAGAGCACGCCCCAGTACTGTACGTACGTACTGCTGTACGTACGTACAACTGAACGTACAGTACCTGTCTACCACTCTCTATCTCATACTGCAGGAGTATTGGTATGTGGCATGTGGCAAAGACCTACGACACGGCTTGATGATCGGCCTATCGTTTACGTAGATAGAGGTATGTAGATATGATATGCACACCTGCCTACTCGTGGATCTTGTGTACGTACTTCACGTAGATTCCAAAATATTGGAACCAAATCTTACAATTTTACTTAAAATGCCCATGTATTTTTCCAATCGTCTCGTACAACTGCTACTGCTCTACGTAAACATCCTAGAGAGAGCAGAGGCATGCAACATAGTACCACCTACTGCTGCAAGGCGCTTGATGTGTGCCTCGTTCAATGTCAAGTCGGTGTTGTCCTTGTTGTCTCGTGCGTGGTGCGTGCTGTGGGTGTTCCGTCATCATGCGGATAAAAAAACAGTCGTACTTCGTACGACAGGTTTAGCATAGTAGTTGCGAGGCGGTGTCAAGTCGGAACGTCTCCCCTGAGTCATTTGCCAGAATTCGCGACTTCGAAGGCCCAGAGCACGCCCCACGGGCCTCGGGCTGGACCCGCACTGGCACCGTGGTGCACACGCGGCCCGCCTGCCTGCCCCGCAGCCGATAGCGCGAGAAACGACCCGCGGCCGGAGGTGAAAAGTGAAATTATTCCGGGAAAATGTCCATTTGGTACCTACCAGGTATTATATATGAGTTCGTGAGTTCGAAGCACATGCGGGTCAGCCATAATATAACAAGGGACAGCGGAATGAATTTGCGCCGCGCGAGGTAAAAACAAAATGTGGCGGGGATGAAAGTTACTTGATTTTAGTGGGACCAATAAAATTTACTTGATTTTATTACAAATTATGTTTTTCACTTCATATTAGTATAGGCGGTCATAAATCACTTTGCTTCAGTATGGGTGACCTTAAATGCTTCGTATTACTATTCAATCGTCGTTAAAAAATATAAAACAGTATAAGACCAAACGTTATAGTACCACTTTATGGCTCTTTTTTTCTTCCCGGCTTTTATTTCGCCAACCAAAGATAAAGGCTGAGCAGCAGCGGTGCCTATGGCCAAAACAACATAATACTCGTACGTATTCAAAATATCGTACGTATCGTTTTCTTATACGTACCCGGTGTACGTCATGCGTACATGTTATACGTATCGTTCTCGTATATAGTGCAAGGCATGTATTATTGTATATATTTGCGGATAAAAGAGCCAACTAAGATAATGGCGTATTGTGCCTGGCATCATCTCAGGGGTCAGATGATGGCGAGACACCCCTTTTTGTTGGATTTTTCAATCTTGGGGAAGATAGTGTCCAACTTTATGCTCCAGACGAGGGGTACACCCATTTTCTTTGGCACTATGTTTCTGATAAGATTATGAACGAGCCACAAAGTGGTACCATAACCTTTGGTCTAACGGGTTCATATTTAGGTAAATTTTATTACGTACTGGTATGAGTTAGGGTAGCCTTTTGTTTCTCGCAAGTTATTAAATTTTAGAATGCGGGTACAAAAAAACAATTGCGTCGGAGATAATAATTAGTTGATTTTAGTGAGAGAAATAATAATCAGTTGATTTTAGTGAAAATTACATTCTTTATTTTATATTAGTATAGGCGGTCAGAAAACTCTTGGTTTCAGTATTAGGGACCTTGAATGACTTTGTATTATCATCTCATTGTCGATCAAAACTACAAATCATTATCACGGCCTGCCTCGTAACGTGCGCTTTTGTGTGCGTGTGCGACGCGCCCGAAGTTGCGGCAACGCCGGCGGAATCTTGGGAGGGCTCTCGTCTTCGCCCTCCGATAGGTTCGAACCTTGGCTGCTTTGGCTGGTACTGCTGCTGGACTGCTGTCGGTGCATGCTCATTATGCTGCCGGTCCTGCACTGCGTACCTCTAAGCTGGTGTAACGCGTGAGGCATTGTGAGACAGCATTTTCATATTGATGAGGGTTTCGTGGAGATTATGTACGAAATACTGGTACTACCCAGGGGACGTGATTTAGGGGATGATAAGGTGTCATCCCCAGAGGTTCCAACGTAAACTAACGGGTACCCGGGTACCCTTTTTAACCGGGTACCCGGGTACCCGGAGCCCAAATACTCGGCGAGTATAAAGTGTTAATCGTACCCGTGACGGGTACTAGCAAGCCGGGTAATACTCGCGAGTACCCGGGTAGTTGGTAAAAGGGTAACACCTCTAGTCCACACCACCACCACGAACACCTCCATCACCGCCACCACCACCCCACCAGCCGAGTGCCAGGGGCCCCAGAAGATTGATGCTCGTGGTGGCTGGTGGTCGTTGGTGGTGGCATGGTCCTGCTCCGTCTCTCCCTTTCTCTCCCTGTCTCTCCCTTCCGCTCCCGGTGTCCCTCACTCTCGTCCCTTCGCAGCGCCTCTTCTCTCCGAAGCAGGAACTTGTACGTATAATAGTATTATACCAGGTACTACACGAGCAACAAGAGAGTGTAGTAGTTACCACACAACAGTCCACACAACCACCACGAACACCTCCATCACCGCCACCACCACCCCACCAGCCGAGTACCAGGGGCACCAGGAACTTGATGCTCGTGGTGGCTGGTGGTCGTTGGTGGTGGCATGGTCCTGCTCCGTTTCTCCCTTCCTCCTCCGGTGTCCCTCTCTCTCGTCCTCTCGCAGCGCCTCTTCTCTCCGAAGCAGGTCATTATACATATAATAGTTTTATACCAGGTACGACATACAGCAGTAGTTATACATACTCGTATTATATAATAGTATGATACATCTGCAGTGTGTGCAACCGGCACAATCTACTCGTATATACATATTTAATATTAATAGTATAATAGAAGGTACTTTACCGCAATACATATAAACTTCACACCATTTAAGAAATAACGGGAACCATTCTTGACCGTGCTGACAAGACATTTCACATTCAATGCAATATTTTATCTGTGTCGTATTTGGAGCCCTGTGAGCGAAATGTATTCTCGACAGTAAGCTGGACGTTGGATGCTTCTGTGTGACATTCGGAGCAACATTTCTGTGCCCCACTTGGAGCTGCGACCTCTTTCTGGCGCAGCGTATTCTTCTAAGCATCAACGACAATAGTACGTTGGAAGTTGGATGATTCGCATTTGGAGCCCTGAACGCCAAGTTGAGCGAGCTGCGGCCTTTTTGCGCCAACCATATACTGAGCACCTATGACTATTGACCCATACACTACTTGCTTTTAAAATGAGCACCATGACATTTCTGCCTGATGAGCACCCATGACTATTGACCCATAAACTGAAATATTATAACTATGTAATGTCCCCCTCAGCGAGCACCCATCTAATGAGCACCTGTGCCGCATTTGCACCTTGAGCTGCGACCATTTTGCCTATATAATGAGCACTGCGACAGTACGTTGTATGTATGTACGTTGGATGATTATGGTGTTCACTTCGGCAGGAAGAGCGGTTACGGGCTATTATTATAGAGAGCGGACTTTATGCGTATGTCCCTCTCATCGAGCACCTGTGCTGCATTTGCACCTTGCGCTGCCTTCTGTAGGGGAACAGGGCTATACTATTTTATTTCTGCTTTACCGTTCTCTATTTCACGGAACCAGGTATATTGTGCACTTGATGCCGAGTACGATACCGAGTACGAGTTCCAAGGTTAGTTTTTGGGGGGGCTAAAGGAATAAGGCTCGTATATATCATACTTCGTATACAGCCACGGCTCCGCCCGTAGTATGTAAGTTCCTGGCGTGGTAAATAGAACTTACATAGTATTCGCAGTGTGCTGTGATGTACCACTCTGAACCGAAAAATTGGAACCACCCTGCGGAACGGTATCGACCCATGGGGTATCTGTTTTCGTCCTAGGGTTGTTGGAGTTGTATATGTCCGCAAGGATTTCTGATCCGGGGATCGGACGTTATCATCCCCGGGTGCGGCGGGACCTCGCCGTTGCCCCGAGGGGCAACTCGCGCAGCGCGTTGGCTCCATGAGAGCCAGCCAACCGTGAACCAGCCCGTGAGGTTGGGGTTTCCACACCTTGTGGGGCGGTATCGACCCCGGGGATGTCCGTTATCGTCCCCGGGTTGTTAGATTTGTAGATGGATGGAAGGATTTCTGACCCGGGGATAGGACTTTATCGTCCCGGGGTGCGGTGGGACTTCGCCGTTGCCCCGGGGGGTAACTCTTGCCGCACGCTGGCTCTATGAGGGCCAGGCAACCGTAAAATAGCCCGTGGGATTGGGGTTTCCACACCTTGCGGGGCGGTATCGACCCGGGAGATATCCGCTGGCGTCCCCGGGTCGCTGGAGTTGCAAATGTATGGAAGGATTTATGACCCGGGGAAGGGACGTTATTATCCCCGGGTGCGGCGGGACCTCGACGTTGCCCCGAGGGGCAACTCGTGCCGTACGCTGGCTCTATGAGAGCCAGGCAACCATAAATTGGCCCGTGGTGGTGGGGTTTCCACACCTTGCGGGGCGGTATCGACCCGGGGGGTGTTCGTTTTCGTCCCCGGGTTGTTGGAGTTGTAGATATATGGAAGGGTTTCTGATCCGGGGATGGGATAATATCATCTCCGGGTACGGCGGGACTTCGACGTTGCCCCGAAGGTCATCTTTCGCCGCACGCTGGCTCTATGAGAGCCAGGCAACCGTAAAATAGCCCGTGGAGTTGAGGTTTCCACACCTTGGGGGGAGGTATCGACCCGGGGGATGTCCGCTTGCGTCCCCGGGTTGTTGGAGTTGTAGATGTATGGAAGGACTTATGAACCGGGGATGATATCATATCATGCCCGGGTGCGGCGGGACCTCGCCGTTGCCCCGAGGGGCAACCCTCGCTGCGTGCTGGCTCTATGAACTCCACCGCCCCAGTCAAATCAGCAATCAGCCAGTGGTGGTGGGGTTTCCACACCTTGCAGGGCGGTATCGACCCGAGGGGGGTGCATTTTCGTCCCCGGGTCGTTGGAGTTGTAGATGTATGGAAGGATTTATGACCCGGGGATGGGACGTTATCATCCCCGGGTGCGGTAGGACTTCGCCGTTGCCCCGGAGGGTAACTCTCGCCGCACGCTCGCTCTATGAGGGCCAGGCAACCGTAGTAGAGCCCGTGGTATTGGGGTTTCCACACCTTGTGGGGCGGTATCGACCCGGGGGTGTCCGTTTACGTCCTCGGGACGTTGGAGTTGTAAATGTATGGAATAATTTATGACCCGGGGATGGGATCATATCATCCCCGGGTGCGGCGGGACCTCGCCGTTGCCCGGAGGGATAAACCTCGCTGCGCGCTGGCTCTCTGTTTTGGCTTCGATCCTATACCTGGGGAACATTTTTTAAGGCATTAAATTATCGGGATGTTTTCCCAGGGGCGAGCTCGCTCTACTTCGTTTTAGAGTTTGTTTTGAGTTCTTCGTGTGGCAATACACCTCTGTCCGGAAACTTAAGCACCATTCGTTGATCAATATGAATACCAACACTGTCTTAAATTTCCGGACAAAGTGATATTGCTGCTTACCACTCTGTCCGGAAAAATAAGGAACGTTTGGGCAGCAATATGAATGTCAAAGCTGTTTTACATTTCCGGACAGGGTGGTACTATGTCTTCTACAGCAGTACTGCTGCTGTTTGAAATTTGAACAGGAAACGCGTCCCGCGACTGCAAGCACAGGGTTTGTTTGCTGCTGCAAGCAAGGACCAGACCTTGGATACCCAAACACCAAGTTACTGCTGCTAGTACTGTAGTGTGGCGCTGGTGTTGCTGCGGTTTCGCTGCGCACACGCACTCAAAACTTGTGCCTCTGGCCTCTGAATGGGTGAGAGTACGCAGACGCACAGCAGGCTGCGCAGTCTGCTCAGGCCCCGACTTTCTACCTTCTCACACGGACAGAGCGCCGACTCCGAGACACAGCAATCACATAACTGTAGGGGGAAGACACCGCTACACCAGCATGGTGTTTGGGCTGCCCTCTGCGGCGTCGATTGTCTGCGCTTGTTAGCTGCAACAACGGTCTCTCTCTTGCTTACGCGCGCCACCTCCGGCTCGTCCGACAAAGGCGGCGCGACCGTGCTGCCTATCACCGACGTTTGTCCCAACAAAATCCCTACAAAACTCGACTCACATTGGTTTAAGTTTGAGGAACCTTCCTGGGATTCCTGGGATTTCAGTCTTTTATTCAGTCAAATATTTTCACGCCCAACAGATCCCAACAAAACTTTCCTCAGGTATGGGTGCTGTGCCCCATCCAAATCAGCAATCAGCCAGTGGTGGTGGGGTTTCCACACTTTTCGGGGCGGTATCGACCCGGGAGATGTCCGCTTTCGTCCCCGGGTCGTTGGAGTTGTAGATACATGGAAGGATTTATGACCCGGGATTGGGACGTTATCATCCCCGGGTGCGGCGGGACTTCGCCGTTGCCCCGAGGGGCAACTCTCGCCGCACGCTGGCTCTATGAGGGCCGGGCAACCGTAAATTTGCCATTAGTATTGGGGTTTCCTCACGTTGTGGGGCGGTATCGACCCGGGGGATGTCTGTCTGTGTCCCCAGGTCGTCGGGGTTGTAGATATATGGAAGGATTCATGATCCGGGGGTGGGAACTTACCGCCCCCCTCCCTGAGCCTTAGCCAATCAGTGACCAACTGATGGGGGTGGGGTTTCTATACCGTGCGGGGCAGTGTCGACCCGGGAAATTGCCGTTTTTGTCCCCGGTTGGTCGGAGTTGTAGAGATATGGAGGGATTTCTGAACCGGGGATGGGAGCCTATCCTCCCCGGGTTTGGCGTAGCCTCGGTAGCTCTTTTCAGCACCGATGATCTAGAAAGAACCAGTAGCCACTGGCATGGATTTGGGCAACCAATCAGCTGCCAGAATAGTAATAAAAAAATTGGAAGTCAGCAGATAGGCTGGCTAGATGTCTGCCAGAACTGCGCCGGGATTGCGCCACGGCCACGGCTCGGCGCGGCATTGGACCCGGTGTTCTGCGGGTTGTGGCACCCAGCCTCCCTACCCATGGGGCAAGGTGGGGCTGAACCGCTCTGGATAGCGCTGCTCAATTACAGACAGACGGAATAGCAGCATTTGATAATATAGATATAATTTATGTTACCGACGTGTGGATATGGATATAAATGGATATCCATATTATTTAATACGCTTCGGTGGTGGCGCCGGTGACGATGTCGTTTCGGATCTTCAGGACTATGCCGGTTTCGGTATGCCCCGCGGGAGACCGGCTCTACCGCGCGCCACCCGACCCCGATCGGCCCCACACCGCCGCCCCGACCGCCCCACGCGCCGGCTCTCGGCGACCCCGGCGAACAGTGATGTCGGATTTCGGCTGAAATTCCTCGTGCTTTCGCGTATTTCGGCAAAAAGCAACATTTTGACTTATTTCGCGTAATTTCGGCAAAACAGGGGACGGTTTAAAAAACGTCCCCGGGTACGATCATAGTGACATAATAGAATGTGCAAAACCCATTTTATTTATATTTTATATTAAATTTATTTGATTTCATGATTTTATATCATTATTTTGGTTCGTGCTGTAGCGCCCCGGCAGTGCTGGAAGCCTCTGCCATCATGACACCAACAACGGAGGCCGGCCTACTCTTCGTCCTCAATAATACCATCGGTATGGCGCCCAGGGGGAGCTCGCAGGGCCACAGCGCAAGCTCGGAGTCCAAATATGGCGCCCAGGGAAAGCAAAAATGCAGGGTTCACTATAGAAATGTATGGCTTGTGCTATTAGGGAATTTGGGGCTTCCGGGAATTGCGTCGGCCAATCACCGTGCTTACGGCAAAAACAAGCTCGCCGAAAGCACGAAATTACGAAATCCGACATAACTGCCGGCGAGAGAACGGGCCCCGGTTCCGAACTCGGCCAGAGGGGATCGGGGGAAGGCGGCCTCCCGGGGACGGCTCGCTCCGTCCCCTGGAACAGGGCGGATCCGCGGGAGGAGAGGGGTTCCCAGCGTATTCGGAGGGCTTTGCGGCCCGGGGTCAAGATGTCCACACTAATTGCAAGATGAAAAATCTCCATACTAAAATCAAGTATCCATACCAAAACCAAGTGTTTTTCTTGCCATACTAAACTCGAGTAATTTTTCTTCAAAGAGTCCCCCAGATGTGAAAATAAGGATCTCCAGAACTTCGGTCAGAATAATAATCGGCCATTAACTTCGCGAGCGAACAGTTTTTGCACTAATTTCAAGATGAAAAAGCCAGGACGTGAAATAATCGACCAAAAAAAATCGACCAAAAAAAAAAAAAAGGGCCACTGCTGTACGTACATGGGCTGCGCATCTGCGCATCCATGCCGGCGTTTTGTTTGTGTCCGTGCTGCCACTTTTTGGACTGCTGCTGTTGCTATCGCTGCTGTAGATGGGTTTAAGGACTACTACTATTGCTGTACGTACTGGTGCTGCTGTATACTGATTTCACTCTGCTGTTGTAGTTGTTATTGTGGGTGGGTGGATCGGTTGGTGCGTGTGTGTCGATCGGTTGGTGCGTACGTACGTGGTTGGGTGGGTGGGTCGGTGGTTGGGTGGTTGAGTGTGAGTGAGTGGATGTCGGTAAGTACGTGAAAGTGGGTGGGTGGGTGAGTGGGTGGGTGGGTGGGTGGGTGTCCGTGGGTCGGTTGATACGTGGTTGACTGCGCGTGTGGATCGTGACCCAGTTCTTATTTTGTATTTTAGTTTCTGTCCGCTATCATACCGGCCCCGCCCTGGCATGGTTCGGGGTACCACTAGTTTTTATGCAATACGCTTCGGTGGTGGCGCCGGTGATGATGTCGTTTGGGATCTTCAGCACTATGCCGGTTTCGGTATGCCCCACGGGAGATCGGCTCTAACGCACGCCACCCGACCCCGATCGGCCCCGCACCACCGCCCCGGCCGCCCCACACGTCAGCCCTCGGCGACCCCGGCGAGAAAACGGGCCCCGAAGCCGAACTCGGCGAGCGGGGGGAGGGGGAAGGCGGCCTCCCGGGGACGGCTCGCTCCGTCCCCTGGAACGGGGCGGATCCGCGGCAGGGGAGGGGCTCACAGCATATTCGGAGGGCTTTGCGGCCGGGGGTCTAACACCCACACTAAGATGAAGTCAAATATTCACAATATCCACACTAATTTCAAGATAAAAATATCCATACTAAATCAAGTAACTTATTTGCAATACTAAAATCAAGATATTGTTTTTCAAAGACTCCCCAAGATGTGAAAATATGAAAATATGGATCTCCAAAACTTCGGTCAGAATCGAAATCTGCCCACAACTTCGCGAGTTAGCTTGTTTTGGACTAATTTCAAGATGAAAAAGCCAAGACGTAAAAAAATCGACCTGAAAAAAAAAGAAGAGCCACTGCAGTACGTACAAGGGCTGCGCATCCATGCCGGCGTTTTGTTTGTGTCCGCTGTACGTACGTACGTACGTGCTGCTACTTTTTGGACTGCTGTTGTTGCTATTGCTGCTGTAGATGGGTTATATATAAGGACCACTACTATTATTGCTGTACGTACTGGTGCTGCTGTATACTTATTTCACTCTTCTGTTATTTTAGTTGTTATTGTGGGTGGGTGGATCGGTTGGTGCGTGTGTGTGTCGGTCGGTTGGTGCGTACGTACGTGGTTGGGTGGGTGGGTCGGTGGTTGGGTGGTTGGGTGTGAGTGAGTGGATGTCGGTTTAAGTACGTGAGAGAGTGAGTGGGCGGGTGGGTGGGTGGGTGGGTGTGGGTGGGTGGGTGGGTGTCGGTGGGTCGGTTGATACGTGGTTGACTGCTTGTGTGGATCGTGACCCAGTTCTTATTTTGTATTTTTGTTTCTGTCCGCAATTATACCGGCCCCGCCCTGGCATGGTTCGGGGTACCACTAGTTTATATTAAGCCGCGTTTTGATTCCGTTTTTTACGGTAACCGGTTCAAGCCGGTAAACCCGCGCATGTTTTTACCGGTTACTCGGAACACGCCTGCTGGGTTTCCAAAAACCGGTTAAAACTGGTCTTGGGGGACAGCTTTCATTGAAGCAATGCGCCGTCAGGCGCAGAAACCTTGTAATACATATATTAAATACTAAATAGTAGCATATCATATTATTATATTATTTGCCTTCCGACAATGTGCAGGGCATTATTCATTCAGAATGAAAAAGCTGACACACTTCGTCGAATACCACCACTCTCATTCAACAATTTCTTCTCCTCCTCTGCGTATACTCTATAGAATACGCACCCTTTACCCAATTATTGTATCTGCTATATATCTATTCGCCGTGCTTCCTACTCCGCATCTACATTCCACCCCCACGCCATGAGAAGTAATCCTCCCTCCTCCTCCCTTCTCCCCCTGGCGGCCTGCCGGTCTCGCAGGGCGAGCTTGTATCGGTGCACCCGGCGTGAGATCGCGACCTGGGTGGTTACCGATATGACCTGGAAAAGGTGCTCCTTACAGACCCCTTTTCTTGACAAGGACCTCCCGTCCGTTCCTCCAACGATGCTCGCCGCCAGCTGGTCGATGAACTCGCTACCTTCCTTCCCGAGGCGTCCAAAGCTTTCCACCGCAAGGGTGACTAGTTCATGGCTGCGCTCGTCGAAGGACACGTGTCCTGCACGAGCGTAGTGGTTGCGCTTTCGCGCCTCAGAAGTGGAGGCAGCTGATCCGTCTCGATCAGCGCTGCCAGCCCGCATGTGGACCCTCGCTTGGGGGTCTGCATGCGTGATGTCGGGGAGTATCGCCTTGTTGCGGTACTCTGACGATGTAGCGTCTCAGAGGCCTCCCCTCTCGATCACTATATCCATGCGGAGGTTCCTGTCGGCGTTGAAGGGCGCTCCGCTTTCCACTTGATGGCGGATGGATAACCGCTTGAAGGTGCGGGACAGCGCGTGGACCAGCGGCTGATGCTGGTATACCTGCGCGCCTGCTCGGTGGCATGTGCGCGCGTGTCGCGTGTTGGCATCCGTAGCTTCGCAGCAGGGGCACCTCGCCGCTAGGGGCTCCTCCATTCCCAGGAAACGCCGTCCCATAGACACGAACTCCGAAGCCGGTATGATTCGTGCCGGGTCCACCGGCCTTGCCCTCAAACAGGCGACAGCGCCTGGTCCCGATAGGCTCCGTTGCCGAGCCTTGGCAAGATCTCTTGGTTCGATTCCCCCGAACACGTCGTTCGGATCCGACGGTCCTGCTGCCTCGGGGAGGTGGTCCAGGGATGCAACGTACCGTTGGTACCGTACCCGGTTCACCTGCTGCCCCAGCTTGTGCTGCGCCTTGTGGGAGCTGATCGTTTGGGCGTCATGTGCCGGTAGTACCTCCACATCAGACTGCCCTGCTACTCCATCGTCATTCGTGCGGAACGCCCTGTCCCGCCAGCTTTCGGGGACTACGTTCGCCATTGCCTCCTCCGATACGCCGTGAATGTCGCGAAGGTCCCTGACGCTACTCCATATGCGGCGAACGAGGTCCGAATTGGGCAGCTCCCTTCGGACTTTTTCTCCCAATGGACCGGAGAGGTCAGCAAGGACCTCTGGCACCGTCGCCACTAAGCTCCCGATGGACGCTGACATTCTCCTTGATTCAGCCGACGACAGTCCAAACCCCCCGGCCCCCGTGGAGAGGCTCGCCTGCGCTCTCTGGTGGGGCTGTAGCGTCAACCGGTCCGCCTGGCATCCGTCCGCAAAGAACGACGATTCATCTGTTGTCCCTGGAATCTCGAGAAGGCGCTCTAGCATCCACATCGCGCTAGTGTCTGCCCGCTGACACGCGGGTAGTGACAGCTCCGGGTCCATTACCCGTTCAATGTAGGAGGTCCGCTGTACCATTGAGCTGGTGGCGATGAGGTTCGCCGACTATTTGTCCGGCATACGCGGCAGGATGCGCGCGAGTTGCTCTGCCCCCCCATCTCGGACTAATTCCACGGCACTTTTCACCGCGAATGCATCGTTGCCTATGGGCACGCCAACCACCTTTACCCCACCCCCTTCCGCAATGCGAACACCGATGCCCCTCAGAAGTGCGCACATGCACTTTTGGGGGCAAAGCGACCGTCTTGCTGGGGTTTATGGTGATGCCTATTTCGCACAGCTCGTGTCGGAGAAAGGGCACTACTCACAGTGTTCGGTGTGATCTTTGACATACCGATGCTGATGTCGAGGTAGGCAAAGGCTTCAACACCCCCCTGGGTTCGAACTCCTCGCGGACCCGCTTCAGTACGGGCAGCAATGGCATGCAGAACAGCGCCGGGCCCATGGCGTCCCCTTGCTGCACTCCGCTGGAACATTCGATATTTCGCCGCTCCCCCGAATCCATTTGAAAGAACACAGGGGCGGGCCTCTCGCCGTAGCATTTTGCGATGAACGGTGTGAGCGCGGGCACGCAAGTGGCCGCCTCGGCAAGTACTGCCGTCCGCTTCACCGTATTGAAGGCGTTGGAACAGTCGGTTAGGATGAGCCAGTTTCTTGCCTCATGGTGCACCCGGGCGCGTAGAGCTACCTGCTCCACCCCCCCACGAACCCCTACCCCAAACTGCCTTGCCTCACGATTAATCTCTTCCAGCCGTGGCCGCCACTGCCGCATAGCCCTGGCTGCGAGAAGACGTCTCCACGTCATACCTACACATACGGGGCGGCATTTTTCCCCCAAGGCGGTGAGGTTGGACTGCAAGAAGAGCTGCCACAATTCCGGCGGAAATGCACCGGGGTCGTCGAAGATCCGCCTCCAAAAGGCCTCGATGCTAGCTCCAAACTTCTCGCGACCGAAGCCGGTCCTGATGATCGACTGCAGGTGTGAGAAGCGTAGACCATCACTCCCCGCGCCTGATAGCGCATTTCGAGAGTTGATGACATCGAGGGCCACCTGCGGATCGAATTCCTCGTCCGGACGCCAGTTGGGGATACTCCCTTCCTCCGGTTCCGTGGAGCTTGCTGCCACCGCTGCCGCAGCCGACTCGGAGACGGAAGCACGGTCTTCCCCCGGGATTTTTTCTTCCACCCGTTCCCACGTCACCTCGTCTTCCGCGAGAAGACCGCGTGCTGCCACTGACACCCCGCCCGGGTGGCGACAGGCTGACGACGCTCTCTCGTACTTGGCCGCGTCTGTGGCTTCGTAGGTTGGGCCCCTGAGCCGTGTCGATGCTCGGCTGGTGTACTCCATCAACCACGGGAGAATAAGGGTGAGTCGCCACGTTCGACAGACGCGAATCTCTCGCGTCGCTTCACGCGGCTGTCCTGCGAGTGTAGCAGTGCTGGCACGATGTACTACAGTTTGATGGCCCTCAGGAGCGAACTCGGCGTCTCGGAGTGTCTGTTTGGCCCATGCGCTCCGAGGGCGTGGTTTAGGAGACCAAGCACGTGGGTGAGAAGCTTGGCGTGTGCAGTAGCTAGCCCCGGCTGCACCTTAACAATGGTGATGAAACGTTGTTGGAGATGTTCAAGAGAAACGTCATCGAGTGGCCCTGCTATTCCTAACGAATTTTGGTGCCAAGGGTAGCATAACTCTTCCCTCCGTTCATCGCAGTTGTTGTCCGGCCTTCCTCCAAGTCCTGCGACCGTAACGCGGAGTCCAGGATCAGCCTGAACTGCTACCTCCAGTGATTCCCGTCTCCCATGGCGGACTGTGCACCCACGTGTAGCGCAAGTGAGTTGTGCGTGTGACCCACCCCTTCGGATAGCTTCCACCACACACCGCGCGTGCATAACATGCTGGTTTCCACACGGCAGCCCTACCACTCGGTGCCCCCGAGCAACTGCGGCTCGGCACCCCCCGCACATCACGCCGTCTTGGCTGGCGCCAATGAATGCACGGAGTCGCCCTCCGCTCCCCGATGCTTGTCCTCCTCCCTCGCTGCCTCCTCCTTCCCTGGGGAGCTCTCTCTCTTCGTCACCGCCCTCTCTCGATCCAGGAGCCGAGGGAAGCTCGCTGCCCACTCTCGACCCAGGAGCCGAGGGCGGCGCGCTGCCCCCCTCTCGGTTCAGGAGCCAGGGGTGGCTCACTACCCCCGGGTCAAGGGATTATTCCCCGGTTCGTGACGGCCCCTCTCCCAGTGCTTGCCGCTTGTGACCCCCTCCCAGACCCACGCGGTCGGCCTCGTCCGCCTCTTGTGCCCCCCCCCTCCCCGGCTGCGCTACCAGGTTCAGAGGAAGTATCCCCAGGTGTTGCTGGGGTGGCGCTGGGCGGCGTCGCGGGGATCTCCGAGCTTCCCGACGGCGTGACATCCCTGTCTCTTGCTGATTGGAGGTTTGCCATGGCTACTACAGCAGCATTTCCCTGACCCACCTGTCCCCTTTCCCGCGACGCCAAAGCTTCTCCTCCAGGTGGTGTCGTCCCCGCCGCCGGAGGCAGAGGCAGCGCAGCACTTGGACAGGAACCTCCAATATTTTCCCCCATTCCACCTTGGCCGCCTTCGCATGAAGGCGATGAGCTTCCAGCTGACCGAGGGGACGTTGCCGTTGCCAATGTTGCCTATGTATTCTCTTTCCAACACCCCTGGTACCTGGTAATAGTGCCGGTTGCTCGCATATATACGTCGTAGTGTCGCCCCGGTGGACTAGTAGTCGGCTTCAAAGACTACTGGCATTGGTACCCAAGTTCAAATCCCACCGTGGTGAGATTTTTACTATATTTGAAAAAATAAAAAAGAACTAATACTAATTGCTGAGAGCGCCTTTGTGGCGTGGGTAGGCGGAATCCGACGCAAGTCGACGAGGGAAGAGAGTGCTGAAACTTCTCGAGATGAAAATGCAAGGCAAGTACCGTAGTGGAGAGGGGGGAGAAGAGCCTACTTAGTCTACTTAGTGACCCCGGATCTGAGTTACGACTGAAGAGGGAGAGAGAAAAGAAGGGCGAGATAATGAATGGGATGGGCAAACAAAAAAAAAAAGTGCCCGGTGAAATCGCTTGTCACCCAGGGTGGAATTGATGGTTTTTAGCCAAAATCAGGTACACTTGGTAACTTTGGTGCCAAAATCAGGTACTACACTAAAACCAAGTACAAATCACACGCTAGGACACCTGTCATTGGCCAGCCTCACATCGTACCTGATTTTGGCCTGAAATGGTCAGGTACACCTGGATTTGTCTACTTTTTGTAACTTTCAACTGTTTTTGGCGAATTTTGAGCCAGAGGCCATACATACATTGTCTCCTATACGCCCGACACGAAGAAATCACCACACTACGTACATATAATACGACCGGCCGCAACGACTACAGATCGTATCATACGCGCGCATACAGCACAATGGACCTGTTGGTTGTTGTTGTAATATATTACGTGCTGCTGCTTGCTGACACGGTACGGAAAGCGAGCAGTTCAGTCTCACATGAACTTGGTGTTTTGCTCGTACGCTATCAATGTCGCTACGACTACGTATATACATACCTGGTACATACCTGCTACAAAAATACGGAAATACAAGTCGTAGGAGTGAGTGTGATCACGAAAGCAATTAATAAGCATACGACAGATAATAATACTCGTACAGGAAATAACATACAACATTTATTATCCAGAGTTTGGAGGACACATACATTCGCTATCATTCTGCTGTTCAGGCGCAAATTCAAAAGTATGTTTTGTTATTTCTCACAGCCAAAACGTCCTGAAGAACACCGTTCATGGCGTGCGTTTTTTACTTGGTTTTAGTATATACCTGATTTTGATACACCTATTACTCCGCAAATGTATACGATAATACATGCCCTGGCACTATATACGAGAACGTATCATACGCACGTATGACGTACACCGAGTACTGTATAGGAGAACAAAACGTAACATATTTTGAATACGTGCGAGTACTATTAATATGTTGTTTTGTCCATAGTCGCTGCTGTTGCACAGCCTTTATCTTTGGCTGGCGAAATAAAAGTCGAGAAGAAAAAATGGCCACAAAGTAGTACGATAACGTGTGTTTGGTCTAAAACACCTGAAAAATACACGAATCACAAGACCCCCCCCCCCCGCAAATAGATTGTTTGCGCTAAACACCCGTGCTTTCCACCCGTCGACAGCACACCCAGCAGTCAGCAGTGTCTGGGCCGATTCTTCACCCACAAAAAAAAACACAACTAAACTGAACAGCGCTCTATTGCATTTCATCGAGGGCAGTAATAATTAATAGAAGTACTCAGAAAACGATTATTACAATCATATACCAGGCAGTAGTCAACGGGATTTTGTATCGGCCTTCTGAAGTTGCGATTTTATTTGAAATAACGAATTTTACTGTTTATTCTGGCCGAAGCCGCAGATAAATGGAATGCTACCTCTACTACTATACTGCTGTAACGCGAGTCTCGCACAAAAACCGGAGGCAGCGGAGGGTTCAACTTCAATTGAAGCCGTCCTTGCCACACTACACGCTTTTGATCCGGAAATATTTCCAATCTCTTCTTGAACTACTGTAACACTAATTGTATATCGGTATACCTGGTATGATTTAACCTCCGAGCTATATTTTTCTGTCCGACAACGATTATAAGCTCGATTTGTAAATCAATAAATGTAAGCTCGATTCAAGAGCAGTCGAAATGAGACGATACAGCAGCATTACAAGCATGAACATGACTCAGTATGCATTTGGGGGGAGGGGATGTTTGAAAAAATCCCCGGGGTGGCCAGGGGATGCTTGGATAGCATCCCCGGATATTTTTTCACTTTCCCATAAATTTTGGCCATGAGGTTATATAATTTTTGTTTTAATAAATTAGCGCGATACCGGCGACACGCGCCACCACATTTCCCGATAACGCTACAGATATGCAGGTGCGCACCACGACTCTAAAAGTGTTACCCTTTTGCCAATTACCCGGGTACTCGCGAGTAATACCCGGCTTGCTAGTACCCGTCACGGGTACGAGTAACACTTTATACTCGCCGAGTATTTGGACCCCGGGTACCCGGTTAAAAAGGGTACCCGGCGGGTACCCGTTAGTTTACGTTGGAAGCTCCGGGGATGAAACCTTATCATCCCCTAAATCACGTCCCCGGGGTAGTACCAGTATTTCGTACATAATCTCCACGAAACCCTTTTCAAAATGAAAATGCTGTCGAGGGGTGGACAAAGGGTGATAGTGGATCTTTAAAATGGGGGTTTTGTCTTGGTAGTAGTATCTTGACCCTCAGATCGAACCCTAACCCTAACCCGAACCCTATGCCAGTGGTCAGTGCTTGCTTGGCCAATCAGAGTGCCTAATTAGCTACCTTAGGAAGATCCACTAACAGTGTTTGTCCACTACTGATGCTGTCTCACAATGCCTTACGCGTTACACCAGCTTAGAGGTACGCAGTGCAGGACCGGCAGCATAATGAGCATGCACCGACAGCAGTCCAGCAGCAGTACCAGCCAGAGCAGCCAAGGTTCGAACCTATCGGAGGGGAAAGGCGAGCCCTCCCAAGACTCCGCCGGCGTTGCCGCAAGTTCGGGCGCGTCGCACACGCACACAAAAGTGCACGTTACGAGGCAGGCCGTGATAATGATTTGTAGTTTTGATCGACAATAAGATAGTAATATAAAGTCATTCAAGGTCCCTAATACTGAAACCAAGAGTTTTCTGACCGCCTATCTATCATTATATACGTATAGTTCGTCTGATGCCCAAAAAACAATACTTTAATAAAGTGATCTTTGATGCCCACTTTATCATAGCAACTTAGAGTGGAGCAAATAAATGCAAAAAAAAAAGAGAGGTTTTTTTTCTCTCACACACGTTCAAAACGCACGCTTCTCCCTACGCCGGCATGCCCGGCACCGTCTTCTTACGTCGCAGGTTGGCATACTGTAGCACAACTCGTACGTGCGCCGTGCTTGTCGTCGTGGCCACAGCGATTCGCGGTTGCTCTACGTACGAGTATTGCAGCAGTGCGGTTGATACTTTTAATATTTGCTGAGATTGTATCGTTCATCCTCGCTCTGGTCGTACTCGTATCGTATGATACGTACGTCGGCTTCTGTCACCGTGCGCGACGAAAGCACCACTGCTTTAGAAAGGGACGGGGTCTAAGGCCCCTATCAATAGATAACATCCCCTCCTCCTGCCTCTGCTCGTGTTCAAAGCCGTCGGAGTTCGCGAAGCTTGGGTCATGTTGCACGACCTACTTACCAGGCACCAGTGGTGGTCCTGGGTAAAACAAGCATACGTATTCCACCCAATACCAGGTACCAGGTACCAGGTACGAACAGGTACCAGAGATCACCAACAACCATCCTCAAGTCGAGCACCGCCACCACTACCACACCACCAGCTGAACACCAGCAGCAGCAGAAACTTGTCGTTGGTGGTGGTGATGGTGGTGGTTGTGTTTGGTGGTTTGGGTTTGACAGCAGATCTCGATCACTCTCCGATCAGCTCCGATGGCAAGAAATAGACGAGTGTGCGAATGCGGCGCAATAATGGCAAGAAATAGACGGTGCCGCGAGACACCAAAGCTCTTCGACGACACATCGCGTTCAGAGCAATGCCCAGGTGGCATGCTCACGTGATATTCTCGCGAGCCTGCACCATGCTGTAATCATGGTGTCTGTGCACGTACGTACGTACGTATATACAGCAGAAACTTGTCGCTGGTGGTGGTGGTGGTGGTGGTTGTGTTTGCTGTGGTTTTGGTTTAACAACAAATCTCGATCACTCCCGGGTGGCAAGAAATAGACGATTTTGCGAATGCGGCGCAATAAGATGATACTACTAATAGGTATCATACCAGGCTAGACGGTGCCGCGAGACACCATCATAGCTCTTCGACGACACATCACGTTCAGAGCGATGCACAGGTGACATGCTCACGTGACATTCTCGCGAGCCTGCATCATGCTGTAATCATGCCGTCTGTGCACGTATAAATACGCACGTACGTACAATGTGCCTGCTTTATATACGTATTATACGTACGAATAATGTACTCACGTATGCATCAGTACGTATTTATACTATACGTACGTACTACGACTACACTGCTGCCGTACGTATACCCGGGCACACGATCAGCGCATCCCCGTATTCCCGGGGACACAATGAACCCCTCCCAGGGAAGGGAGATACTATGTCATCTCCTAACAAAATATTTATTGCTGTCTGCACGTATGAAAAGTACGAACGTATATTACGTACATATCAACCGCTGTATCTACTACCATGGTACAGCAGTACAGTGTCATACGTACGAGCTGGTACGTTTTATGATACGTACGTACATCCAGCGATCAATGCTGCAGAGTATGTAGTATTTGTGCCCTATTATTATATTTTTCACGAAAAAAATCGATATGCATGCACGAATCAAATGATCTCGATCATCCGCACAGCCAGCTTCGCGAGGGATTTTGCAAGGCCCTTTCGCGATGAACGTGAGACAACCGACAACAACAAACCACTCGCAAAGATTCTTGGATTAAGTGTCACAACTCGTGAGTGTCGTTTTCTGTTCGTTATGGATGACCCTGACTGAGCGGGCCCTCGTAGGATACTGCTACAACAGCAGCACACACAGAGTACATAGAGTGCAACAAACATAGTCCAGTACGAAGACTATACACACAGAGCACACCCAGAGTACACACATACAGAAGTGCCTGCACACAGAACAGTACCGACAGCATAGCACAGAGCACATACAATACACAATACACAACGGGTGAGTACACAGAGCACACACAGTTGTTAGATCTAGCTGTTGTGCTGGAGAGTAGAGTGCACACAATAGTACGCAAGGGGTTACCACGGCTGTACGCAGCCGAGTATACACAATATATCATACAATAGAGTTGTTGCCCAACGAGACCCGCCCCGGTCCTAGATGGAGTATTTACTACCTTGAGGGCGGGTACCCTGTGCGCGTTTAGCAGCCGAGTACTCGTCTAAGGGTACCCGTCGAACAGCTGGGTACCCGGGTGCCTGGAGCCCAAACTCTCGCGAGTATGAAGTGTTATCCATACTCGTGACCGGTATTAGCTGTTTTGCCGTTCTCAAACGCTGCTGTACTGCGCGATCAGAGGGGGAGTTTTTGCTGGAATCGGATACACCAAACATACACCCACCGACACGCCCATACAAAGAAAGACAGAACACAGCGGTATATTATAGTTTGTAGCTGTCACAACTACACCTGCTGGATCCCCCCTGCTAGCTGTGTGGTACGGGTCCTGCGCACGGATACTGGACACCACAGCCGTCACGAAGGCAACAATCTGAACAGCGGTTAGTGCGTGTTGTACAGCTTCTTCTGCTCTACTGCTGTGTTGTTCAATAAGTGGCGCCTTGGCTGGTTTGTAGTTTGAAGTCCAGAGACATGCACCCATAAAGTTCAGCAGTACTCGTACGTAGTACTACTGCTTGTACCAAAATATTCGTACGCATGTAGATTGGCCTATATCGTTTTACGTAGATAGACTTACAGTAGATATGATATGCATACATACGTACCCATCGTAGATCTGTGTATGTAACACTGTATGTATCCACCATTCAAAAATGTTGGAACCAAATGCAGAATTACAGAAAAAGCGCATGTAATTTTCTATCGTCTCGTACAACTGCTACTGCTGTACACAGCCCACAGAGAGAGCAGACGCATGCAACATGGTATCAACTACTGTTGCACGACGCTTGATGTGTGCCTCGTTCAATGCCAAGTTGATGTGGTCCTTATTCTTGTCTCGTGCGTGGTGCGTGTGTTCCGTTCTTGCGTCGGGTCAAAAACGAACCAAAAACCAGTCGTACGACAGGTTCTGCATCATAATAGGTGCGAGGCGGTGTCAAGTAGGAACGTCCCCCCTGAGTTATTTGCCAGAATTCACGACTTTGAAGGCCCAGAGCACGCCCCACGGGCCTCGGCCAGGACCCGCACTTGCGCCGTGGTGTACACGCGGCCCCCCTGCGTGCCCCGCAGCCGATAGCGCGAGAAAAGAACCGCGGCCGGAGGAGAAAAGTGAAAGTATTCCGGGAAAATGTCCATTTGGTACCTATACATATATGATACTCTGTTACTGGTGCTGGGGTACTGATACTTGTACACGTACGTACGTGTATCAGCAGTATTAATAGTACCGGTATATATGAGCAGAGACAAAAATCGGGTATACCCGATGGGTTTGTGGACAAAACAGGGTACCATTATATCTTAGTGACCACAACGACCCCAGGGCGCCGTCTCATTGGTCAGCGCCGGCCACCACCCGACGCTGGCCACATTCCCACCGGGTATGCCCGCTTTTGGCTACTCAACCCCCAAGAGGTACCCGATTCGTAAACCCACCTACCCGAAAATGGCCGGGCTGTTCGACCACAACGGCCCAACGGCCCACCACGCACCAACCGACGTATCGACGTATCTAGTGAGTTCCTCGCCGCAGGTGCTTGGTAGTGTCTCCCCTTTTGTCACGATATATGGGGGGTGTCCCCGTTTTTGTCAAATACCCTACATGCTGGATTTGCCTTGACAGACAGCCTTGACAGACAGACAGCTTAACATTGACATGTCTCCCGACATCTTTGGTGGGGGGATCGGCTACCCGGCCACCGTCAACACTGTGGGGGCCTGCACGGGGAGGCTGTTGTTGTGCTGAGATCTGGGACGCCCCGAGAACACATGCCACCCAGGCAAACAACTAGTTGCATAACTTTTTCAAACAGTAGTTGTCTACAGACAACTAGTTACAAAACTTTTTCAAACAGTAGTTGTGTAGTTGTAGTTGTACAGGGTATGCAATTTTTCCAATTTTTCCACTGACGTTTTGTGTCTAACTTTTGCAAAAAAAAACAGAATTGGAACGTGAAAAGGCAAAAATCCTGACCGCGGCGTCGCGATACGTCGATAGCCGTGGAGATTTTTTTTTGGAAAAAATACAACATTTCGGCCGAAAATACCCCAGAAATCCCCGGAAAATTATGAAATATGTCCGATAGTACCCGTATTGTTTCACGAAGGGACTCGGCAATTTACCTTGTTTATCAACGTGTACCCGTTGCTACGCGTACCGGTGTTCTACATAAAATATCATTATGTATACCAAGTATAAAATGAGGTTATATAAATAAACCTAACTTAGTTCAGTTCTTAGACGCTGCAACGCCCGGCTTAGTGGATCCGCCCGCTCGGCGCCGTAGCGCCTGCGCGAGGCCCTAACGTCCAGATCTACGGCGAGATCTACCAAAAATCGTGCCCTGTGAGGGTTTTGGCGCATAGCCCACCGACAGGGCTTATGTTTTCGCGTTTTTTTTTCGCGTATCATACGTGTTTTCTGACCTCCGACCCGTGGGGGGCAGCTGTCGGGAGACAGCACTTTCACCCCTTGACAGACAGCGTCAAGGCAAATGCCTTGACAGCGAAAAACGGTGGAAACTACCTAAAAATCCCCGCTTTTTCAAAAACGCCTGACAATAATGTACAAAGTTATATTCGTATTTTCCTGGGTTTTTTTTTCCCCGGCATTTTGCTACATTTCCGAGTCCGATCTACACAAAATATTGGAATTGAATTGCAGAATATCGATGAGTTGAAATTAGCTTTATCAAATAAGTAAAACAGCCAAACAGCCTCGAGAAATAAATAAATGAATAAGGGTTTCAACACAGATTAGGAGGATTTTTCTGCCAGGAGGGTTGGGGACATATGTCTAGACAGCTGGATTTGCCTTGACATACAGCCTTGACAGAGAGACAGCTTGACATTGACATGTTTCCCGACATCTTTGTGGGGGGGGTCGGCTACCCGGCCGCCGTCAACACTGTGGGGGCCTGCACGGGGAGGCTGTGTACTCAGATCTAGGACGCCCCGAAAACACATGCCAGTCAGGCTTTGTCGAGAACTGCCATCATTTTTGTTTTTGCTGAGAGAGATGAGAGAGCTACTGCTGCTGTACGTATACGTGTACGTATGATATGTATAATAGTCTACAGCCAGTACCACATGTGGCAGGCAGGGTAGCAGCTCATGCGCTGTGAACGTTGTTGCGGAGCTCCTATGGTTTGTACAGCAGCTGTGGTCGCACCTTTTGAGCGGGCTCGCTGCATGCTGTTGAGCGTTTTGACATTAAAAAAATGGCGTTTGCAAACGGGGATGGGAAAACACGATGTTTTGTCGTTTTTTGTTTTTTGTTATCTGGCGGAGGAGGCGCGTAGATGCATACGTGCATCGGGTATATATCGAAGACACGTATGTATCAGTACCACTACTGCTGTACTGCAACAGTACTCACCACGAGCTGTGAGCAGTCCGAAGTATGTGGGTTGGATATGTATGACCACTATCAAAGATACACGCACGTATCAGTTGCTGTTGCTGTTGTCGCCGTTGTTCGCCTGTGTCGAAGATGTGTAGGCGTGTAGGCCCACACCGTAGTAGGCAGAGCTGTACAGCACACAACAACGCGCATGTGTCAGGTTTGTGACCAAGGTACATACGAGCACACACTTATATGAGTACAGCATCAGCAGTATCACATTTATTACTATTACGGTTGCCACCCTCCGTAGGCAGTGTGCAGAGCGCTCTCAACTCTTGGCAGTGCGTCTGATTTTCATTTTTCGACACAACGCTGCTGCTAACTTGTGTAACTCTTGGCATTACGTCTGACCCCCGTCCTTCGCCACAATGCTGCTAATATTTCCGGCGTCACGCAAGACTGCGACCAGCGGCCGTCCAGGCCGCCGGCGAAGCCCCTTGTACATGCATACGATACGTATAAATATATTATAATACGTACTCGTACCGTTAATATATATAGAGACCCCTACCTACTAATTGCCATTAAAGATACCTTATAGGTACAAATAAATAATGCACACTATTAAAAACCCAAATCACTTATTAATTAAAATCCATCCAGGTGCTTTTAAGTTTTACTCCATAACCTGTCCTCACACACCTCTTCTGCAAAATAAAATACTGCTATTATAATAAAATCGTCTGATTAACCACTATTTACTTGTTACAAACAAATTCCCCCCAAAAACCCCCTGAAAATTCATACTAGATTTTAACATACCTCCTGTCAACATTGTTGATTGGTTCATACCCTTGTATGTATGTGTCTCCCCCCCCCTTTAACAGTTATAAAGGATAAAATGTTGTTGTTGTTGTTCTTACTAATTGCCACTAAAGATACCTTATAGGTACAAATAAATAATGCACACTATAAAAACCCAAATCACTAATTAATTAAAAATCCATCCAGGTGCTTTTAAGTTTTACTCCATAACCTGTCCTCACACACCTCTTCTTATATACCATACATGGCTACAAATAGTAGAACCACTCTATCACGTAAACTCGTCGGAACACTATAGTATACCTGGTACGTTTATTTCAGACTGTTTAATTTTAATTTTAATTTAATTTTAATTATTTCTTCCCCCACAAATAGACACACTTCCTGAATTCTACAGCCTCAGATTGTGTCCCCCTCATACGGGATGTACATCCTACATGAGGACATATAAAATCCGTAAGTACGCGCGATCGAAGTATTACACTCAGCTAGCAAATATGAGCTTCGACGAAATCCTCGAGCTCACAGCTGTTGTTTTTTTAATTTTTTAATATATAGAGATGTAGTATGCCGGTTCCGAGTAGACTTGCGCCACGTCTTCCGCCGCGGCATGCTCACGCCTAGTTTGCCCCGTAGTGTCTTTGCGTGGTGAGTAGCTACTGTAGTAGTATGGGCAGCGTGGCCACCAGCTGATATAGGTACGTAGTCACTAGAGGTGTTACCCTTTTGCCAATTACCCGGGTACTCGCGAGTATTACCCGGCTTGCTAATACCCGTCACGGGTACGAGTAACACTTCATACTCGCCGAGTATTCGGGGCCCGGGTACCCGCGTACCCGGGTACTCGGGTACCCGGTTTAAACGAGTACCCGGGTACCCGAGTACTCGTTGGTTTACCTCAGAAATCCCGGGGATGGCAACTTATCGTCCCCTAAATCACGTACGCTCGGTAGTATATGGTAAATATTCTCGAGGGAACCCTTTTCAAAATGAAAACGATGTCTCATGCCTCACATGCCACACCATACTAAAGTGTTACCCTTTTGCAAATTACCCGGGTACTCGCGAGTATTACTCGGCTTGCTAATACCCGTGACGGGTACGGGTTAACACTTTGTACTCGCCGATTATTTGGGCCCCGGGCATTCGGGTAGGCTGTTAGACGATTACCCGGGTGTTAAACGGGTACACACAGTTGAACGGGTACGCGGGTACCAGCCCAAAATGGCCGTAAATACTCGCGAGTACCTGGGTATTTATTCTCAAAGTTGGCGGGTACCCGTTTAAGACGGGTACTCGTCGGGTAACACCTCTAGTAGTCACCCTCTCATTTTGTGTGGGCAAATTTGGCCCGTCGGGACGAATGAAAAACTGCCAGCCGGCAGTCTAGTGTTGACCCGTCAAGGTACTCAATACAATATTTTTGGTTGTAGGATTACCTTGCCGGCTGCCGTCAAGATGATGAGTGGCGTCAATCGACCTATCACAAAAAATGATGAATATCTCACGTATTCCGCGTTCTCGAAAAAATAAACTACGCAACTACTTAAGGACTAGATAAAGGGTTTGTCGCACTATTTTTCAAAACCATACGGTTGATTATCCCGTTAAAACTGAAGCCAAACTACCTTCAAGATCTCTTACCTTTTTGCCCAAATCTCCGTCATTTGCTAACTAAAGTGAAAAAACAAAACACACACAACATGTAGGATTCGTTACGTATGGAATCCGTGATTTGTGGAGGCGGTATCGAATTCGGGAAACGGGGCCCTCGCCGCCGTAGGGGGTGGGAGCATGAGAGGAGCAGCAAGTCGTGAGCAAGAATAGCTAGGGGGCCTACTCAGCAGCGTAGGCGCTACGCATCGGAAGCAGAGCATCGTTCGGTACTTGATCGAATTCGCCATGTCGGAAGTGCCCGCGGGAGGTCGCGGAGCAGTACAGGCCGCAGACCCGGCCACTGCGCCAGATCGCAACAAGTCCTCGTCCTTCTACAGCAGGTTTCCCAACAACTCCAAGGTCAAGGGGTGCGCCTAGCGGCCGTCGGGCAGCAGCAGCAACAGCTGCAGCAGCACCAGTAGCACCAACAAACCCAGGCTCATCAGCAGAAGCCGCAGCAGCTCCAGCAGCAGCAGCAGCAACAACAACCACAGCAGCAGCAGCAGCAACAACAACAACAACAACAACAACAACAGCAACAACAGCAGAATCCTTACCAGCTCCCCCCGCAGCAGTATCAAATACCGCAGCTGCCAGCCTTGCAGCGGGGTCCGGCGCATGGCGGCGTCCTGGGTGCAGGACCCTTTCCACTCAATGCACACCCCAGCTTCGCGAGCATATCCCACAGCATGGTGGCCAAGGACGCAGCCAAGCGGGAGCTAAAGCTTTGGAGCGAGGAAGGCGGAGCGAGCTTCTTCATCCAGCGAGGGGGGCATGCCAGCACGTCGGCCCTCTCGGCGGCAACGCTTGCGAATTTGGTGCGCAAGGTACCCGAGCCCACCACTACAATGTTAACCATACTATTTTCGCTCTCCGACTTCGATGTGCTGGCCTTCGGTCCGCCGGTACCCCCGGGATGGGAGAAATTCCCACGTCACCCGGCCAAGCATTTCGGCATTTTGACCAAGACCTTGAAAGCCGTGATGTCATTCGGGTCTTCGTCCGACATCTCCAAGACTAGGAGGACGGCGGTGCTGGATTAGATGCGCGCGCTACAGGAGCGACTAGAGGAGTTCACGGATCACCACGCTGCTAGACTGCACGACGTCAAGGAGGCCGTCGAAAGACGCATCGTCGACGCCATCAACGCCGATATGAAGGACTTCTTCGGGGTACTTCGAGACGACGCCGAAAAGCTGCGGCAGGAGCACTCCTTCGTGGCACCGATCAGTGGGACGGGGCGCGGCGCGAAAATCCCGCAATTCGTGCAGCTTTCTTGCCTGGTGGACCGGAGCCACACACACAACCTGATCGGGAGGATGGACAACGCCCTCGTCGCTTCCCAGCAGAAGGTCGCGGACAAGTCGGCGCCGTCCAAGAGGAAGTCGGTGGATACGGGCGACCCCGTGGCTCGCGCGCACCCCCGGAACCACGTCACAGCCCCATCATCCTCCGCGTCCGCTTTTGTGCAGTCTATGTCAGAGTGGAAAACCCCCGCCGGGTTGTGCGCGAGTGGCTGGCGCGGCCAGAAGTGCGAGAGGGTCTCGCGCAAGTACGACCATGACAAGCGCCACTCGAGCGTGCCTCCCCCACCCCCGGGTCCCCCGCCCGCACAAAGCTCCGCGCCTCCGGCAACAAACAAACCGGCGGCTGCCCTCGACAACAACCCAACCCCCTCCCCGGCACCCCAGGCAGCCGTCGCGCGATACAGCGGCAACCACGCGCGCACAAGCAACGGCGCAGGGGGGAGCAGCACCTGATGGCGCGGGCCCCGTCTTGAGGCGGGGCCGGCAAGGGCGGGAGCGAGGGCGGTAGCACCGGCGGCGTTCGCGGACGCGAGCAAGACGGTAGGACTGATCGCGGCTCCCCAACCCGGGTCGGTGGCACCGGAGCTGTTTCATGGTGAGAAAGAGATAACCGGTTCACGGCCAACATTTCAGTCTAGTAATTCAGAGGTATCTGTGGGAAAACCAAGCAGGCAGTTTTGTGGGGGCGAGAAAAACAGACAAGATACCTTTGCTGATACATATAGGCAGAAACTTACGCACAAAAAAGACGGTCAAGGGGCTCATGATGGCCCACCAGACAGGCAGAACTTCCCTCGCGGGAAAAACAGACACGCGTCCAGCCACGATCCACCGGGTTGGCAGCAATCTAAACACAAGAAAAACAGGCGAGAACCCAATTTTGGAGGCAGGCAGGTTTTGCCTCGTATCGAACGAAACAGACCGGAGATCCTCGCGGATCCATCAGGCAGGCAGAATTTCCCCCACGGGAAAAGCAGACAAGAGATCCCTGAGGATCCAGCAGGCAGACAGAATTTCCCTAGCGGAAAAAACAGACAAGAGACCCCCGTGGTCCACAGGCAGATTTGCCCTCGCGGGAAAATCATAAAAGAGATCGTTGATCCAACAGGCAGGCAGATTTCCCCTCGCGGGAAAATCATAAAAGAGATCGTTGATCCAACAGGCAGGCAGAATTTCCCTCACGGGAGAAACAGACAAGAGACCCTCGTTGGTCCACCAGGCAGGCAGTCTTTCCCTCTCGGGAGAGACAGACAAGAGATCCGTGTTGATCCAACAAACAGGCAGAATTTCCCTCACGGGAAAAACAGACAAGAGATCCGCGTGGATCCACCAGGCAGGCAGAATTTCCCCCACGGGAGAAACAGAAAAGAGATCCTCGTTGATCCAACAGACAGGCAGAATTTCCCTCACGGAAAAAAAAGGCAGAACACCCCTCTCAGGGTCAGACAAGAGATCTTCAGTGATCCATCAGACAGGAAAAGTAACCCAATCGAGAGAACCAGACAAGAGATCCCAGATGATCCACCAGGCTCACAATATAGCATGCACAAGGTCGGACCAACAGTCACAGACGTTTTTCAGAATGCCACACACGGTAACGGAGTCGGAGAATCAGTTGGCGGGTCGGCGTTGTTGTCGCCTCCCGATGGGGCGGCAGATCTCAGACTCCAAAACAAAAATAAGAAAGAAGCCAACAAACTAGAACAGGACATAATTTCGCTAACTTGTGAATGGACGGAGAAGAAAAATAGTATGTCTAAGAGAGAGTTCGGTATCGAAGAAAAGAAACGAATCATCAGCGACTTGGCGAACACATGTACTGAGCTCACTAGGTTGCACGGAGGAAAACTGGGGGACGTCGCAAAAGGAATCGGCGGCACCTTGGTGTCACCGCCGTTGGATGTGCGCGGCGTCGATCAGTATTTCGGGAACATCAAACGTCTCCCAGCCATAGACGAACTGCTCGAGATAGTAGCTCACGGCGTGCCCGCCAGAACCACGAAATCCGAACCTGATCTAGCAAAAGCACTGCAGTACGGCAATCATCGTAGCGTCGAGGAGCATCTACCCAGAGTGTGGGAAAAGTTGTTTGATGATGTTAGAAGGCACAGATGTCTGGTTCTGTAAGGGTTTGATACCCTAACCCGGAACTTCTGTAAGTTCTGTAAGACACCCATACCCTGACCCTAAATCCACAAACCCTACAGAACCTGACCTTGAACAGTTCAGTCTAGCAACTCAGAGGTATCTGTGGAAAAACCAAGCAGGCAGTTTTGTGGGGGCGAGAAAAACAGACAAGATACCTTTGCTGATACATATACCAGTAGCAGGCAGAAAATTACTCACAAAAAAGACGGTCAAGGGGCTCATGATGGCCCACCAGACAGGCAGAACTTCCCTCGCGAAAAAAACAGACACGCGTCCAGCCACGATCCACCGGGTTGGCAGCAATCTAAACACAATAAAAACAGGCGAGAACCCTATTTTGGAGGCAGACAGGTTTTGCCTCGTATCGAACGAAACGGACCGGAGATCCTCGCGGATCCATCAAGCGGGCAGAATTTCCCCCACGGGAAAAGCAGACAAGAGATCCCTGAGGATCCATCAGGCAGACAGAATTTCCCTAGCGAAAAAACAGACAAGAGACCCCCGTGGTCCACAGGCAGATTTCCCATCGCGGGAAAATCATAAAAGAGATCGTTGATCCAACAGGCAGGAAGATTTCCCCTCGCGGGAAAATCATAAACGAGATCGTTGATCCAACAGGCAGGCAGAATTTCCCTCACGGGAGAAACAGACAAGAGACCCTCGTTGGTCCACCAGGCAGGCAGTCTTTCCCTCACGGGAGAGACAAACAAGAGATCCGTGTTGATCCAACAAACAGGCAGAATTTCCCTTACGGGAAAAACAGACAAGAGATCACAATACCCGGGGTACCGGTACAACGTGTTTGTACCTGCCCGGAACTTCTGTGAGTTCTGTATGCCCGGGCCACAATACCCGGAACTTCTGTGAGTTCTGTAAGGGTTTGATACCCTAACCCGGAACTTCTGTAAGTTCTGTAAGACACCCATACCCTGACCCTAAATCCACAAACCCTACAGAACCTGACCTTGAACAGTTCAGTCTAGCAACTCAGAGGTATCTGTGGAAAAACCAAGCAGGCAGTTTTGTGGGGGCGAGAAAAACAGACAAGATACCTTTGCTGATACATATAGGCAGAAACTTACGCACAAAAAAGACGGTCAAGGGGCTCATGATGGCCCACCAGACAGGCAGAACTTCCCTCGCGGGAAAAACAGACACGCGTCCAGCCACGATCCACCGGGTTGGCAGCAATCTAAACACAATAAAAACAGGCGAGAACCCTATTTTGGAGGCAGACAGGTTTTGCCTCGTATCGAACGAAACAGACCGGAGATCCTCGCGGATCCAACAGGCAGGCAGAATTTCCCCCACGGGAAAAGCAGACAAGAGATCCCTGAGGATCCAGCAGGCAGACAGAATTTCCCTAGCGAAAAAACAGACAAGAGACCCCCGTGGTCCACAGGCAGATTTCCCATCGCGGGAAAATCATAAAAGAGATCGTTGATCCAACAGGCAGGAAGATTTCCCCTCGCGGGAAAATCATAAACGAGATCGTTGATCCAACAGGCAGGCAGAATTTCCCTCACGGGAGAAACAGACAAGAGACCCTCGTTGGTCCACCAGGCAGGCAGTCTTTCCCTCACGGGAGAGACAAACAAGAGATCCGTGTTGATCCAACAAACAGGCAGAATTTCCCTTACGGGAAAAACAGACAAGAGATCCGCGTGGATCCACCAGGCAGGCAGAATTTCCCTCACGGGAGAAACAGAAAAGAGATCCTCGTGGGTCCAACAGGCAGGCAGAATTTCCCTCACGGGAACAAAAAAGACAGAAAACATCGCTCAGGGTCAGACCCGAGATCTCCAGTGATCCATCAGACAGGAAAAGTAACCCAATCGAGAGAACCAGACAAGAGATCCCCGATGATCCACCAGGCACACAATATAGCATGCACAAGGTCGGACCAACAGTCACAGACGTTTTTCAGAATGCCACACACGGTAGCGCAGTCGGAGAATCAGTTGGCGGGTCGGCGTTGTTGTCGCCTCCCGATGGGGCGGCAGATCTCAGACTCCAAAACAAAAATAAGAAATAATCCAGCAAACTAGAACAGGACATAATTTCGCTAACTTGTAAATGGGTGGAGAAGAAAAATAGCATGTCTGAGAGAGAGTTCGGTATCGAAGAAAAAAACGAATCATCAGCGACTTGGCGAACACATATACTGAGCCTATTAGGTTGCACGGAGGCAAACTGGGACATAGCAAAAGGAATCGGCGGCACCTTGGTGTCACCGCCGTCGGATGTGCGCGGCGTCGATCAGTATTTCGGGAACATCAAACGTTTCCCAGCCATAGACGAACTGCTCGAGATAGTAGCTCACGGCGTGCCCGCCAGAACCACGAAATCGGAACCTGATCTAGCAAAAGCACTGCAGAACGGCAATCATCGTAGCGTCGAGGAGCATCTACCCAGAGTGTGGGAAAAGTTGTTTGATGATGTTAGAAGGCACAGATGTCTGGTGCTTAACAGGGCAGACGCGGCGGAGGTAGAGGGTATCCGAGTCGCCCCTCTGGCACCCGTAGTCACCAACAAGGTGCGAATCATAAATGACTTCTCCTATGACCCAAGCACTGCCCGAGGGGTGCAACGGGGACCTAACCGTGACACGATGACAGAAGAACCCCCCCCGTGCTTATGTGGAAAAGCCCTTCCCAAATTATTGGCAGAAATTACCGGTCTGAGAGTAAAATACCCAAACAGAGAATATTGACGTCGAAAGCTGACGTGTCGGACGCGTTCAGGGACGTTCGCATAGATCCGAACCAGGTGCATAAATTCCGTTATGCGTTAGGAGATGTTGTGGTAGCAGACCTACGCCTCACCTTTGGATGGGCAGGTTCGCCCGGGTTTTGGGGGGTTATGTCGTCGGCGGCGGAACACGCTCACTGTCACACCGCCTTATCAGACGCCGTTGTGGTTCCAGAAGGATTAGAAATGATGTCTCATGTAAGAATCACGGAGCCTTGGGAACACGGGAAACCCACCCAAGTTCCCCGGGAAGCTGGCGTGCGGCCGGCGAAGGGGGGAGGGCACTTGGACCCTTTCTTCACGGTATACGTCGAGGATTATTTGTTAGCTCAAGTACAACACGACCCTAATGATCGTTCCACTTTGACCGCGTCGGCGTCGTTAGCCTCGGATCATGTTAGACTTTTCGGACCGGGAGAAGTAGGCGAAACCCCTATTCTGGCGCCAAAGAGCACTGATTGGGACACCAATATCGAAGCTTTGGGCTACAAGATCGACTCACACCGCATGCGAATCTCAACAACTCAAGCGAAGGTAGAAGCGATCAAGTTGCTTCTAGAACTAGACTGGCCATGTGTAAGCGAAATAGCGAACGCACAAATGTTAAGCGTAGCGGGAAATCTGTGGAACCTGAGGTTTGTGGTCAGATCTGGCAAGTACTTCGTGTGGCAGCTGCTGCGCCTCACGGGCCTGCATGCGAAAGGAAGAAACAACTCGAGAGAACAGAGGGTTGTACGGCTGGGTTGGGAATTCCATGGCGACATAGCATTTGGAAGTGGGCGGTCGATCAACGACTTTTGAGCGTAGGGGAATCTCTCAGCGCCCCCCTCTATACACACGTACTTCGAAGACCTGTAAGGCACTATTTCTCGAACGCCAGTTTCGATGCCAATGGAGAATACTGTCCTGAGCTCAAGGTGTTCTGGCGGTATACCATAAACTCGAAATTGTCAGAAAAACTGAAGCAGCAAAAGGGATGTGAAATCAAGATTAAGTTACTAGAGCTATGCGGCATGGTCATTACAGCCTTCGTCGTCAAGTTTCTGACACACGACAGACCCACCACCGAAGGCGAATCCATCCTGATGCGGGGAGACAATGTGTCTGCCGTGTCGTGGGTGAACCGGTGCGGAGATTTTCGCGACAGACGCGCAGGGGTCCTCATGAGGCTACTAGGCCGCATGTAATTTGTTAGCGGTTGGTGCCACGTGGCAAAGCTATACTCGGGGTGGAGAACCGGTTGGCGAACGGTATTTCCAGATGGCCGGAGAAAGAGATACAAAATAAAGTTGCACAACTGACCCAAGAACAGGGGTGGATTCAACAAGGAATAGCAGGAGGGAATCTTGTGCTAGATACGCTCTTGACCTTGGACCTCCCGGAGGCAAGACTAGACGACTAACTGTGGAATCTCTTGATAACTTAGTTTACCCGGAAGGACAAGTACAGAGAGTAATCGAGAAATCATTTTTTGTACTCGCAGTATTTCGGTGTTCAATACTCTCGATACTCGGAGTACTCCGAGTAATTTAGATGTTTTTACTCCGAGTACTGCGTGTACTCGAGTACAAGTACTGCTCATACTCCCAGTACTCGGAGTATTTGGGCCTTCAGTACTGCTTATACTCCAAGCACTCCGAGTATTGAGGCCACCAGTACTCTAGTACTCTCAGTACTCGCAGTACAAAAAATACTCGATACTCCGAGTATACTCGGAGGTACTCGGAGTATCGAGTATACTCGGAGCATCTGTGCAGTATTGTAATATAAAGGAATAAATTCCAAGTGACTTTAGTTACTGGGCTCTGTCGCGGAAATTATTAAATTTCCCAAATCCCCTGCTTTTCAACTCTGTTTCGAGGTCTAATTCCATATATTTTTATTAATCCTCCACCCTACTTAGTTCAACTCAAAACACGATTTGGCCCTGTAGCTCATCAATCCATCTACTTCATATTGCACCTGGTATAAAAATCTGGCTCTGTAGCTTTTGGCTACATGAAGTTATACAGATTCGATACTTAACCTGACTCCGTAATATCAGCTCTGGGCCGAGTCGATGATTATGTCAGACGTACGCGTACTCGTACTGGAGAAGGAGTACGTTACATAGGATGTCATGGGCCCATCATGCCCCAGTAGACCCAATTACAGCTGTGCAAAGCGACGGCGCAGCCGAGGTGATATACGCTACGTTGCGCGCTATTAATAGCACCTGACGATAACGTGGAGGACGCTGGTACATGTTGTGTTGTGCGCTAGCACCGGACGAGCACATACATACATGGAGGACGCTGCTAATTAACGTCAGGCAGCATTATTGGTTATACAGCAGCAGGTCGAGTACTGAATGCGTTCGTATGTATCCATGATAAATACGAGGCATAGCTATAAATGTACAGCAACAATGAATAATACTTCACAGGCGACGCGACGTGGAGCGGCGTACTCGTACTGGAGAAGGAGTACGTTACATAGGATGTCATGTGCCCATCATGCCCCAGTAGACCCAATTACAGCTGTGCAAAGCGACGGCGCAGCCGAGGTGATATCCGCTACGTTGAGCGCTAGCACCTGACGATAACGTGGAGGACGCTGGTATATGCTGTCTTGTGCGCTAGCACCGGACGAGCACATACATATATGGAGGACGCTGCTAATCAACGACAGGCAGCATTACTGGCTAGACAGCAGCAGGTCGAGTACTGAATGCGTTCGTATGTATCCATGATAAATACGAGGTATGGCTATAAACGTACAGCAACAATAAATAATACTTCACAGGCGACGCGACGTGGAGCTGGTCGGGGGGCAGCCCCGACCCTCGTGCCCCACCCAGCTGGCAAAACCCCGTGTATATGCGTGTCCGTGTGATAATATCGTTTGAATCGAATCGCCAGGAAGCGGAGTGGGTCAGACGGTCGTTCGTGTGTGTGGTGTGTGATGCGAAGCACAATCAATCGTCGTGATATCTATGGTCCATGGCCCCTGCCGTGGGTAGATGAGTAGGTCCGTCAATCCCCGATTTCATTATACATGATGCTCATCCAAAATGTAAGGCCAAATGAAACGACACAAGTTACGCCGCTCGATACAGCTTGATATATCTCGACATACTCGTACACACGTACACACCAGGGTTACAATTGCACCACATTTCTGATAAATCGACTTTAGCGCACCTCAAAAAGCAGGAGATGTGCGGCTTGCCGTTGGGTCTTTTTTGTGATCTTTTTGACAATTTCATGCTGAATTTCTTTGTGGCTTTCCTTTTTGAGGGGACTGAGTTCAAAATTATGACGGTTTTCTATGTCCGTGGATGAAACAAGGCTTGAAAGGCTCGCAAATACAGAGGAATCGTACGCGTAGATGGTTTCAAGTTTCAATGATTTGAATGGAAATCTATTTATAGCAGCTGTTGTAAAGCATATGAGATAGCGAAGGCTTGTTGATGCAGGCTGCTACAGTAGTGGAAAATTGCGGTGATAAGGGGGCGAATCAAATGATTTCAACATTTTGATGATTCCTCAGAGTTGACCTGCGCGCTGACCTCCATGCAGTTATGTGGAGGTTCTGTCTGTGCTTGTTTCTGTGTTATTTGCAAGACGAGCGAATGCGGCGCACATTTTGAGTACATTTACACACATACGTCCGAAATTTTCGCCTCCGGCGGCCCTCCAGGAGCCCTCCGGGGGCCCCTGCAGGGGGCACACCTCGCCTCCGGCTCGGTGTGCGCTACGCGCACATCCAAATATGCCCGATGTGCGCTACGCGCACATGTTGCTGGAGCCCTAATTCTACCCCTGCTGTACACAATAGTGTACGTGCTGCTGCTGTATCGCACGATTATATATATGTTGGCAAAGTGTCACCTATGACTATTGACCCATAAACGACTTGCTTTTATAATGAGCACCACATTTCTACTTTTTTTTTCCCATCTCATTTATCAACTTCGCACTCGTGTCTTTCTCCCTCCCTAGTCGTAACTCAGATCCGGGGTCACAAAGTAGGCTTCTGTCCCTCCCCAACTACGCTTCTTGCCTTGATTTTTATTGCGCAGAGATTCATCCTTCCCAACGCTCGTCGATGTTCATCGGATTTTGCACCTATGACTATTGACCCATAAACTGAATTATTACAACTACCATGTAATATCCCTCTCAGCGATCACCCATACACCAGCCGTATAATTGCACGTATTATACGTGCTGGGCTGTTCGGATCTGCACGTACTTTTGCACCATCTCTACCCTTGCTCCCACCCGGACCTGGTCCCACCCGGATCTGATCCCATTTGGCACCCTGCTCCCACCCACAAGGTGCAGAAATATAATCAGCTCTCCGCACGAGCCGCCGGAGGCCCACCTGGCACCTCGATCCCATTTGGTACCCATGTAGGCCATACATGTCTACAACAACTCCTGCTATACATATAACCGTATTGAATGTATGTGCAAATTCGAATAGCCTGGCACGGACGTGCACGTTCTCCGGAGCTGTCACCTATATAATACCTGTGCTGCATTTGCACCTTGATTGAGCTGCCTTCTGTAGGAGAACAGGGCTATAGGGCTATCATATTTTATTTCTGCTTTATCGTCTTCTATTTCACGGAACCAGATCTATTGTGCACTTGATACCGAGTACGATACCGAGTATGACTTCCAAGGTTAGTTTTGGGGGGGGCTAGAGGAATAAGGCTCGTATCATATTTAATTTCTGTTACCGACGCGCCTGGGTATGGATATAAATGAATTCCCAGTGACTTTAGTTACTGGGCTCTGTCGCAGAAAATATTTAATTTCCCAAATCCCCTGCTTTTCAACTCTGTTTCGAGGTGTAATTCCATATTTTTTTAGGAATCCCCTCCCCTACTTAGTTCAACTCCAAACACGATTTGGCTCTGTAGCCCATCAATCCCTCTACTTCATGTTACACCTGGCATAAAAATTTGACTTTGTAGCCTTTAGCTAGATAAACTTATACAAATTCGATACTTAACCCGACTACAGTAGGTAAGATCAGCTCTGGGCCGAGTCGATGATTGTGTCGGACGTACTCGTACTGAGCTTTACATCGGATGTCATCATGTATGTGTGCCCATTACATGCCCGCAAGTAGACCTATTATACATGTAAGTACAGCAGTTAGTTGTGCAAAGCGACGCCGGTGCAGCCGAGGTGATACACGCTGCGTTGTGCGCTAGCACCTGGCGATAACGTGGAGGACGCTGATTTACGCTGCGTGTGCGCTAGCACCTGACGATTACATACATACATATATAGACGGAGGACCCTGTCAGGCAGCATTATTGGCGAGACAGCAACAGGTAGGTCGAGTGTCGAGTGTACAAAAGCTGTATGATATGTACATGATGAATGCCAGGAATACCTTTATGTACAAGCTACAACAATAAATAATACTTCACAGGCGAGTTGGCGGGGAGCGGGGGTAGGGGCGGAGCCCCGACCCCGTGCCCCGCCCAGCTGCCAACCCTCTGTATGCATGTTCGTGGAATATAGTTTGAATGGAATCGTCAGGAAGCGGAGTGGGTCCGACTACTGCTGTCGTTCATGTGTGTGACAGACGGTCGTTCGTGTGTGTGATGCGAAGCACACAATTATTCGTCGCGATCTCTAATCTCTACGCGTATGGTCCTTGGCCCATGCCATGGGTGAAGTCGGAGTCAATGGTCGACGATTTCAGATCCCAATGTAACGCCAACGCCAAATGAAACGACACACAACAAGTTACGCCGCTCGACATCACATATTTTACGACTTTACGACGTACCTGGTACTGCTTGACATCTTGACATCTTGACATATACTCGTCGTGCACACGGAATATTTTCGATTGATGCGATTGATGGCGAATTGAATGCATTTAAGTTTTTATACGTACTTGTCGCCACACATCACATGCTTTGCGGCGGGAAGCGGGTCGGGGCCGACCCGCTCCGCCCAGCCGACAAACCCCGTGTGCGAGTCAAGGATTGCCTCTCTCGACTGGATAGAAGCGCCAGGTAGCGGAGTGCGTCAGACGTATTCTACTACATACAGCAGCAGCATCAGCACAGTACAGAGAGGCACACAGCAGTACTGCTGTAGTTCTTGTTCTTCGAATACAAATAATTGCAGCAGGATGGAGGGGGTAGACCCTACTACTGTGACACACAAACGACACAGAGAGCAGTAGTATAGCAGCAGCATCAGCAGCAAGCAGCAGCAGTACACATACTACGATTAATATTGGTTGCGGATTGAATGAGTGCTATCACCAAACTTAAACTTCACAGACAGGCGGGGCGGCGGGGAGTTGGTCGGGGCTTCAGACCGCGTTCACGCTGTGGCCGTCGATCATGGAAAAGTACGGAAACGTACGAAATAATATATTATTCAGTATAGCAGTACTCGTGCCACGCAATACGCGTAGTACGTACTCGTACTGCTATATTTATGCTTTATATCGATGGTGGCAAAGTGTCACTGGGACCCGCGTGCAGAGCAACCCCTCTGCGCGCTGTGAGATATGTATATTGAGCCGCGTTTTGATTCTGTTTTTTTACGGTAACCGCTTTAAGCCGGTAAAACCGCGCATTTGTTTTACCGGTTTCTCGGAACATACCTGCTGGGTTTCCAAAAAACGGTTAAAACCGGTATTGGGATCGCTTTCATTGAAGCGATGCGCCGTCAGACGCAGAAACCGTCAGACGCAGAAACCTTGTACGAGTAAATAATCTATATATGGAGTGTTTGCGATAGAAGTAAAAAAAATACATAATTTCCTTCCGCTCAAAAAAGTCATTTCCCTTCCCCTCATGGTTTCGGTGTGTTTTCGACAGAAGTAAGCCAATTCCTGCAGGCGACGCCTCCGAAAATGATAAGGGAAGTGGGGTGAGGCAATTCGGCAAAACAACGACAAAATAAAGTAGCGTACGAGAGGAACAGCAGCCCAGCAACGGTGGCGGCGGCAGGGGTAACCGCAGTGCCGCAGCTGCTATCCCACGACCACAAGCAGCAGCACAGGTGGCAGCAGCTACGTGGCGGCAGCCCCAGCAGCATCGGCAGCCCCAGCAGCATCGGCAGCCCCAGCAGCCCCAGCCGCGGCAGCAGCAGCAGCAGCAGCAGCAGCAGCAGCAGCAGCAGCAGCAGCAGCAGCAGCAGCAGCAGCAGCAGCAAAAGCAACAGCTTCCGTTTTCGCTTTTTTCGATTTTGCGCCCGACTATTCTTGTCGTCGTGTGCTGCTCCTGCTGCTGCCCTCGACCTAAGCGCGACACCGCGCCGGCACGCTCCGTTCCAAGCCCGCCCGGCGCCCGACACATATAGACCATGGCGGCGCGCCGCCGCTGCTGCTGCTAGTCCTGCTACTGCTGCTACCGCAGTGTGGTGAAATGATACACGACGGTCTGTCATCCTGTCGCGCTCTACAAGCAAGGCAGTACAAGTACGTCTACATAGGAGTACTCGTACGAGTAACTCGTATATACTCGTACGAGTAGTTCTGTCTGAACGGCGCATCCTCCACGACGCCA
Source organism: Saccharina japonica (assembly GCA_008828725.1). Taxonomy (NCBI): domain Eukaryota; class Phaeophyceae; order Laminariales; family Laminariaceae; genus Saccharina; species Saccharina japonica. The sequence goes on from MEHQ01000919.1 coordinate 259,323, forward strand.
AGCCGGCGAGAGCGCACCGTAGCGGGCCGCCAGCAGTCCACCCGCGCCCAGTTAGCAAAATCCAGCACCGCTCGTCCGTATCATACTCTAGCTACACCTCTCGAGCCTCTGTGCTCCCACCGGTAGTTGTGTTGTGTAGAGCAAGCAGCAAGGTTGGGGCCTATGGGAGGCATCTCCCATAATTTGGGGCGTTCTGCGTCGGTAGAATGCTCGGTGCGTGTAGGCCAATAAAACTGAGAAAAGAAACTTACCGTAACTTTTGATTAAAAACATACTTCTCTAAAGTAAGTTTTTGCCGTTTTATTAAAAAATTACCTCATATCCTCCCTTCGGGAGAATTTCTAGAGAAGTAAAAGTAAAAAAAAAAACGCAAACACTCCCATGTTAGTTCGCTCATCACATATATGCACATCCTTAGGTCTGCGGATATGTCCCGCCTCTGACCGCCTCTCCGCGCGGTTTCTCCGCTGAGCCGTGCCCCCGCCGGCTTAGCTGATCCGGCCGCTCGGCGTCGTAGCGCGCGCGCGAGGCCTCGACGTCGAGATCTACGACGAGATCTCCGAAAAATCGTGCCCTGTGAGCGTTTGGGCACATTGCCCACCGACAACGCCTATATCTTCGCGTGGTTTTTTCACGTACGTATTCTCTGACCTCCGGCCCGTGGGGGGGGTCGGCTTCCCGGCCGCCGTCAACATGGTGGAGGCCTGCGCGGGAGGCTGTGTGCTCAGACCTGAGACGCCCCGAGGACACATACATGCCACCCAGGCTATGTCGAGAACTGCCATCAATATTTTTTTCGCCGAGAGAGAGCTCCTGCTGCTGTACGTATACGTGTACGTACGTATGGTAGTCTACAGCAAGTAGAACGTGTGATATGGAGAGTAGCAGCTCATGCACTGTCAATGTTGTTGCGGAGCTCCTATGATTTGTACAGCAGCAGCTGTGGTCGCACCTTTTTAGCGGACTACGCGCTGCATGCTGTGGTGATACTGAGTTTTGTCTAGCTTTTAGTATACATAATTCAGTTTCATTGGAGTTTAGTATGAGATCGAGGGTTTCAACGTAAGACAGTAGAATGTCTATCAAGGGGAAGGATTCGGAGAATTGTAAGGGAACGGTGTTTTGAAGGACAGTTGAGTACGTTTTATCGGAGAATCGTAGGAGATGAGCTGCTGA
>MEHQ01003144.1:3126-16198 GCA_008828725.1 Saccharina japonica
ATACTTTAGTTTAGGGGTTGATCTGGGATGGTTTTCCACACGCGCCCTCAATAATCATTCGGCTGATCCGTAGAATATCCCACCTACTGACGCACTACGGTTTCCGTTGCTGCAAAAAGTATCAGCCTCCTTGCTTCAGAGAGGGCTTGTGCCCCCCAAGTCCCACCTTCCACTACTGGAGAAACGTACCCATCGACGGTTAGCCTTCTAATTTACATGCAACGGAATGCATATTGTTTCCAACAAGCTTGTCCCCATGATATCATACATATGTATCGTTTACAGTAGTACCTGGCCTCTAACGTTCCCGTCACGAGACAAAAACTCTGCCCGGCATTTCTTTCCTGTAGCTTGTCCCCGCATCCAATTGTGCGGGTTTACAGCCCTCCCATTGCTTTGAAAATCACGCACATACCCCCCGGTATCACCTTTACCTCCAAACAGCTTTTTGTGACAAATTTCATTGCAAGCAATGCCACGGTAGGGTCGGTGCTCTATTTCGTGTGCCTATTTTGTCCATTTCATGAGCTACGCCACGGTAACCCTTCTACTTTGATGCTGCCTACCAAATATTTGAGCTCCTCTTTGCGCGAGGAACTCCGTACTCCGCCCGAAACATGCCTTCGAAGGCTTTGTTTCCGCCAATACGACCAACGATTATGTGCGCTAGCTAGCTAGCCCTATAGGCCAAATGATAGTACCAGAAAGTGTGGTCCCCACCGCATGGGAATCACGAAGGGGACAGATGCTATGGTAGAGATGTACCATGTTTTCCCTTGTGGGTGGTCACCCGAGGAGCTCTATACCTCACCCAAAAGATAGAATTCGGAAAAAACTAGAAGTACTACCCGATGAACCATCCCATAGCCTAAGTACAAAACAGCCGATTTTCCAAATTGAGAATTGCCTTTCCGATGAGAATGAAAATCGATTCTAGCACTTTGTTATTGTTTAAGAGTTGTATTTCGCTCACGATCAAAATTTGGCCTAGAAAATATGTTCATCGATGGTAGGTATCGATCTACAAGAACTAATGAAATCAACCTTGACAGGCTTGAACAATCAAGGATTTAAGGGAATTTGCATTTGTTTGTTAGCGAGGTACCTCGCCCATAAATCCAGATTTTCTGGAATCTTCGATATCTTGAGACTGCCGATGCCGATTTCGCTTTTTGTTTTGTTTGTGTCATCGACGGGTGTCACACCTGACAATACTTTACAGTGAAACACACGACTGTGAGGGAAGTACATCTCTTACAATTCAAAAAACAATATTTTCGATTTTCATTCTCATCGGAAAGGCAATTCTCGATTAGGAAAATCGGCTGTTATGAGGTGAAAAATACGCAACACAAAAATGAAATTCTAACGATTTTGGGTTAATAACCCCTTAAGAACTGGTCCCACGTATTTGGGGACAAACTACTTGGAAGTAGTGCTGGATACGTTTTGTTCTGAATGGGTTAAGGGTCCCCTCCATTCAGAAAAAAGTTTCATTAAAAAGAAACAGTACAGTACCGCTATCGTACGTAGCACGCGTCGAGGGATAATGGAAAAAACGACGTACACAGCAGCAGTCGTATGTGTGCCCCTGCGTGTGGCGTTTGGGTGCAGCAGTACTGTAGTTAAACGGTTGAACACGATGCCGTTTTTGCGCATGATATATCTGCATCCACTCGAGGAGTCGCCTGCGATATGCCGGAGTTCCGGCCGACGCGCCCGAAACACTGCCACCTGCAGAGGCTGAGTGGCCATGTTCCGTAATAGACAGAAGGGATAAAGTACTGAGCCAGCCTGTCAGCGCTAAATGGGTGGCTGAATTGGGATTTTTTTATGTTACTGGCAGGCCATACTACACACTACTGTCCGTGAATAGCAGGTCGTTTAATAAGCCTCACATAAGGGGATGGTTAAACGACATCGTAAAAATCCCGGACAGGTATCTCATGTGGATTATTTTATGCCCCACACACTCTTCCACCACTTACTGTTGTCCCTCAGCAGAGTAAATTACTCATTCTACTGTATTTATTAACACATTTGGCAGGTGATGATCTAGACGCTCTAGGTTATATATGTCCTGTTTGCTGTTGGTAGATTTGTATCTGATCTTCCGCCCGTTCAACACGTGCGCACCACACGTACGTGTAGTACGCGGACCATAGAGTTTATGTCGCGGGCGTTGCGCACCAGACAGTACACCAGACGTACATGTACGCCCACCCTGAATTATCTATGTCATGAAATGCGGATTGGATGTCCGTTGAATCTGGGTGGCTATCTTCAACCTCTCTTAGGTATAGGCGTTCCTTTCTCACGGCCGGCGACAAACCGCGCAGGTGTTTCAATCGGGCGAACACAATTGTCCTCTGTCGATAGACACCATAACCCCCTATCCATGCATCTCTCTATCATCGTGGTCGTCTCTCAGTTCAAGAAGTTATCGTTTCTTCGAAACAGCGACTCTCCTATCAATACCGAACTCTGCCGCGGTGTGTCGTACCATGGTACATCGCGCGATATCGCCCTCACGACACTAGTTCCCAAAAGGTGTGTGCTATACAACTGGGTCGCATCGTTGTTTTACGACAATCCACTTGAACACAACTAGAGTAGGCTATTTATGCAGTAGGATATGGTCGGAATAGGCCTCCAATTCTGCCGGAAACCCGTGAGAATCTATTTAACAAAGCGGACAGACAATCTATCTCGAACCTGATGACCTGAATCCTCCGGGTCAGCCATATCCCCACATCCCTGTTCTGTGTTGTCTATCTTATGTTGCTGGGTGCGAGCACCTAGACTCTGCACGATCGAAGACGTTGCACCCAAACTCTGCACGACCGAGGACGTTGCGCCACGGGTAGGATCTGCGCTACGCAGATCGTGCGCGTCCGATGTTTAGGGTGTAAACACCACCCGCGGAAGACGCGCGCTACACACGGTAGGAGATATACACCTGCATGCAGTTTCCTCCTAGCCTCGTCACTTGAGGAGCTCTACGAGTAGGTATATATCTCACGAAAAACTGGCTTTCATACAAAAATGTGCAATCAACACCGATGAGTAATTACATCGCCTAGAACTGTAGCGAAGAAGACAGATAAAACAAACGATGTCTCTTAGGTACTTCCTCAGAAAATATCGAATCGACCGAAATGTGTCACTGAGACTACTCTTGTAGGTCGCGTCGGAAGGCCTGGAGTGATACAGAGCTACAGACTCGCCTTTCAGCGTGAACGGTTTGGGACGTTTTTGCGTGATTTGTGTATCCCTTTACATTCGGGAAATTGAAAGCAGGGATTGCCGGCGAAACTCCTCCAGTAGTTTTGTTGCAGAATGGGAAGTCAACGGCTCCACTCACTAACGTGAACGTTTCACACACCGGACAGGAACAGCTGCGGTACTTGGTAGCACATTACAACCAATACATTTCGTTTCAACCAATACATTTCGGACTGACACTGAGAAACTACCCAGTGCGCTTGGAGGAAGACAGATCAGTCTCGTAGTTTTGTTTTTCAAGTATACCTGTTCACATTTATACCTACTGTACACACTCTTCGTCGAGTTTTCGTCTCGTCTTATCTCAAAACTCAGGTTTAAGGTTAGCCATGAAGCTCTTCAAGTGAGGGGCCTCGTAAAAAACAGAGGCAGGTATGATACGACCCTACAGTGCCACGCGTAATTTCACGATTCAAATCGATCGGGCCAGAAAGACCCCTGGTAGATATAATCGGCACGGCCCAGACAACATTTTTTGCGATGGAATCTGCATCAAGCAGCTCATGCGCACATGCATGTCTAGATACGTACGAGAAAACCACAAGACGAACATTCTATATAGAAAGCGCAAATAATGCCTCTTACACGAAGAAAACCCGGGACGTCATCGCGTCCACTCCCACCAAAATGTACCTGTCCACCCACATAGGGTTTTTGACAGAGGATCATTTTTGAGATGGAATCTGCATCAAGCAGCTCATGCACACATACATGTCTAGATACGTACGAGAAATCCACAAGACAAACATTCTATATAGAAAGCGCAAATAATGCCTCTTACACGAAGAAAACCCGGGACGTCGTCGCGTCCACTCCCACCAAAATTCATCTGTCCACCCACGTAGGGTTTTTGACAGAGGATCATTTTTGCGATGGAATCTGCATCAAGCAGCTCATGCACACATAAATGTCTAGATACGTACGAGAAAACCACAAGACAAACATTCTATATAGAAAGCGCAAATAATGCCTCTTACACGAAGAAAACCCGGGACGTCGTCGCGTCCACTCCCACCAAAATTCATCTGTCCACCCACGTAGGGTTTTTGACTGAGGGTGAGCGTCCGATAATCTGTACCAGGTAGTAGCAACCATACACGAGACATTCAACCCCGTGCCAGTTAGTTCAGTTCGTGAAACAATAAGCATGGCGTGGAGTGAAACAATGCCCGTGGGTCTGCCAGTTACAAATATAGCACAAGACGCATGCTTATATAGGTAGGTGTTTCTTGGTTGGAAACGTTCCCGGAAGGACGGGAGGCGCTCCTTCTATCCTTGTGCGTTGAATTATTTTTCGTTGTATATGTTCGTACCAATTACTTGGCCATGGGATTGTTCATCAGGTACTGCCGTAACACCTTTATTCTCCTCTGAAAACATGTTTTGACTTACTATTACTATATCCTCAACTGAAGGGCCTCAGAAAAAACTATGGCGCACCTCTACGATAAGTATGGCGTGAACGAATGTGGTGATTCCCGGTGTCCGCGTGCAGGAAGCACACTGGCCATCGAGCAAGAATAACCTATGCATCATGTTTTTCCGGGTTCCTATTTGTTTTCTTGCCCGCCAGTATCTCCAGCGCCAAAACCCTGCTTTTGGTATCCGGTCGCGTCTCGCACCACCTGTACTCCAACGACACAACTAAATGAGCATTAGCCATATAGCATCAACTTTTTAGTCTCGTCTTGAGCGAAGTCGCGGTGTTTGCCGTCTCTATATAGCGTTAAAGGACTGTATGTTTATCCGGCCCCGTCAGGCGCTGCCTTCATAAATCGCGCACGCGTTTGTGTTACCTTTTGTGCCTTCAGGGCCATACAACAAGCAATTATTAGTGAACGCGTGAAACGCATATAGCATCACCTTCTTGTTTATGCCTTGTCTGCAGGGGCTACGATCAGGGTAGCACGTTTTTTTAATGGCGGGGCTCCTTAACCCAACATATTCCAATATGTACATTTATTTTCGCAATATGATTTTGCGTATACCCAGGTCCTGGGATTATTCATCGGGTTGCAGTTTTTGTTGTTGTTGTTAGAAAGGGTTTTTGGACTACTGCCCTCAAAGGAAACAAAATGGTGCACATCTACCTTAGCATTTATTTGCCATTTGATGATATTCGCAGTCTTAAGCAGCCGTGTTTGATTCCCTCGCGCCTCGCGATATGTCAACATCCTCCATTATCTCGCATACGCAGGTTCAAAAACCTCGTTACCCCTTAGGACTACAGCAGTGCAGCAGGAGACAGCGCCATGATGGTCACCGGCTTCCTTCGTGTTTTGGCACCGGGAGTGCTGCTGCTCCTCGTCACCACCACTGTGCTCGTGCAGCGAGCGGATGCCACCACTTCGAGTGTCACCCCAACGGATGGCTCTGGAACGACTTCTAGTGCCACTCCCACGGACGGTACGACAGGCACGACCGGTTCTGATGCCACTCCCACGGACAGTACGACAGGCACGACCGGTTCTGATGCCACTCCCACGGACAGTACGACAGGCACGACCGGTTCTGATGCCACTCCCACGGATAGCACGACAGGCACGACTGGTTCTGATGCCACTCCCACGGACAGTACGACAGACACGACTGGTACAGATACCGCTCCCACGGACGGTACTGATGATGACTGCTCAGCCGAAAGAACGGCCTGTGAAGCCGACGACACGTGCGCATCCTGCGCTGCTATACCAGACGTGTCCAGTACGGAGTACATGGCATGCGGCGCAGAAATAGACAGCAGCGACTTCGAAAGCTCTACCGCTGAATGTACTGGCTACGTGGGTGGCGTTTGCTGCATAGACGAGATTAGTGGCGGCGAGTGCATAGGGAACGCCGCATTCGACGCGTTGATGTCGTGCGGAGCAGGGGCCTGTTCGGACGACACAAGGTCGTGCGCAGACATCGATAACGGAGTAACCGCGAGCAGCAGCGCTAGTGCCAGGGCCGGGGGCGCTTCTACCGTCCTGGCTTTTACCTGCGCGTTTATGGTTCTGCCGCCGCTCCTGTTGGTTTGATGCTGGCTACAAAGTCAATTATCTCAATGGCTGGCGGTCTTGTTAGATCATTCGTGCGAGACCGAGGACCCGAAGTCCGCACAAGGGGAATGATCGTATCACGTAGTGTGTATGGTAAGGAACCCGCGAGGCAGTCACGTCATACACCAAATCAGTTCATCGGAAACTGTCATGCTTATGTGAGTCCGCCTCTCAAGCGGTTCTTAGTAGGGTGTAGCTCACCCTTCATGCGACTCGCGCAACACCTCGCGGCGCTTTGCGCTTGGTGTAAGAAAATGTCTGGCTGGTTGGTGAAAACCCAACGTGCTCCGCCCCGGCATTGTAGTAATGCGAGCATCTATGGTCATGTGACCACTGACCACCCTCCCCCGCGCCGTCTCGAAAGGGATGCGTGGTCAATGGTCAAATGACTATTGCAAGAAAAAAATAGTACCCCCCCCCCGCCAACTCTGAACTGGCGCAGAGCATCGATTTCACCCCCCCCAGTTTCGTGTTTTTGGGTTGTGTGCGTTGATCGCCAGAGCTGGCATAAGTGTAGGCCCATCGCTTATCATCGCTCATTGGTTCGCGTGTTATAATGCACGATACAGCGCGCGACGATGTCTGATATCTACCAGGTATCTTCCGTACGTAGTTGGTTTTGTTCGTTTTATGTTTTCACCGTCTTGTCAAGTTGCTTTTACAGATACGTCCTGCCATGCACAATTAAATTTCGTGTACGTGTCCAGCAATGCCACGGAAGAAAGGGAGAGCGGGACTCCGAGGCTCCTAAACCGGTGTCTGTTTTCGTTGTGTCTTAAGGACGAGAGGCTTCGGCGTGTTCTGCATTTACAATGTGCAGTTTATCGGTGTCTGTGTCCTCTTTCCCCCTGACGTTTCGGAGCACAATATGAGATACAGTCGTTGTTGTGCCACGGCGTACCCCCCCTCGTCCTCGCCGCCCCTTTGTTTTCCGAACTGGTTGGAGTGCTCGCTCTTGGGTTGGGGTGTACGCGCGCTAGCTGTTGTGTGCTCGCTTCCCCAAGCGTTGTACGGTGTGTCCGAGTAGCTATGTTTGACTACGGTGTAGTCCTCTCCGTATCAATCCGACCACTGTACGTAATATGCGAGCAATCTTCCACCCGCAGCTAGGATGATAGTGTTTTCTCGATTTTTAGTCGTTTTGGCTTTGGTTTTTTCTTTTGATTCAGGTTTTAGATGTCCGTTCGAGATTGACAAATATTTGTTGGGGTCAACCGCCTTTTGTTTTGACGGGTTGGATAGGTTTTATGAGGGTATTGTGGAGCCGCATCGCCACGCTCATCCTTGACCGATTCCCTGGACTAAGTGCTTTGTCCGAACCCTGGCGGTAACTATTAATCGTTCTTGTGGTCTTCTGTGCACCTGTCTGCACACTAAAGGGCCCTTTAGTTGTCGTGGAAACGTGTTGCAGAATACGCCCGTTTATACGTGAGAATCGTTGCTAGCTATATCTTGTGGTCTTCTGTGCATATGTCTGCACACTAAAGGGCCCTCTAGTTGTCGTGGGAAAGTGTTGGAGTATACGCCCGTAGATACGTGAGGATCGTTGCTAGCTATAGAGACCTCAGGAAAGCGACAGTTTGCCTCGTTTATAGTCCTTCCCGTACGAACTCAAGGATATTGACATCCCGGTAGTCGATATTGTTTGGGCCCACAGTAGGTCGACCGCAGTAGGCCCATACTGGGCGAATATCGGTTCATATCAAGTGACGTCACGGTTTGCGCCACCGGTTATTTATGCATAGTGATTGGTAGCCGATAGAACGTCCCAGGGCAGTATACCTCCATTTCGAGGAAATAGTTAGGCTTACTCAAGCAGTTGGTAAGTTTGCATAGGCTAACACCATAGGCCCAAGTTTCTGAGGCACCCGGTCACCTACGTACTCTCCGTAAATGGTGGAGCTGGCATCATACCGAATACATTAATTTGCATCATCGTCCGTTTCTGAGTGGGTGTTTGGTCTTGTGAGTTTCCGCGAGTACCGAGGATGTATTTTGTCTATCCATCCGTACGGCATCAATCTGCCCCGGCTTTATTATACCATCGCTTTTACTCGTTGCGTGCAGCCGATCGCACAGTAGTACGCCCACAGCTTGTTTCAGGGTCAAGGATGTATCTATGCGTACTAGCACCATTTCAGGGTTTCGGTATGCCACCCTTGGTATTGGTTGCAGTGGATTGATTGCATAGCCGGCTCGTTTATCGTGCTGAGGTATTGTAGTCGTGCGGGTCTACCCGTACACAATCAACCCGGTATACTATTATTGATTTATGGTATTACTGAAGGATTTTTCTTGGGTCACTGCGTGCAGCGCATTGCGTATATAGATATACGTTGCGAGTTCGTTTGCGATATGAGGTATATGTAGTGTTCCACAGTCTAACCTCCTACAACATCAATCTGCGGTTGAATTCAGCAACCCTACGATATTCTGCTCGTTGCGTGTAGCAGTAGCAGGTCGCATAGTAAACACTGTAGGTAGGCAGCTCTTTTACGTGCAGAGTTGGTAGCTGTCTGTACTCCATCCCTCTGCGGTTGATTTCTGGTTCCCTCATGATATTTTCCAGATGGTTGTTGTTGTGTACAGTAGTTATCTACCGCTCTTGATCCTTTTTCGGTGAAGTCGGCAGCTAGCTCTATAGCGCTCATCGCTTGTTCCAACGCGGGGACCGTGCCGCTTTAACTTCCACGATTTGCTAAACAATTCGGAGCACGAGTAAAACTTATGTTTGCCGTATTATGCGTAGGGTTGGACCTTAGTTCCTCCGCTGTTGTGATGTTCCAGTCGGCGTTTCTCCGGGGTTTCATCATGTATTTGGCATGTTTTGTGCTTGGGTGATCGTGGCTCACACTTTTCCCCCGACGACCCTCACCCTCACAGAACAGGGAGTATCAACTATTAATAGTAATGGTACCCGCGGCAATAATTAAACTACACGAAATGGATTAGCTGTGAACGTGCAGCTCAATCCGTATAATATCCATTTGGGGGCCGCCAAGCAACAAGAGCTCCACCGCAAAGGGATACATAACTGTTTGTGTCGAGAGGCGTATTTTTGCGAGAATTTTGTGGTTTTCTCTCGGCGATTATTTAGGATGACGATGAACGAACTGCGGTATTACTGTTGAAAATAAGGCATGGATATATATGCCAGCACGTGGTGGGCGTATCGCTTTGACCGCGAAGCATGTTCCACACCGTATCTACGAACGAACGGGAAGGAACACGCTTGCTTGCTTACCAGCGTCGGATATACCTATCTATGCACACCTCTCACTGCAAGCAGGGTTTTTTAAACAACCCCTTTCTGTCGTTACCACAAGTAAAAGGTGTTATGATGATACGAAGCAGGCGGTATGTGCCGCCGAGGCCGGCTGGGGAAACGCATGGTCCTACCAACGACGTAACACAATAATTTCGGTCGCCGCAGCTGGTTCACACCTACCTAACTCTAACTTCGGGCATACCATCGATTCCTACTTTTACGGTCTACTACTAGATGCCCCAGAACTAAATTCCTCTTCGTCTGTACGATCCAATAATTCATCATGTTCCCGGGAAGGGACTCGTGTATAACCTGCACGACAGGTAACGACACATCATTCCTGGGTTGCCTTATCTGTACTATACATACAATTGATCCCGCACATCATCATCTCGTAACGGCAGATTTCAGCTCTTAGATGCCATCTACAGTACTACAACATAAAACATATCGTGATCGCCAAAAAACGTAGTCGTAGAGATATGGAGTCTGCACGGGAGCTGAACTAAGACGGTGGTTCCTTTTACGACCCAATGCAACAATAATGCTCTCACCACGAAACCCCTCAGTTAGCTGCATTCTAGAAACAAAACGTGATTGATTAGATACATTCCTTGTAGCACATACATACATGTGCGTGTGACCTGTCTGTGTGATCTCTTGTATCGGCAGTACATAGCTCTTAGTTTTATCCCGACGTTTGGCTGTTGGGTACGATGTACCCCGATATTAAATCTCCTCACGGCATGTGCTAGTGGGTGGTTTGCGCGTTGCAGCCACACAATGTACTACGTATCACCGATGCACAACGCCTCGGCCGAGAAGCTACGCAATATTTTTGTCCAGGGCTCAAATGCCTTCATTATTGTTTCGTTTCTGACGTTGACCTTACCTTATTGCTCAGGAGTTACTACTTGTAGAGTGGATTCCACTGTTGGGCTGTGATTATTTACCCATTTTTCGTAACATTCGTTCAAACCAAATTGAGCCTGTGGTTCTTAGCATACAACGTGAATAAACTGCGGGCGCCCACTATTGATGTAACGTTTGATCCGATGAGTATGTTTTCATTTTGATCGTTAGACACGTGCTACCCCGCGGGGTTGGGTGTGGTATTGGGCTTCACTCACAGCACAGACAGGTATAACTTCGTTCCTGATCGGTCTCAGCTGAAAAGGGCCTCTCAGACAACGCATCTGCTAGACGACCCTACCGGGGTGGTCCCTTATTCGTTGAAGCGGTTTGTTCGCGTAACTCTAAGAATATTCTTCCAGTGAGAGTAACATACGACTAACCGGTAGCAGCTCACTCGAGAGGAGCTCAGTCGGTCGGAACGCTTGATGCCAACACAACCCTTGCCATGGGGCTGGGACTGGCAGTATACGGTAGGGCAGGTACCCCTCGTTTTCACTGCTGCTGCCGCATATATTCTCGAAAATGGGCATTGAAAGGAGTTGTTGTCGCGGAAGAACAACTAATCCCATGGCGGTGCATACATCTCAACATAAAAACGTTGAAACGCATACTAAGCCTGCCAATAAATATGATATGCTAGTCACTCGGCGAAGTGACCCTGCTTAAAAGCGAACCCCCTGCTACACCTATCGCTGTCCTCGCACGGTGTCTCTCGGGAGGATATTTCGCGTAAAACTGGCTCAGCCTGAGGGTTGTTGGTTGGAGGGCGGGAGTTGATGCCCGCCAACCCGAGCTAGCTCCAGCCTGTGCGTGCAGGTAACCGTTGTCCTTACACGAGTGTGTGACGTTTTCACGAACACAGCAGTGAGGCTTGGCGTCGTTGATGCTCCGCGTGACGTTTGCTAGGGTAGCTTCAGTGTTGGTTACCGCTCTTCCCGCGCAAGGCCTCACGATTCGCGTGAGCATCATAACAGTACCTTAGGGTGCAGCGCACTACCACTTTAAAAACCCAATCGCTAAAACCAACATTAATGCCGTTCGCTTTCTAACCCCCTGTGGAAACGAACATTAAAAGGTGGTTGTTTCTCCTGTGCAAGCTTTTGGTTGCACTCCTTCGATTGCGCATACGCGGCCATGGCAACGTGGTGTTGAGCTCGGACTGCAAGGCATCCTCGACAGCCTTCGATCCTTCAACATTCGGACATCCATGTAGTATTCGGACATCAATTCGGTATTTGGGCACCCACGCGGTCTTCGGATATTAATTAGGTATTCAGGCATACATGCGGTACTCGGGCATGCATTCGGTATTCGGACATGCATTCGGTATTCGGGCATCCATGCGGCATCCATTCGGTATGACGCCTATCACCCCGCCGGCTTCAACGAGGCGTGTGGGCTACCGATGCCCTCGCACGACGTTTCGTGAACCTCGCGAGCACGATGACGCTGGACGCCGTGGATGCTCCGTATACGGCTTTTGCGTGTTGGCTGCCGCTCTTGCCACACAGTTTTTTCGATTACCGCGATCATGGACCCACACTGTCCCACACTAACTAACTCCGAGTAATGTTTCTCCCAAAAAGTCGTCAAAGAAGTTGCCAAATGGGAGGGGGTTAAGACGGAGGAAAACCAAAACAAGAAAAAAACAGAGAGGAAAAGAAGAGACGGGGAGAGAGGAAAACTGGAGTCCATCTCGTTTTAAGCTTTTGTTTGGGCTACCGCTGTCCACACACGAGTTTCGGGAGTTTGGCGCACAGACGCATGCTACGATAGAGGTGCACCATGTTTTTCCTGAGCTCCTCACTTGAGGAGCGTCTTACCTTCCCGAAAAAATGATTTTGGAGGAAAATAAAAGTGCTGCCGGATGCGAAATCGTATGACCGAAGTATAGTCTGAACAAGTGTGGAGGGCGTAAGCTTTATTTTGACCCATCCGCCGGAGGATAAAAAAAAAGAAAAAAAAAAAGAAACATTATTTGTCACAAAAATAAATGTCCGACGAATTTGGCTTAAGGAGCCCGATAGTTCAGAAAACGATTCAGCCAAAAAGTGCTACCTCTACTGTAGCACGCGTCCACACGATGAAGCTTGACGTCGTCGATACCCGGTACAAAGTATCCTGAGTCCAAATTAGTCTGGATATGGCCCACCTCTCTCCACCTACAACTTTCCTGGTTTCGGCCAAATGAGGGCGTGAATCGAAGGTTGTCAGTTGGTGTGGGGTGATGAACTCCAACTCGAGCCGAGCTCTTCTGGCTTGGTTGCGGTCTAACTACTGTTGTTGTAATGCCCATCTTGTAATACGTTCGTGAACGTGTTCCTTTTTGGTCGTGCGCCGCCACTCTGCCCGCATGAAGCTCGGTGCTTTCGCGAACACCCGTGTGTCGGTATAGTAACGGTTGCACGGTTCAGCTTGAAAAAAAACATAAAATGGCAAATTTTTCCTCCGGTAAGGAGCTACCGCCAATTACGCTTTCGGATCTGACGTCTATACGTGAATTATTGTTTTTGACAAATTTCAGCAGGTGAAGCGAAAAATCGTGACGGAATCCCAGTCGTTGGTG
>MEHQ01000309.1:12107-53856 GCA_008828725.1 Saccharina japonica
GGAGGAAACGCCATGATACTACAGGTTGGTTCAAGCGTATTGACCCAAATCTACTCAGTAACCAAAGCTCACGCCGTCTGTTCAAATGTAGACCCTGGAAGTTGGCACACATGGTATATGAACCGCTGCCGACCCGTTAACGGTTCTAGGTTTCGTGTTTAAAGTTTGTTTTTGCCAGATATTTCGGTTTTTGTTTTGTTGGGGAGATTTGGGTCTTACGGATCCGAATTTTCGCCGAAGAGAATAACCATTCATTCGTTAATGGGTTGGTACGGCATATAGAGCACGTGTGTAAAATGTCAGTGTTTGTATCAACAAAATGGCCTTCGTGCTGTAACGTGCAAAATCCGGCTTCTCCTGGTAATTACTTAGTCCAGTATATAATCGATTTTGGCGTTAAATGTGTCTTGATATGGATCAACTGCAGTCAGATCCTCGAATATTTGCGTGGAACGTTTTACAAATATGCCTTGGACAACCTGGAAGTGGTTCGACCAGAAACGTAAATTGGGGGGGAGGAAACGCCATGATACTACAGGTTGGTTCAAGCGTATTGACCCAAATCTACTCAGTAACCAAAGCTCACGCCGTCTGTTCAAATGTAGACCCTGGAAGTTGGCACACATGGTATATGAACCGCTGCCGACCCGTTAACGGTTCTAGGTTTCGTGTTTAAAGTTTGTTTTTGCCAGATATTTCGGTTTTTGTTTTGTTGGGGAGATTTGGGTCTTACGGATCCGAATTTTCGCCGAAGAGAATAACCATTCATTCGTTAATGGGTTGGTACGGCATATAGAGCACGTGTGTAAAATGTCAGTGTTTGTATCAACAAAATGGCCTTCGTGCTGTAACGTGCAAAATCCGGCTTCTCCTGGTAATTACTTAGTCCAGTATATAATCGATTTTGGCGTTAAATGTGTCTTGATATGGATCAACTGCAGTCAGATCCTCGAATATTTGCGTGGAACGTTTTACAAATATGCCTTGGACAACCTGGAAGTGGTTCGACCAGAAACGTAAATTGGGGGGGGGTTCTGGGCGACATAAACAAAAACGATTTTATTTTTAGGTTTGATTAAAGTAGATTTTAGTATACTATACTCCCTGTCTGGGTCTCGAAAATAGTAGTGGGGATTTTTGCCGGGCCGCCCTGGAATGGACTTTAGTCACTGTTTTAGTCGCTGTTCTAATCAAAGTACGCCTCAAGGTGGCCGGCCTACGTTGCTAAAAATGGGGGGACATCCGCGCTCTGTCCCCGCTAACATATCCGCCACGACGTCGTTCTGCTTAATTCAGTCCGAGATGCCGCCAGCGTCTACGAAAGGCTACTACTGCCTGTATGTACCGCCCTTCTTATAATAGGTACCGACGAGCATCATCAACAGGCTCATAACCTTGCCGCGTGACCGGCACGCTTGCTATTAAGAGTTAATACGGTGGCAGCCAACCAAACAAATACCGGAGGTGGAACAAGTTAAAAACAAACGTACAACACGCATGATAGTACAATAGTACAATAGTATGATAGGATATTATTACGGGATACATACCATACTACTCAGGACCCATCACATACAGCCAAAAAGCTGCTTGTGTAGTACTTTTACAAAGCATATTTGGTCCTGATTACCATTACCATTAAATAGGTTCCCCCCGTAGTAGCAGTAGCAGTAGTAGTAGTATTAATAGTAGTAGTAGTGGTAGTAGTAGTAGTAGTAGTAGTAGTAGTAGTACTACCACTACAGGGGTCGTCACTAGTAGTATTAATAGTAGTAGTAGTGGTAGTAGTAGTAGTAGTAGTAGTAGTAGTAGTGGTGGTGGTAGTAGTAGTAGTAGTAGTACTGTCAGCGCAGTTGTGCAGTAGCACGACCGTCACTGGGTTTGGAGGCCATGAAATGTCTCGCGAATCCTCGCATCCACCGTTCGTTCGATGTTTCTCTGATACCAATTTGTATAGCTCTGTTCATACACAATATCTGTCGTATATTTTGATGTGCTGTTCTTCAGATTGCGATCGACTTTACATGGTACTGTATCTCCACACCCGTATGCTCCTGTGTCAACCATCATAGGGACAATATATGATGTACTGTACCGCGGGGTCGGCTGCGAATAACATTGACATTTTAATTGAATTTATATCTATTTCGACGAAGCCAACTACCAGGTATCGTTTAGTTTTCGATACTACTCTAAACCGGTTCGCTCGAGTTTCGAGTGAAATCAAACGAGCGAGCAAAGGGGGCCGGGCGAGCGAGCCCAAGCACCCACCCACCCACCCCGGCTGGTGAGGAGAGGGGTAACGCTGGTAACATGCGGTACATATGACTGCGAATATCAGCCAAACAATGATCGCCAAATTTTCGATTCCGGTGGGGAGGGGGGGTTGGTCGTAATTCATTAATACCGCAAAGAAAAAGAGGGACCCGATGTTGTCGTCACTTCGCGATTCCGACGACGAGGGGGGGGGGCACCACACGCAACGGGTGTGTGGCGCGTTCTACTCAGTTTCGCCTCATCATCTTCGTGCCAAACACGAAAGACAAAGAATGAGAAAAAAACGGCAAACAATAGAAACAAAAGTTACGTTAATAAATTAACATATGTGTACGTATCAAATTGACTTGTTTTGGACATCGGCATTTTGTTTCTCTTCCGGCCGGGCATCTTTTCTCGCGCTCTCGGCCGCGGGGCACGCGGGAGACCCGCGTGTACACAAGCCTCAAGTTTGGCTCCCGACCGAGGTTCGTGGCGCGTGATCTGGGCGTTTTGAAATACCGAAAACTGGCAAGCAACTGCGGGATCTGGTTCCGCCGAGCCAAAACCTGCAGGACGATGCAAAGCTTACATTTCAATATGTCCACACTTGTGTGACACGCCGGGAAATACACTCGCACGCTTTTTGTACTGACGCGTATCATGTCATTTCTAGAGGGTAGTGTAGATTCCGACGCTTCATTAGGGACTGACCTTTACGAGCCTAGGACATAATAGGACCATCTAGGATACACTGCCCAGGATGACTTTTTGCAACGCAGCAAAGTGAGCTACTCATTTGAAGAACAACATAGGCACTACAGTAGAGAGAAACACATAACAGCAGTAGCAGTCGGACATCAAGCCCTCCCTTTGGACGGAGACCAGGGATGGTGTCTCCGTGTGTGCGTGCGTGTACAATGTTTCTTGTCCGACCTGCGAAGTAGAAACGGACACCTATATACACAGTAGGCGTACGTAAATCAAGTAACGTGCAACTCATTGCATGCTGCAGAGGGGGTAGGACGACGATACGAAGCCACACTTGCTCCGGATTTCGAAAGCAACCGTGCAGCCACGGAACACAATACAGCATCAGCAGCAGCGGTACAACATCAGCAGTACCACAGCACCAACGCTTCACACTTTGGCCTTTGTGACAGCCGCGGTATTCGTTTATATATATATGCGTGTGAAGTGTTCACGACGAGGAATACATGCGACTATGTTCACTTTCCACCAGAGGAACACGTTTGTTGTTTTTCGAACGCCACACTCGTCGTTTCGAGCGCGCAGACGGAAGATGTTATACCAAAACCAGGTAAAAGAAACACTGGGAGACAAAATGTCATCTTCTCGATTCGTAGAGTAATCCCAACGCTCCGATTTGTTCTTCAACTTGGTCGGTTTAGGAGTGTAGCGTCTGGCATTCCTATCCGCGTGCTCCCCTGTTAATACATACGATTACCAAAACAAACACTCGTCGTCGAACCCCATTTTCCTATCACATAGCAGCATACAACCGGAGCAGTACTCGTAGTAAACAGGAACGCTTGATGACGAGGATGCTCCCTCTTTTCAACTTGAGAGAGCCGCCATTCTGCAAGGAAGACGCATGCTACGATAGAGGTGCACCATATTTTTCCCGAGCTCCTCACTTAAGGGGCGTCATACCTCACCGAAAAAATGATTTTGGAGGAAAATAAAAGTGCTGCCGGACGAGCCCGATTGTTCAGAAAACGATCCAGCGAAAAAGTGCTACCTCTACCGTAGCACGCGTCGGCATGTAAATAAATATACATTATACATACGTAGATACATAATACATAGCAGTATGAACATTTTTTTTTTTTTTTCTGTGTGCGGCGTGTAGTTCCAGTATTGCGAGAAGGTATTTTGGGTAAAACGCAATAAACCTAACCCTAGCCCTAACGCCAACTCCATCCCCAACCCCAACCGAAGTTGTCCGGAAACAAACGAAATACTTGAAGAAACAAGTACTGTTTGGGGCCATTACCATATTAAATTACATACACACATTTACGGGTCCAGCATATACTACGAAACCTGCGACACCCCCGGGATCTCAAGCCAACCATATCCCGAAGGGGAACCTTGCATACAACGTATAAAAGGAAAAGGTCAATTTGGCAGTGGTTAGGCTGGGTTGGGGTTGGGCACGGGTTGAAATTAAATAATTCCGCTAAAGAGGGACTCTGGCGCAACGTTTTTCATTTTCGCCAGAGAGGATGTATGTGTTGAGGTACCTGGATGTTGTCGTATAGTCATCGATCAGTCAAGTTCTGCTTCCACTTTGTCTAGAATTTTAAGCACCGTTTCATAGTTCTTCTGTTTCATTACACGATGCTTACATCTCCGGACAGGGTGTAATACACCTGGTCCAGCACCTGGTATCAACTCGCAAGCCGTGATTCGCTTGCCCACCTGGGGATCGAACACAACCCCTGAAATGCCTACTTGGTATCTACCCGAAGAGAAGTTCGACCGTACGCGGGGGCAGTTGCACCATCCGTTACACAACAACAAGAAGGCGGCAGCGTGCGGCTTCTGGTGTCAAGATACTGAGAGGCACAGCAAGCATGCACCTTCTTCGACAAGTTCTTGTGGAAACCAAATGGTATCCGTAGCTGGGGTCCAAACATACGAAACGAACAAGCGGTATACCTGGTCTTCTACATGCTACAGGGGCCCTGTACTCAAGTGCACACAAAACAAAATGCACACAAACAAGACCGTGACGGGTCTTCGCTCAGGCCATGGTAGAAGCAAATGAGAGGTGGGAAGAGCAGGGGCCGATGGACAGCGGACGTGAGAGGGGGGCGGGTAGACGTCCTCCAGTGGGCTGTAGGCGGCTGCTTTCGCTCAGGGTGGGGTTGAAGGGAAGGAACCGTGTGGGAAAAGAGGAGGGGGCGGTCGATACCTACGACAGACGGGGGGGAAGAAGACTTCCTGCTTGGCCGGGCGGGCGCCAACTGCGCTGCTCTGGCGGCCAGTCCTGTTTGTGTCACGCTTACAGTAGGTTGGGCGTTTTCCTCACGACGTTGGCTTGCCCCGCCTTGGGGTGGGCCGAGGCCCACCAGGACCTGCAACGGTCTAGCGGCACACCCAAGGACTTCGATCCTCGGGATAGGTGGAGCGGGAACCCTGCGCAGTCTGGCTGGTGAACCTGTCACTGCTCTAAGGATCGCGTGGAGTGGTGGTGATGTCTTTTACGTTCAACCCCAACGCCAGGGAGTTCACCCCCCTGAGAGCAACGCGGGAATATCACCACAGCAGAAAGCTCAATGTGTACAGCCTAGGGAGTGGAGAGGCTGACCATCGCGTGGGTACGCATACGCGACAGGAAGAACGGGAGTGCCGGCGTTGGCTGGGACGGCTGCGCCCTGTCAACGGAAACCTAGGCGTGAACCGGACTAGGACAGAGAGAAGAACCAGTTTAGCAATACAGAGGAAACGTATTGCAAAAGAAGAAAAAAAGGAGGAAGGGACGGGCCTCACGTCGGCTGGCGAGGAAATCAGCACGCGAGGCTCGTACGAGGCAGAAGGAGGCACTTGTGGTGGTACCGACCTACAACGTGCGCACCCTAGCTGTAAAGGGGAAGAACCGGGTACTGACATGACGAGCGCATCCTGACGAAGGTGCAACAACTCGGCTGTGACTTCGTCGGCCTGCAGGAAACTCGACGAGTCGGCAGGACGACATTCCGCGCTGCTGGATATCAGGTGTTTTGTTCAGATAGGAGGAAACAGCAGCCAGACAGGGGTTGCACGGGGTTGGTCTGGCAGTCAAGGAGTCTATATGCCGTAAGTCTGTGTATACCCACGATTTCATAGACGAACGGCTTATGTCGATGCGTTTCGAGCTGACTGGTAAATACGAGGCAGTTAATTTTGTCGTTGCGTATGCCCCAACAGAGTGTACCAAAGACACCGAGCTGAAACGTGTTTTCTGGAAAAAGCTGGAGGACCTAGTCGAACAGATTCCAACTAGAGAGTGTTTGTTCGTACTGATGGATGCTAATGCACGAACTGGGCAGAGACTAGGGTGCGATGATAATGAAAACAGAGTCCTGGGAGCATACGGGCGCGATTTGATCAACGACAATGACAAACGACTTCTGTCGTTCGCTACCAACTGCAAGCTAGCTCTCTTCAATACCTTTTTCAGCACACGCAAGGGTGGAATCTCGCATACTCACAACGTCACCGGCCCGAATGACCGTAAGAGCATTGATTACATCCTAACCCGACAAGTTTATCGTCTTAGATAACACGATGTTAAATTTGTCCCCCAGCCTCCGCCACCAGCTAAGTAAGGTTGATTCCGACCACAACATCGTATACATGAAGGTTCGTCTCTCTGGACATTTTGCATCCAACCGACAAGCACGCAAGCCAAGAAAAGGCCGACCGTTTGACCGCAAGGTGTTTATGTCCGACGGAAAATGTCGTGAGCGAGTAGTTGCAAGGGTCGTTTCCACTCTCAACCAACCTTCCCAGCCACACAACATTGCTGGTATGGTTACTCTGTTCACCTCAACCATCATCGATGCGGTGGAAGCCGAGGTAGTACTCACACCACACCAGCCACGCAAGCGTGGATGGCGTGAGTCGCTCGAAACCTCGGCTGCCTTCAAAATAGCATGGACCGCGAGGGAAGATGCGCGACAACACCTACACGCCCACCCCTGGGATAGTACCGCATGGAAGACTCTGAGGACCGTGTGTGCGAATCTGCAGGAGGTGATCGCTGTAGGAGTACATGCGTATTTTGAAGACTACCTATCCGAACCCAAGAGACCACTAGCAGACAATGACCAGCGAGGCTTTTACAAGCACCTGAAGGGTACTGTAGGGTAGGAGGGCAAGAAAGCGCTAAGCGAGCCGTCCATTAGGGACCAGGATGACGCGCTGCTACGGGATAACATGTGAATTCGTGAACGGTGGATGAGAGCCTTCCACAAACTCTTGAATACGAAATCGCTGAATCGTGATCCCACTATCATCGACCCATTGCCACCACGACCGCTTGAACAATCACTTGGCGATGAGCCATCTGTGGACGAGATGATGGGAGCCATTAAGACAATGCCAAACTGGAATGCGGTAGGACCAGACGACCTGCCCGCCGAGCTACTGAAAATCGATCACCCCAATTTCATCCAATGCTTCCACCACATCCTTGTCGATGTTTGGATAACGGGTGAAGTTCCCCAGCAGTGAAAAGACGCGATCATCAAGGTACTTTACAAAACGAAGGACCGACCTGATTGCAACAACTACAGAGGGATTTCGATTGTTGCCCATGCAGGAAACGTGTTGCTGAAAATCGTCGCATTCCGTATCAGCAACTAGTGCGAGGACCGAGGCATATTCCCCGAGGAACAGTGCGGTTTTCGTTCTACACGATCAACAGTCGACATGCTGTTCGTCGTGCGACGATTACAAGAAGTCGGACGATATTGAAAAATCGCCTCATACATGTGCTTCTCGATCTGCAGAAAGCATACGAATCTGTCGACCGAGAGCTGCTGTGGCAGGTACTTACGCGCGTTGGCATACCAACCAAGGTGCATACAATAATCCGCCAGTTCCATGACGGCATGCGCGCTTGCGTACGCACCGATGGTGAGCACTCTGATTGGTTTAATATCACGCAGGGGCTACGACAAGGCTGCGTGCTGTCGCCACTGCTGTTCAACGTGTTCTTCGCTGCTGTGATACACGTTGTTCTTGTACGCTTCAGTGAAGACGAAGACATAATGAGGCATTTGGTTCACCTCTAGGAGGATGTAGTCATAGCCGATTCTCCTAATTGAGAATTATTTACCTTTCCGATGAGAATGAAAATCGAAAACATTGTTTTTTGAATTGTAAGAGATGTACCTCCCTCACAATCAAAATTTACCAGGGCTTGTCATTGGCCGTTTGTCCGGGCCGGGCCGTCAACAATTGAAAACGTGATGGGCTGGGCCGGACCGCGGCCCATCCCTTGAAAATTTGATGGGCCGGGCCGAGCCGCGGCCCATCCTCTGAAAATTTGATGGGCCGGGCCGGGCCGCAGCCCATCCGTTCGAACTTTGATGGGCCGGGCCGGGCCGCGGTCCATGAGATGCGGGCTCTACATGGGCCGCTCCGCCCGGCCCATGAAGCGGCCCATGTGTTTCGACGGGCCGGCCCGGACCGCTGCCCATGAGATATGGTGTGCTACCGATACTGCTACTACGTCCTATATTGTGCCCATGAGGTGGCCCACGTGTTTTGATGGGCCCGCCCGGGCCGCGGGCAATGATATGTGGTATAATAATGCTACAGCTACGACATTTTGGGTGTACTTGGGTTGCTATCCGCCAAACCCCGCTACGTTCGTACGATGCATCTCTGGCAAATCGCCTCGGGTACTATGATGCCTTCTGCAAATGTCGGATGAACACCTTGGTACTGTAGTGGGTGTACGGACGACACTCATAACCGTCTCCGCGACGCAGGTGGCATGACGCTCTTGCCCTGCTTCGTCCGGCGGCAGCGGAATGTATCGCAGCAGTAGTACCGGGTGTTGCAGCAGCATGTACTATTGCAGCAGTACTGGGTGTTGCAGCAGCATGTTGTATCGCAGCAGTAGTAGTACCGGGTGTTGCAGCAGCACGTGCTGCTGCTGTTGCTGCTGCCGCAGGTGTTTTGCAGCAGCGCGAGGAGGTGGTGGTCCACAGTCGGGACGGGAGACATTGGACAAAGTCGTTTATGGAGCAGAATTGTGTGAGTGCTCGTAGTGGGTAGCGGTTAGGCGTGTCCCATGGGCCGAAAACAGATGTCCTTCTAAATCCAGATGGGAAAGTACGAAAATACAACGAAACATCAACAATTACTTGTACCGAAATCACGTCAGCGTACACTCATGCACCTTTTAGTACGGGATAAGACATGGGCCGGGCCATGGGGCGGCCCGTCAAATTCACGGGCCAGCCCATGAAAACTGTCGGGCCGGCACATATAGAGCCCGTGTCTCATGGGCCTTGCTGTCATGTGATGGGCCGGGCCAGGCTGGGCCGAACCTTCTGGGAAAACGATGGGCCGGGCCGGGCCGGGCCGTGAATGTTTGAAAATGTGAGCGGTTGGGCCGGGCCGCGGCCCATACTCTGAAACATTGACGGGCTGGGCCGGGCCGCGGCCCACCAAACTAAAATTTGATGGGCCGGGCCGGGCCGCGGCCCATCATATCGAAAATGGATGGGCCAGGCCGGGCCGGTCGGGTCGGCCCGGCCCAACCCCGGGCCGGCCCATGAGCGCCGGTCCATGACATGCCCTGAAATCTACACCGTACACTATTGTCAGTTCTGACAGCCGTCGATGGCACAAAAACAAATCGAAATCGGCATCGACAGTCTCAAGATATCGAAGATCAAAGAAAATCTGGATTTATGGGCGAAGTACCTCGCTCATAAAGGCCAATTATCTTATATCCTCTGTTTTACGAGTCTGTCAAGGTTGATTTCGATTTGTTTTTGTGGATCGATACCTACCATCGAGGAACATATAGTCTAGCTTATGTTCTTATTGTGAGTGAAATGTGTTTGAATACGCTTGCTGTATAACGTGTTCTGTGTAACCACGAGGTGTGCCGCCATGGCGTAGATGAGGAGACACCATATATTGTACACAGAGCGGCACCTGGTTGTTGCAGACCCTCGAACACACACCCACACAAAAGGAGCACAGTACCTGTCGTCAAAGGCTCCACACACGTAAACCACGTAGGAGTAAGCCGTACCTTTCCGTCACGCTCCACCCTCATATATATACGGACAGCAGTATCTTCGTATCAAGGTCCGGGTCGTATCTTATTATCATCAGCGACTGCTCCTATAGATAGCAGCATCCACGCGGAGGCATCCAAGTATCATCTCAGATCATAATGCCTCGCCACACAACATGAAACCCCAATCTCCGTAGACCAGTATGAAACCCCCACATATCCGGGAACCAGTATCGAGCAACCGCATACCACAAACAGTCCCCCTATTCGGTGCGCGATACGATAGATCCCGAATAACTTATCACCAACTGCCAGGTAAAACGGCAAGTCCCAAATTCCATAATAAATCATCACCAAGGTAAAACGGCAACCCTAAATTCCATCCTTCATTTTTGCCAAGGTGAAACGGCAATCCCCAATTCCATCCTTAAGAATTGCCAACGTAAAACGGCAATCCCGATACCAAATCTCTCAATATCGATTCCAGTATATATCTCCTAAACTAGTAACTACGGGAAGGGGAAAATCCAACAAACGTGAGTATGCTGGTAAAACCTTCAAACAAAATCAATAACACCGTCTTCACATAGATACCGTACCGCCCGACAACAGCGGCCCTCCTGTTGTGTACTCTGTAAAAGCACAACAACAGAACATATCTGAAATAGAACATATTAAATCGAACTATAGCAGCCCCCCTGCTAGACACTTCCCCTCGGAAGTATACAATAAGACAACCATCCGCATCTGAATCCGAAAGTACTACGTATAGGTATCAGTAATTGGTTCCCCTGTACGTTGTGCGCAATTAACCAATAGCCAAAGCGTATGGCACGATTCATCAAGACCATCAGCATACATACGCTACTGACGTATCGACCTTGCTCGGCGTATGGGTACCTCCCAACACGTTCTCTCACTTCCGTAAGAACTCCTGAATTCGAAAGTAAAATCGCCAAGTACTTTCCAAAAACATTCCATGCACACCGAAAACTCCTACCTGGTACGTATATACTAGTATCCCCCAAAACTAAATTCCCCAAAAGCCCCGGAAAAACAAACAAACGAACAAACTAGTGAAACAAGTTCACCACAAAGTCACGGTCAAAGCGAAACGTCTCAGCGTGCAACGGTTCGATGAGAAAGTCGGCATGCTCTGCCGACCCTACGTGCTAACTTCAAACTACCCGTTAGACACATGTTCCAGACATCTACGTTCTAGAGTCAAACCATGCACAGACACCAGCGCGCATAACTACAGTACTCCACCATAGACAGACCTCCGGTCAGTAGCCTTGCGTGCATACTGGACTCCACCACCTGCGATGGAACGTCTTCGTCGTGTTACCGAGTAAAGCTACCTATCTCCCCCCTGCTCGGTAGACGACAAAACATTCATCGCATGGTTGACAAGTAAAATGCTGCGATATCAGTGTGACTCCAAAACCCCTCAGCCATAAAATCAATACCCAACTCAAGTCCAAACCCACAGACCAAAAACGTCAGCGGTCAATTTTAAATAAGCACCGTAGACAACGAAACAAACAGAACAGCATGCACTCACGTACAAGACTGCTCGATCCAGCGTTATAATTCAACTACGAGTATCCCCTTATCAAAACAATCATTTAGGCCCTCGATATATCAGGTCAAGCATCGTCTTCCAATCACACCCCAGGTCATGATAAATGGACTGCCATAACCGATACGTGACACTATACAGCTGTTGAGGCTGTTATGTTAGTAGTATTCTGACATCGTACTTCAGAGGTCGTAACACGCAATTCAGAATGCCAAATACCAGATACCAGTTTACCAGGTACGTATCACTATATTCGTATATTCAATGCAAACATAGCACAATCCAAGCAAACCATATAATCAAACAATCAGTATCGAGCAACAGCATACCACAAGCAAAATACAGCTCGTAAAAAACAACAACGTCGTACTAAAATCTAAAATCGATTTTCGTTCTCATCTGAAAGGAAATTCTCAATTGGGAAAATGGGCTGTTTAGTTGTCGGAAAAGAGGTGTCATTGGCTTGCGTACGAAGGGCGGTATGGGGTATGCTGTACGCTGATGATGCAGGAATTGTCTCAAAGTCTGTGGAGGGACTCGCTAAAATGACGACAGTCATCGTGACTGTCTTCGAAGCAGCAGGCCTCAAGGTTTCGAAAAAGAAGACGGAAACGATGATTCTACGAACACGGGACCAGACACCCCCTGCTCCGCCGCTCGTTATCGAAGCAGCTGGTAAGAGGTATAGACAGACGAGCCAGTTCTTATACCTCGGCGGCATTATCCACGCAGAGGCTAACCTCTCACTCGAAATCGAACGACGGATCCGTCTCAATGGAGCATGCTTCAAACGGTTCGGACCGGGGTTCTACGACATGAAGACGGCCCCACTCCGTCTGAAAGTCCGCACGTTGAAGGCCGAGGTGATCGAGACCCTGCTGTACGGATGTGTGGCGTGAACGCTCAGTACACAACACTTGGCCAGGCTCCGATCGGTACACCACCAAGTCCTCCTGCGTGTCATTGACTTCCAGCGTCGGCAGCGTGGCGACTATAGGACCCTCTCGTACGCGAAGGCTCTCAAGCAGACACGATGCGAGAGCATCGAAACGACGATTCGTAAACGGCGGCTGCTCTTTGTGGGGGCCGTGGCACGGCCACACAAGGGGCGACTACCGAGTCGGGTCATATTCGGGACAATGGCGGGTGGGGAGGGACGCAGACCGGGAGGACAACCAAAGACGTGGCAGAAATGCCTTGCTGAAGACCTCAAGGTGTTTCGAGCCACCGAGGGGTCCACGGCACAGTCCCTGTTGTTGGTGTTTGGAGTAGAGACCGCAGTGTGGACCGTTGCAGCAAATGAGGTTGGGCAAGTGGTACAGGGGGGTCCTCGAAGCAGCTGAACGGTTCATGGTCCGGTGGCACAAGGACGAGGCGGAACTGAGTAGACAGCGTCACGCATCCGTTGCGGGTGATGCACAAGAGAATGGGAAGGGGGGGGGCAACAGTCGTAAGGAACCCGCGGTTGATGAGAGCAAGAAGGAGACAGTCGACAGGGTGGCAACGTACCAGGCCGACTAGTAAATCCCGCCTACAGTAGACTACCCGTACCGCGCACCTCTGTAGCTGCTTCGAACGCGGCCTTGTTGTGTTTTTCGTTTCGTTTTAGTTTGATTGTATTTTGTTTTTATTCTCGTTCTTATCCCTGTGATAAGGAAGCAGTACTACCTGGCTTGGTGGATGGCGAGCTCCGTACTTTTCCTTGGTTAGTTATGGTGGTCTTTTTTTTGTTTTTATTTATTTGGTGTATTGCCTGTCGCAGTTTCTCCAGGGGGCACGACAGCGATGCTACAGCCCCTCGCATTATTTTGTTTAGTTTTATTTTATTTATTTATTTATTTTTCCGTGGTCGCTTTTTGCCTTTGTTTTTCTGTCCTTCCGTATTTTCCTAGGTTTTCTTCTTTGATTGCTTAGCTACGTACGTATTCATTTTGTTTTTGTTATTTTTCCTCCTCGCTTTCCCTGACTTTCGTGTGTGGCACGAAAACGAAACGGAACTGAGTAGGAAGCGCCACGCATCCGCTGTATGGATGGCCCCCAAGGGAATGGAGACGGAGGAGGGGGGGGGTTCATAGGGAAACCACGGCGAACGAAAGCAGGAAGAAGACGGCAGACTGGGTAGCAAGGTACCAGACCGACTAGCTGGTAGAACCTGCCTGAACTACGGGTACAAACCATACCTAACCTTCCTCGGCTGCCTGGAAGTTGCTTTTTGTGTGCTCCGGTTGCCTGTCCTTTTCTGTCGTTCTTAGTCTTGCTCTGTTTGCGTTGTTTTTTATTCCATTTTATTTCGTTTCACTTCATGGGATTTTTGTTGTCTGTCGCATCTCCTCTGGGAGAAGCACGACACTTTCTTTCTTTTTATTTTGTCATGTTTTTGTTTACAAGTAATTGTTTGGTTGTTGGGCAGCGGCCAAAAAAAGGTATACCTGGCCCGTTTGCGGCCAAAACCAGGTATAAACTTAAAATCAAGTCAAAAACGCACTCCACGTGCCCTGTCATTGGTCCAAAACTCGTTGTACCTGTTTTTGCCTCTTTAAAACCCAGGTATACCTGATTTTGTCTACTCTGCTTGACTTTAACTTGTTTTTTTTGTCGTTTTTAAGCCAGTCAGAGGCCCTTCATAGTTCCACCCTATGCCCCCTATACAAATGCAGACGTAAAGCAGAGACCCCCTCCTCCCTTCGCACCTCGCACCACACACCACTCGAGCGACACACATATCTGCCTGCACACCTCCGCCGAAAAAATACGAGATAGAAGGCTCCCCTTCGGGATTGTAGTTGTCTTGGAATACCAGGGGTGTCGCAAGCTGAGAAGGGAGAATATTGCAGCAGGCGTTCGTTCCTCGTACTACTATTAATAATAGCAGCTACTCGTATACTTAGCCACCGGGCGAGCACGAAGAACATGAAAAAACTCTTGAAATCGACAGAAAAAAGAAGGGGGTAGCCACCGGGCAATTAACCTGGCAAGTAACACCGATCAGCCCAATCGAGTTTATAGCTACGGATAAGAGCTACAGCAGTAGCACCATGGCCATCGACGGCAGTCCTGAAATCAAGGTGGTCTTGGTCTATCGTTCGACGCAGGAGCTTTGTGTGGCCGCCTCGAAGCGGTTCCTGTTAAACGGCCTGCAAGTAAGTATGAGGTATCTTCCACCTGTCTGATTATTATGCTACTACTTGAAAAAAGGTCCTTGGCAATATAATGCCCCAGCCACAACAGCAGTTGTTACTGATTTTGATTCCAGATACTCACTCGTGCCCTTCGTATAATCGTTGCAATCACAACAGTTCACAACTAAAACATTCACTCACATTTATACTCGAACGTGCGTAGCAGACATATATGAACATACACACCGTACCCAAGTATGTACTAGGCCTATATACCTGGTACTACAGGCAGTACATAATTACAGTAATATCAGTACTCAAACCACAAGACTGATGAAGAGGGGGCTGGCGCTCGCCATTCGGGTGAAAAAACCAAGGGTACGCGCGGTAAAGGTCGGGACGGGAAAATGTGGTCGGGACGGGAACGGTACGGTACGGGAATGGGAAACCGTCAGATTTTTCGTTCCCGACCGCGATTTCCCGACCGGTACCATCGTCAGTTTCTGTTCCCGAGCTCTACCGTCCCGCGGTAATGGCCGTGTTCCCGTTCCCGACTGTTTCCCATCCCACTGTCTGCCCATTCCCGACTATTCCCGTCCCGCTGTCCGCCTTTAAACTTGATTTTAGTATATACCTGTTTTTGGCCCCGAACGGACCAGGTATACCTGTTTTTGGCCGCTGCCCTTATTGTTGATTATTGCTTTACATGTTTTTGTTCATTCTTTATTTTCCTTTCGCTATTTTCTGTTCTTGTTTCTACTTTTTTCTCTTTCATGCACCTGGATTGCTAGCAGGGTAGGTCTTGCCTGTCGATATGGCGTTGCACTTGTAATCTCTGCTTGCTGCACTGCATACGCGTAGTATTCTATGCTAGTTTCGTAGTTTTGTGATCCATAGAACTGGTACTTCTCTCTAGGATCGAAGAATCGGCACGGACACTGGTGTGTGCTGTGTGTGTTCTTCACATTAAACCTCCTTTCTACCCGTCGACATCCAGCACACCCAGTGTCCGTGCCGATTCATCATCCTAAAAAGGTACCAGTTCTGTGGTCACAAAACTACGACACAGAGATACTACGTTCAGTGCAGTAAGCAGAGCAGACAATGCAATGCCATATACGACAGGCAAGACCTACCCTGCTAGCAATCCAGGTGCATGCAAGATAAAAAAAGAGAAAAAAGAAAAAAAGCGAAAAGGAAAAAATAATAAAAAGTGAATATACTGAAGCAAATCAACAATCAAGCAACCAAACAAAAAGCATGACAAAATAAAAAGAAAGTGTCGTGCTTCTCCCAGAGGAGATGCGACATCCAATAAAAAAACAAATGAAATGAAACGAAATGAAATGAACCGAAACAGCGCCAACAGAGCAAGACTAAGAACGACAGGAAAGGACAGCCAGCCGGAGCACACCAAAAGCACCTTCCAGCCAGCCGAGGCAGGTTCGTGCCCGTAGTACAGGCAGGTTCTACCAGCTAGTCGGTCTGGTACCTACTCTGTTTGCCGTCTCTTTCCTGCTTCCGTCCGCCGTGGTTTCCCTACGACCCCCTATACCATAATACAAGTATATACGAGTGAGTTCAGTATCAGTACAGCAGCCACCCTCATTATCGGTGGGCAGTGTGGAGATCACTCGATCTTGGCACTAAGGCTGACCCCTACCCTTCCACCACAACGCTGCTGCTAACATTTTGGGCATCGCGCGAGTCGGCGACCGGCGGCTGCCAACGAAGCCCCGTTTTTTTTTTTTTTGCATTCCATTTATTATCTTCGCCCTTCTGTTCTCTATCCCTCTTCAGTCGTAACTCAGATCCGGGGTCACTAAGTAGGCTTTTCTCCTCCCTCCACTACGGTAGGTGCCTTGTTATTGTATCGCGAGAAGGTTTCAGCACTTTCTTGCCTCGTCGACTCTCGTCGAATCGTGCCTACCCACGCTATAATAGGCGCTCTCGACAGTTTTGGTGTCATTTGAAAACAAAAAATCCATCGTACGGAGACTCGAACCCTCGATCTCAAACTTAGCAGGCTTCGTGGTACAGCAGTACTTCATGTCGACGGCGGCTGTCGTTATGCTCGTTTCTAGTACGTATCTCACACTATGATATTCATATTGTCCACTGCTGACCACTAAGCCTTCCTCTGCTTACGTTGTTGTCATTTTATTTTATGTTGTCGGTCACATCTCCGGGAGAAGCACGACAGTTTATTTTTTTGTCTTTTGTTAGGGCCCATCTTAACGAACAACGAAAACTTTTGTAATATAATTTCGTGAAAAAAATGACTTTGGATCCTATCGAGGAATGGATTATTGTGTTAAAAAAAACGAATAACGCACAAGGGTCAACGAACACCCGTGGGCAACCAACGAGGCGAGCTACGGCCTGCGTCCTCCCCGGGGCACCGCTGCCAGCGGTACCGGCTAAGAGCCTATCGCTCTTGGCGTGTTTTGGGTGGCTGGCGCAGCCCCGAAGCCGCACGCGGGCAGCCGCGACGGGGATACAGCGATCGAGCTTCTGAGGGAACTCGTGATCTGGTCGGTGCTCGTATGGTTTGGGAGGCAAAGAGGGACGGAAAACTGGATTTGCGACGGCCTTGTGATTTTTTTAGGCGCCGCGGGTGGTCTACGCTACGCTTTTTCTCTTCTTTTCTTTTTTTTCTCTTTTTTCTCTTGCATGCATCTGGATTGCTAGCAGGGTAGGTCCTGCCTGTCGTATATGGCATTGCATTGTCTGCTCTGCTTACTGCACTGAGCGTAGTATCTCCGTGTCGTAGTTTTGTGACCACAGAACTGGCACCTTTTTAGGATGAAGAATCGGCACGGACACTGGGTGTGCTGGATGTCGACTTGTAGAAAGCAAGGTTTAATGCGAAGAACACACACACACAGGGTCCGTCCTATGGGTGATGACAACTTGTTTTGGTTGGCATGACCTCGCGCTGCGGCTGCTCTGGTGGCCCCGACTCTCGGGAATGATGGATGTTGCCTCTGAAGCAGTCGACGACACGGGTCAAGTTTGCGTGGCTTCCTTCGGTTTCATGGAACATGCCACGTCGAGTTGGATGAACTCCCCAATTCAATAAAACGAAGAGCAAAATAAGTCCCAGAAGAGTTCTTGTGGAGTTCCGTTTCAATCAAGGGTACGCGCGGTAAAGGTCGGGACGGGAAAATCTGGTCGGGACGGGAACGGTACGGTACGGGAATGGGAAACCGTCAGATTTTTCGTTCCCGACCGCGATTTCCCGACCGGTACCATCGTCAGTTTCTGTTCCCGAGCTCTACCGTCCCGCGGTAATGGCCGTGTTTCCGTTCCCGACTGTTTCCAATCCCACTGTCTGCCCATTCCCGACTATTCCCGTCCCGCTGTCCGCCCAGTCCCGACTATTCCCATCCCACTGTCATATAAGTGATTCCCGTCCCGTCCCGACCATGGGGCACAGCTTCTCCCATCCCGCATCTCACTATTGGTGGCAGATATTCCCAATTCCATTTACCGCCGGTTTTTTCGTTTTCCCATGGCATGACCATGATGGATGCAAGTGCGTATACTGCTCCTGTAGACTGGAGGAGACTGCAGATATTCGTGCATCTACGATTATGTTTATATTTCCGAACTACAAACAAATCGTATACGCGCGAATATATATTTCCTTTTTTCTTTTTTTTCCCTCTCGTATGTTTTTAATTTAAACACGAAGTTAAAATTTGTATCAACCATTCAACCGGCCCCACTCACACTTCGCTATTTYAAATAATGAATAATGTACGATGTATAATAATCGGTCGATGGTTTAAGTTGCGTTTCTTTTGGTGTTTCTGGTGCAGATTCGTCCCAAGTGGGTGTGTGGGCATTGTGGAAAGGGGAAGCGGGGGGTGGTCGTAACAATACTCGGAGTATGCCAAGCATGATACTTAAAATGCAAACAAAGCGTGATGTTGTGTACCAAGGTAGTATTCGTACCATACTTTTGTTTGCTTTGTTCCTGTCTTTACATTCTCGCGAATTTATACTCGTCTATGTAGCATATCAATACGTCGAAGTCACAAGTCGGTATATAACTACGTAGATAAAAGCTACGAGGAGTACTCTTAAAGTACTCGAAGAAGACTTTTGATTATAATTCGTCTTTTCAGCCGTTGTCTCCAACCTGTGTTCCCGACCGTGTTCCCAACCATTCCCGACTGCGTTTCCCGATGCGTGCCGTATTCCCGACTCGGTTCCCGACCGTTCGACTGTTCCCGACCTATTCCCGACCCGTTCACCGATCATTTCCCGTACCGCCGAAAAATGGTTCCCGTACCGTACCGTACCCAAAAATTCGGTTCCACGTCCCGTCCCGTACCGCCAAAGAATCGTGTCTTCCCGTCCAATCCCGTCAACCAAATGGTTTCCCACCTTCCCGTCCCATTCCCGTCCCGCGGTAAACAGACGGGAACATTTTCCCATACCAGCCCCTCGGGAAGACCCAAAAAAAATTCCGCCTGCGGCGGGCAAAACGGTCCCATTCCGTACCGCGCGGTGCCTTCGGCACCGCGCGTACCCTTGGAGCAGACAATGCAATGCCATATACGACAGGCAAGACCTACACTGCTAGCAATCCAGGTGCATGCAAGAGAAAAAAAGAGAAAAAGAAGAAAAAGAGCGAAAAAGGAAAAATAATAAAAAGTAAACATACTGAAGCCAATCAACAATCAAGCAACCAAACAAAAGCATGACAAAATAAAAAGAAAGGAAGTGTCGTGCGTCTCCCAGAGGAGATGCGACATCCAATAAAAAAGAAACCAAATGAAATGAAACGAAATGAAATGGACCGAAAAAACAGCGCCAACAGAGCAAGACTATTAGGCACTTTTTCTCGCTAAAAATATCTTGACTAGCAGAAAGTGCGAGAGCGTGAGTTAGCAACATTCGATGAAAGTCGACGAGCGTTGGGAAGGCTGAACGCTCTGCGCGATAAAAATCAAGGCAAGAACCGTAGTGGAGGAGGAGGGAGAGGAGCCTACTTTGTGACCCCGGATCTGAGTTACGACTAGGGAGGGAGAGACGGAAGTGCGAAGATAATAAATGGGATGGAAAAAAAAAAAAAATAGTAAGCAGAGCAGCTGGAGGGTCATCACCCATAGGGTTACAGACAATGCAATGTCATATATACGACAGGCGCGAAATACGCACGAGTAAATGTGTAAATACCAATCAGTGCTTACCTGTGTCACTTCTCGAGCGCCCGGCGCTTGTAGCTCAAACGAGGACACCTGTGCATCGACTCTCCTCGTCGTGGCACGATTAAGACAAGGGCCCACGCCCCCCTCTCAACGATTCGGGAATATAACAACAACACCTTCTACATATTCTGTGGGACCGAGACTGACCTGCCTTTTTCGGCGAGCACAACAAGCAGTGGCATATCAGAGTGCCTACTTGGTACCTGGTGTAGACTTGTCGCCCGTATCCGTGACTCTCTCTGTGTCCCTTTGAAAAATGAATAGAATGGCCGAGGAGTTCAAGAGCGGTAATAGCAGCAGTGATGGTGGTGGTGATGCTGAGCAGGAGGAAGGAGCTTCTCAGGGGGGAGGAGATGCGTCTCGGGCATCGCGATCGGGTCCGCCGTCGGTGCCGTTTCCGCTCCTGACTACGAGGGAACTGCTCCAACAGCATGTCGACGCTCAACTCCAGCAACTGGAGGCTGGAGAAATCAGGGAGCTGTCACTCCAAACCATGTGGACGATGGACGTACTGGCAAGTACCCAAACTCGATATTTGCCTATATATACCTGTGTTCATAGGTGTGATACGTTGTTGTGTTGTTTTGTCTTTTCGTTGTTGTGTGTGTGTTTTTCACACTACAGCAGTACAGGACACCTGATAAGAAACAGGCTAATACTAAAGACAGGCTGAGATTTTAGAGGAAAATAAGAAATTCGACACTCGTTATCTTGAAATTAGTGTAGAAAGCACCCTCTCTCAAATAAGAAATCCAGCCTGGATCAGATTTCCTGTTTCTTATTACAGTAGGTGTCCTGTACTGCTGGCTGTACCTCTGCTTTTTTTCTCGTGTTGCTCTCTTGCAGTGTACCGGTCGCCCCGGTGGTCTAGCAGGTACCTAATTAATCCTGTTAAGTTTGAGGTCGAGGGTTCGAGTCTCTGTGTGGAGATAATTATACTATACGATCGTACTAACACCAAAACTGATGAGAGCGCCTATTATAGCGTGGGTAGGCACAATTTGACGAGAGCCCACGAGGGAAGAAAGTGCTGAAACCTTCTCGCGATAAAAATGCAAGGCAAGAACCGTAGTGGGGGAGGAGGGAGAAGAGCCTGCTTAGTGACCCCGGATCCGAGTTACGACTAAAGAGGGAGAGATAATAGAAGGGCGAAGAAAATAAATGGGACGAACAAAAAAATCAAAACAAAATGCATCTGGTTTCATGGCGGTTGTGTGTTGTGTTTGTGGTACCCAGTACGTTCGCATGTCGATGCAATGCCTACACAGGTAGCCATTAACCCATTCAGAACTGGAAAAAAACGTTCCACACTACTTCCAAGTAGATTGTCCCCAAATTCGTGGGGCCAGTTCTTAAGGGGTTAACGTTTATTACGGGGCGTTGTGACGAGAATCTAACCTGTTGGAGACGACCCTCCAAAACTCCCATATAATCCAACCTTAGCATGTTGCAGCGGCACGAACAACGTACACCGCAACGTACCCATATGCAAAGATATCAGGAGACGGCACTTTTACCCCTTGACGGACGGGGTCAAGGAAAATGCCGTGACGGACGTGCCTTGACGGCAAAACCCGGGGACGCCAAGTTAAAATCCCCGTCTTTTTTAAACGCCTAACCATATTGTTGAAAACCTGAATTTTGTGGTTGGGATTTTTTTCCGCCATTTTTTTCGACCATTTTTTATTCTCATTCGGAGTTCAGATCTACAGCAGTATACTGGTATATCACGAGTAGAGGTGGGCACCGGTAAAAAAAAAACCGGTTTAAACCGATTTTTGGAAACCCAGCAGGCGTGTACGAGTAGCCGGTTTTGGAAAAAAAAACAGCGTTTTTTTTCGCCGGTTTAAACCGGTTAACCAAAAACCGGATAAAACCGGATAAAACCGGTTTTTATCCGTATAAAACCGGTTTTAAACCGGATAAAACCGGATAAAAAACGGATAAAACCGGATAAAAACCGGACAAGACCGGACAATTTTTTCACTGCTTCTCTACCGAATGAAACTATCACCAGTACTATTAATAATAATAGGATACACACAGCAGTAGTAGTGTTATACCTGGTATATGATATCATGCATAGATACGTGTAAGTGTGTACATCAACCATGCTCTAAACAGCAGATGCTCTGCTGACGTGTTATAGTTGTCATATATCAAAACATATACCATACAAAGGTATNCCTAGTATTTTGGCGTCAGTCAAGGATAAAAAATGAAAAATTGCCGTCAGTCAAGGGGTGAAAGTGCCGTCTCCTGACATCTTTTGAGGAGTGATGTTATGCATTCTGACGTCATGTCTCATCAGTGACACACCCACAACCACACATGAACCGAGCACACAAGTACGTGGATTTTGATTTGGGGGGTAAATCTATGACCGCGGAAGTCATTCCCATGAAGTTGGAACGGTCCTTACCGTGAAAATCGTGAAAGACAGCTACGATATAACAGAAATTAGTTACAATGGTACATGCATGGTATATACGCGTTAGTACCGGTATAGTGTGTCATGTTTGAAGTACATCAATCGCAGTATTTCGAAATGCATTTTATGTATTTTTTTTTAGGAGTACATTTGCAGTTTTTTCGCCCCCTTGAGGTGGGTATTTACCAGGGTATCACCGGAACTTCTGTAAGTTCTGTACGCCCGTGCCTCAATCGGAACTTCTGTGAGTTCTGTGCGCCCGGGCCACAATCGGAACTTCTGTGAGTTGTGTACGACCGGGTCACAATCGGAGCTTCCGTGAGTTCTGTACGCCCGTTCCACAATAAATACCCGGAACTTCTGTAAGTTCTGTGTGCCCGTGTCACATTACCCGGAATTTCTGTGAGTTCTGTGCGACCTTCATACCCGTACCCTGAACTTCTGCTAAGTTCTGTGCGACCGAGCCACAATACCCGGGGTACCGGTACAACGTGTTTGTACCTGCTGGAACTTCTGTGAGTTCTGTGCGCCCGTGCCACAATACCCGGAACTTCTGTGAGTTCTGTAAGGGTTTTATACCCGTACCCGGAACTTCTGTAAGTTCTGTACGACCTTCATACCCTACAGAGAACTTCTGTAAGTTCTGTACTCCCCGTTTCACAATACCCGGGGTACCGGTACAACGTGTTTGTACCTGCCCGGAACTTCTGTGAGTTCTGTAGCCCGGCCACAATACCCGGAACTTCTGTGAGTTCTGTAAGGGTTTTATACCCTAACCCGGAACTTCTGTAAGTTCTGTAAGACACCCATACCCTGACCCTAAATCCACAAACCCTACAGAACCTGACCTTGGTATATTATACAGTTGTCGTACGTGCAAGTTTTGCATTATGCTGATAAAGCGAATGATAGGCGCTCGGTATCGGGGACGGTGATTACCCTGGGGGGTGC
Organism: Saccharina japonica; assembly: GCA_008828725.1. NCBI lineage: Eukaryota > Phaeophyceae > Laminariales > Laminariaceae > Saccharina > Saccharina japonica. Next base: position 35,443 of record MEHQ01000309.1, read on the forward strand.
GGCCGTCAGTTGGGCAAGTAGCACGCAGAGGTGTGTTACGTTGTCCACAGCAGAAGCAGAGTACGTTGCCCTAGGTGAAGGGGTGAAGGAGGCTTTGTTCACGGGCGCGGTCTTATCGTTTATTTGTCCAGAGCTAAGCGGATCATGTGTCCGGGTTTTCGAAGATAACCAGGGGGCCATAGCATTGGCTCAGAACCCTCTTAGTTCTGCTCGGAGCAAGCATATCGACGTACGTTTTCATTTTGTTAGGCAGCTGCTTCGTGCGAAGATCGACATTCAGTTCGTAGCTTCGAAAGACCAGCATGCGGATATTTTGACGAAATCCCTTGCTGCGACCCCTTTTAAGCTTCACCGTAGGTTCTTGTTGAATCTGCCGTTGGAGGGTGAGTAAGGGGTATGAGCATTATCCGATGTACCATGTTTGAGTTACGCGAGGAATAATTTGTCAGGTCGCCACCCCGCGCTACTTTGAGGGGCATGGGTGAGTAGGGCACCACTTGGCATCTTATTTTCTGGCCATGGCCATCGTTTGGAATGCGGCCGTTGGTTCAACTGCAATGGTTTGGAGAATATGAGTTATACAGGGGGTTTTGACCCGGTGGCCGGGTTTCCTCCTGCGGGACTGTTGTTGGCTGTTAGGTCCTAGCTTGTCTTGAATGTCCTTTCGGTCTTGTCATTGCTGTCAAGAGCCAGGGAGGGTGTTCGTTTGGATCGTGTCAGCAACGACGGTTACAAAAGTTGTAGAGGGTTGCGTAAATATTCGCAGGCGTTATTGTGGACTTCTTGCCTCGTGCGGGAGGAGGGTTCGAGCACTCCGCTCTCTCTCTCTCGCTCTGTCCTCTAATGCAACGACCTTAAAAACATCTCATCAGACTGCTGGGCAGTCGGGGCATCCAGATTTGCAATCTACGAACAACCAGTACTGCTGTAGCAAAGGAGAGCAGTAGGTAGCTGTAGCCGGGGGAAGCAGTACGTAGCACTACTGTAATACTGCTGTAAAAAGGGAGCAGCAGTCATAATACGTAACCAAGTACCACTCGGTAGATTCGGGATCGCGACGAGTCAAGAAGCAAGTTTACCCGAGCTACGACCGGCCAGAACTGGGATCGGCTAACCGCTATTCGTCGGCCAACGTAGGTAGCACTGGTTCTGCCAATAGTGTGTTGCAGTAGCTGAGCACAACAGCAGTAGCATCGGTGATGTTATAGGCAGCAATAGAAAAACACGGTGCGTTACGTTACGGTTCGACTAAGGTGCGGCGTAACTACGAGGACCCCCGACGAGTTGTGTTTGTTGTTGTTTGTTTGTTTTTCGTACACTCGGTCCTCCCAAGTATTATTGATGTACGTAGAGAACGAAGGATCAGGGTCTGAGTAGCTACGAGAGAGAGCGTGGGCGTGCCCCACCCTCTCTCACTTCTCTCACCACCACCACTAGACTCCGAAGTCTATTGTTCTCTAAGTTTTTCTTTGCCCGGCTAAGCGGCCCACGACACATCAATCTTCTGGGGGTTTTGTCATCTGTGGAACATCGTCCATCCAATACCAGCAAGGTTGCAATCTGCTACCCGTGACCGCCTGTGCGACCACCTATCAAGGGTATACCAACTATACCTAAATACACACGGGACTCGTCACCCGCGCCATCAAACCCTTGAGAGTGCCGTCAGTCACCACCATCTGCTGTCAGCACCACTCTCTAACCCTCGATATCTTCCTGCATTGCCATTTCCGTTGTTTTATATGATGGAATTGAGTCTGTCTATTGTTTGTCGTATCACTATCGTCACTGCTTTCTTGTCAAGAATCCGGCAAGGGTTTCGATCTGATTGTTTCGAACATTCAATATGACAGTTACGTGTCGGTTCGTGCTAGTTGCCTTATTTAACATGCGAGTCCACGTTTTGTCTCCTGGGCCCGTGTGCTGATGTGCTGGTGTTGTGTGAGTTCTTCACATTCAACTGTTATGTCTACCGGTCGACAGCCAGGACATTCAGTGTCCGTGCCGATTTATCCAAGAGAGATGCCATTGTCTACTCTGCTTACTGCATTACCCTGCAGTATCTCTGTGTCGGGGTTTTGTGACCACATAGCTTGTATCTCTTTCTGTAGGATGAATAATCGGCACGGCCACTGGGTGTGCTGGATGTCGACAGGCTGAAATAACGGCTCAATGCGAACAGCACACAGAGATACAAGCTCGGTGGTCACAAAACCACCACATGTCACACAGAAATACTGCTATGCAGCAACAGGAGAGTAGATAACTCAGAGCCATGCCATCGTACTGGATACGAAAGGCACGGCATACACACACCAGCCATCCATATATTACATTTGAGAGATAAAAACGAAAGATGAAAATACAGAAATAATCAGATAAAAAACAAAGTAAACGAACACACGTTGTATCTCTGCGAGCAGATGCGACAGACAATTATAAACAATCCAAGAAACACAACAACACAACAGAAAACACAAGCAAGAGCAGGTGTGCCACCCCTTCCATGGGAGTACATTTAACTTCCATGGCAGCAAAACACAAAATCCGTGGAAGTAAACTTAAAACACAAAATCCGTGAAAGTAAAAATCTTTCTTGGAGGCATAATTTACTTCCTCTATGAAACTAAAACAAAATCGTGAAAACTTTTACGGAAGTAAACTCAACAGGCAACTATTAATAATGTGGTAGACCGAATATTTCGGGAGGGGGTTGCATATATTTGGGTCTTGAGGGATCCAAACTTTTCGGCGACGAGCAAAACAAACAAAAATCATAATTGTGGTTAGGGGTGCAAAAGTTCAGGTGTCACATCTTAAAAACGGCATGGGCGTTTGGGCCTGTGTGCGGTAAATGTGCAAATTCGGGCATCGCCTCGTAGTTACTTACGAAGTGTCAGTATAGAATCGATATGTATGACTGGTCAATAATTATACGCGGTCAGACAGGGTCAGATGTTCAATACTTGCGTGAAACTATGTACCAGGTACAAACATGCCTTGGACCACCTGGAAGCGGCTCATCCAGAAACAAAATGTGCGATACAAATATTTTTCTACGGAAATGCCTGACTACAGTACTGCTGTTGACCTCGTTGAAGGCCTGTGATTGGTCGGGCCACATATTCGGCGGTAGCGCCAGTCCTAGGTCCTTGAAAAAAGCTGGCGATGTCACCCTCGTCCACTCGACATCGAACGACGGATCCGTCTCATGTGGGCGTGCTTCAAACGGTTCGGACCAGAGTTGTACGACATGAAGACGGCTCGACTTAGTCTGAAAGTCCGCATGTTGAAGGCCGAGGTGATTGAGACCCTGCTGTACGGATGTGTGACGTGGACTCTCAGTGCCCAACACTTCGCCAGGCTCCGATCGGTACACCACCAAATCCTCCTGCGTGTCATTGGCTTCCAGCGTCGGCAGCGTGGCGACTACAGGGCCCTCTCGTTCGCAAAGGCTCTCAAGCAGACACGATGCGAGAGCATCGAAACGACGATCCGTAAACGACGGCTGTTCTTTGCGGGAGCCGTGGCACGGCAACCCAAGGGGCGACTACCCAGTCGGGTGATGTTCGGGACCATGACGGGTGGGGAGGGACGCAGACCGGGCGGACAACCAAAGTCCTGGCAGAAATGCCTTGCTGAAGACCTCAAGGTGTTTCAAGCCACCAAGGGGTCCACGGCACAGGTCCCGTTAGTGTTTGGAGTAGAGACCGCAGCGTGGACCGTTGCAGCAACTAAAGTGGACAAGTCGTACAGGGGGGTCCTCGAAGCGGCTGAACAGTTCATGGTCCGGTGGCACAAGGTCGAGGCGGAACTGAGTAGACAGCGCCACGCATCCGTCGCGGGGAGTGCACAAGGGAATGGGAAGGGGGGGGGCAACAGTCGTACGGAAACCGCGGTTGATGAGAGCAGGAGGGAGACAGCCGACAGGATAGCAAGGTACCAGGCTGACTAGTAAGTCCCGCCTAGACTACCCGTGCAGCGCACCTCTGTAGCTGCTTCGAACGCGGCTCTGTTGTGTTTTTTCGTTTCGTTTCGTTTCGTCTTTTTAGTTTCATTTTTACTCTCGTTCTTATCACTGTGATGAGGAAGAAGTACTACCTGGCTGGGTGGGTGGCGAACTGGGTGTTTCTTTTGTTCTTTTTTTTCCTTGGTTATTTCTGGTGGTCTTTCTTTCCCTTTGTTTCTTTGTATTTATTTTTATTAGAGTGTTTGCGATAGAAGTAAAAAACAAAATACTTCCTTCCGCTAAAAAAAGTGGATTCCCTTCCCTTCACGATTTCGGTGTGTTTGCGATAGAAGTAAACCCAATCCTGCAGGCGACGCCTCCGAAAATACCCGGGGAAGAGGGGTGAACCAAAAAAAGAACGAAAACAAAAACTAGCGTACGAGAGGAACGGCAGCCCAGCAACGGTGGGGGCGGCAGGGATAACCGCAGTGCCGCCGCTGCCGCGAGCGCACGCAGCAGCACAGTTGGCTGCAGCTACGTGGCGGCAACTAACGGCAGCGTCTGCTCCAGCAACATAAATAAACAGCATCGGCAGCCCCAGCAGCAGCAGCAGCAGCAGCAGCAGCACAGCAGCAGCAGTAGCAGCAGCGGAAGAAGCAACGGCTTCCGTTTTTGCTTTTTTCGATTTTGCGACCGACTATTCTTCTCGTCGTGTGCTGCTCCTGCTGCTGCCCTCGACCTACGCGCGACACCGCGCCGGCACGCTCCGCTCCAAGCCCGCCCGGCGCCCGACATAGACCGTGGCGGCGCACCGCCGCTGCTGCTACTACTGCTGCTACTGCTGCTACCGCAGTGTGGTGGAATTGAAATGATACACGACGATCTGTCATCCTGTCGAGCTCTACAAGCAAGGAAGGCGGTACGAGTACGCGTCCATGCGAGTACTCGTGAACTCGTACGATCTCGTACTCGTACGAGTAGTTCTTTCTGGACGACGCATCCTCCACGACACCAAGCCGGCGAGAGCGTACCGTAGCGGGACGCTGGCAGTCCGCCGGCGCCCCGCTAGCAAAATCCAACACCGCTCGTCTGTGTCATACTCTAGCTACACCTCTCAAGCCTCTGTGTGCTCCCATCGGTTGTTGTGTTGTGTTGTGGCGTTCTGCGTCGGTAGAATGCTCGGTGTGTGTAGGCCAATGAAACTGAGAGCCAAAAGTTACCGTAACTTTTGATCAAAAACGTACTTCTCTAAAGTACTTTTTGCCGTTTTTTTGAAAAAATTACCGCAAATCCTCCCTTCGGGAGAATTTTTAGAGAAGTAAAAGTAAGAAAAAAACAAAACGCAAACACTTTATTTATTGTTTGTTTTTTGCTTGGTACTGCCTGTTGTAGCTTCTCAAGGGGGGCACGACAGCGATGCTACAGATTTATTTTGTTTTACTTATTTGTTTTGCCGTGATCGCTTTTGCCTTTGTCTCTCCGCCCCTCCGTATCTCCCTAGGACTTTCTTTGGTTGCTTAGCTACGTACGTATTTATTTTGTTTTTTTGTTATTTCCTCTTCTCTTTTCTGGACTCTCGTGTGTGACACGAGAGCGAAAAGGAACTGAGTAGAAAGTGCCACGTATCCGTTGTATGGGTGGCGCCCAAGGGAATGGAGACGGAAGGGTGGGGGGGTTCGTACGGAAACCGCGGCGGACTAAAACAGGAAAGATACGGCAAACAGAGAAGGTACCAGTACCAGACCGCCTAGCTGGTAGAACGTGCCTGTACTACGGGCACAAACCCGCCTCGGCTGGCTGGAAGGTGCTTTTGGTGTGCCCCGGCTGCTCTGTTGGCGCTGTTTTGTCGGTCATTTCATTTCGTTTCATTTCATTTGTTTTTTTTTATTGGATGTCGCATTTCCTCTGGGAGAAGCACGACACTTTCTTTCTTTATTTTGTCATGTTTTTGTTTGGTTGCTTGATTGTTGATTTGCTTCAGTATGTTTACTTTTTATTATTTTTCCTTTTCGCTTTTTTTCTTTTTCTCTCTTTTCTCTCGCATGCACCTGGATTGCTAGCAGGTAGGTCTTGCCTGTCGTATATGGTATGGCATTGTCTGCTCTGCTTACTGCACTGAGCGTAGTATCTCGGTGTCGTAGTTTTGTGACCACAGAACTGGTACCTTTTTAGGATGAAGAATCGGCACGGACACTGGGTGTGCTGGATGTCGACGGGTAGAAAGGAAGGTTTAATGTGAAGAACACACACACACCACACACGTACACCGTATCATACCAAGGGTATATATTAAAACAAGGCATTTTACGGCAATCTTATTCCCCAGTGTCAGTCGGGGTCTCTATTTATATACCAGGTACGTATGTACCTGGTACGAATATTTGGAATATTTATTTTTTCTCCATCCCTTTTATTGTCTTCGCCTTTCGTTCATCTCTTCCTCTCGAGTCGTAACTTAGATCCGGGGTCACTCGTACAGCAGTTTTGTATGCGGCATCGTGGCGGGCGGGGGTTAGAGCGTTATACTTTTGAACCAGCTCGTACATTTGTTGGAGAAAAAAAAAGATGGAAAACAAATAATATTCGTATTATACGGTTACCAGGAAACATCCCTGGGTACATCCCCGGGTACATATTTTGTATTCGTACGCGTACGAAGAGGGAGGGGTGGATATCAAAGATGTCAGGAGACGGGCAACCGTCAAGCAGTCAGTCAGTCAAGGGCGTCCGTCAAGGCATTTCCATCCGTCTAGACGGATTGTCCCTTATCCCCGCAAGGAAAAAACGCCTTACTTTGTGTGTGGAAACCCATTTTTTTTTTTTTGTGTGCTACTGGCTGCTGGCTCCAACACATCATAAAGGAGCAAGAAGAAAAGAGGATATTGCTGTGTTGCGCGTTGCTCGTGATTAGAGGTGGGCACCGGGAGGCGCGAAAAAAAAACCGAAAACCGGATAACGAGGCGTTATTATCAAAACAAAAAACCGGATAAAACCGGTTTTTTTGAGCCGGTTTTAGCCGGTTTTCGGAAAACCGGTTAAAACCGGATGGTAACGTGAAACGCCTCCAAATCATTGAACACGACAGCATGTTTGGGTAAAAACGTGCTGTTTACATGTGATTCCGAGCCACAACCACAGCGCACGGGGTGGCGTGATTTCAAGGTATAAAACATCGTTGTGAAGAAGACATTGCCGGTGCACCCAGGTACTATACGTATACCTACTGGTTACTATTAATAGGGCGTTCTTCTCGATTACTTGCTTCCTGTTTTTTTTCCTATGTCTTGCAGATCAGCGTATTCGGAGGGATTTCCTGCGCGCGCTCTAACTACACTAAAACCAAGTAAAACATATCCCCACTAATTTCAAGATAAAAATCCCCACTAATTTTTAATATATTTTGTTTTCAGACTAAAATCAACTTTTTTTTTAAAGAGTCCAAAACAAGTGAAAGATATTACAAGGTCAGGTTCTGTAGGGTACCTACAGAACCAACCCGGGGTATTTACCGGGGAAATACCCTGCAGAGAACTTCTGTGAGTTCTGTAAGGGTTTATACCCGTACCCGGAACTTCTGTAAGTTCTGTACGACCTTCATACCCTACAGAGAACTTCTGTAAGTTCTGTACTCCACGTTTCACAATACCCGGGGTACCGGTACAACGTGTTTGTACCTGCCCCGAACTTCTGTGAGTTTGTACGCCCTGCCACAATAGCCCGGAACTTCTGTGAGTTCTGTAAGGGTTTTATACCCTAACCCGAGAACTTCTGTAAGTTCTGTAAGACTATCCATACCGTACCCAGGAACTTTTGTAAGTTCTGTAACACTCTTGGGCACAATACCCCGGGTAAGGGTATTCCCTCGGCACAATACCCTGTGTGCCGGTACAGATTAGGGTATCGTTGAGGATGTCAGGAGACGGTCAGTCGAGAGAAAATGGCATCGGTCAAGGGTGTGGATTCGAGTGTTCCACACTAAAACCTAGTATTTTGGCGTCAGTCAAGGATAAAAAATGAAAAATTGCCGTCAGTCAAGGGGTGAAAGTGCCGTCTCCTGACATCTTTTGAGGAGTGATGTTATGCATTCTGACGTCATGTCTCATCAAGTGACACACACAAACGAAGTCGAYAATCATGCAACCATTGTCAACCAATGACGACACACAAGTACGTGGATTTTGATTTGGGGGGTAAATCTATGACCGCGGAAGTCATTCCCATGAAGTTGGAACGGTCCTTACCGTGAAAATCGTGAAAGACAGCTAATATACAGAAATTAGTTACAATGGTACATGCATGGTATATACGCGTTAGTACCGGTGTAGTGTGTCATGTTTGAAGTACATCCAATCGCAGTATTTCGAAATGCATTTTATGTATTTTTTTTTAGGAGTACATTTGCAGTTTTTTCGCCCCCTTGAGGTGGGTATTTACCGGGGTGTCACCGGAACTTCTGTAGTTCTGTACGCCCGTGCCTCAATCGGAACTTCTGTGAGTTCTGTACGCCCGGGCCACAATCGGAACTTCTGTGAGTTTTGTACGACTCGGGTCACAATCGGAGCTTTCCGTGATGTTCTGTACGCCCGTGCCACAATAAATACCCGGAACTTCTGTAAGTTCTGTACGTGCCCGTGTCACATTACCCGGAATTTCTGTGAGTTCTGTGCGACCTTCATACCCGTACCGCGAACTTCTCTAAGTTCTGTGGACCGAGCCACAATACCCGGGGTACCGGTACAACTGTTTGATACCTGCCTGGAACTTCTGTGAGTTCTGTAAGCCCGTGCCACAATACCCGGAACTTCTGTGAGTTCATGTAAGGGTTTTATACCACCGGATCTGACGTAGTTCCTCCGGAACTTCTGTAAGTTCTGTACGACCTTCATACCCTACAGAGAACTTCTGTAAGTTTGTACTCCCCGTTTCACAATACCCGGGGTACCGGTACAACGTGTTTGTACCTGCCCGGAACTTCTGTGAGTTCTGTATGCCCGGGCCACAATACCCGGAACTTCTGGAGTTCTGTAAGGGTTTTATACTCCTAACCCGGAACTTCTGTAAGTTCTGTAAGACACCCATACCCTGACCATAAATCCACAAACCCTACAGAACCTGACCTTGGATAATTAATACAGTGTTCGTACGTGCAAGTTTTGTAAAAAAGGTATACTGAAATAAAAGTGGAACCCGAAGGGTCCGCAAAGCGATCAAAGCCAGTCAAAAACAGATAGTCTGGAGCCCTCCGCTCCCCTCTACACGCTATGTGAAGGTAAAAATAAAACTGGAAGGTCAACATCACCAATCGGGGGTATACGCCCCCTGATTCTATCTTAGTGCCCCTATAATGCCGGGGTGTTCCGCGCCGGGTTCACGCCGGTCAGGCAAACAAAATCGAGTCCTCCACCCCGATTATAAACGCAGACATGGTACGGGGGAAGGGAACTATGGCCCCGTGCGACTGATGTGCCCCCGGCCTGCGAGCAGTGTAACTGCAAAAGGTCAAAAACAACGAAGGGAAAAAGACAAAGGCAAAGACAAGGAGACAAGTCAAAAGTACAAGCAAACACTCAAACAAACAAGACCACAGAGACAGCACAGACACGTCATCCCGAGGGGGTGGTGCAATGGTGCGGCGGTGGGGGGAGGGGGAAAAAACAAACAAACAAACAAACAGTCCAGGAGAGTCTATCCGGCACATATCGCGCCACTCGGTCCGCCATTTCTCGCTTGTTTTCTTCCCTCGCCGATTCGCCCTTCTTCCGCACCCCTCCCGTCCCGTTGATACGTTGCAATGATTTAAGCAGAACAATGCAATGCCATATACGACAGGCACGACCTAACCTGTTTGCAGCCCAGCTGCGTGAAACAGAGGGAAAAACAAAAAAAAGTGTCGTGCGTCCCACAGAGGATTCGTGACCCAGACAAAATAAAAGAAAATATAAATGAAAATGAAAATGAAAACAACGTAAACAGAGGAAGACCAAGACTGAGAACGAAAGGAAAATATACATCGTTCGTATATGTGTGTGTGTTCTTCACATTAAACCTTCCTTTCTACCCGTCGACATCCAGCACACCCAGTGTCCGTGCCTATTCTTCATCCTAAAAAGGTACCAGTTCTGTGGTCACAAAACTACGACACCGAGATACTACGCTCAGTGCAGTAAGCAGAGCAGACAATGCCATACCAGGTATACGACAGGCAAGACCTACACTGCTAGCAATCCAGGTGCATGCGAGAGAAAAGGAGAAAAAGGAAAAAAACGCGAAAAGGAAAAATAATAAAAAGTAAACATACTGAAGCAAATCAACAATCAAGCAACCAAACAAAAACATGACAAAATACAAGAAAGAAAGTGTCGTGCTTCTCCCAGAGGAAATGCGACATCCAATAAAAAAGAAACGAAATGAAATGAAACGAAATGAAATGGACCTGAAAAACAGCGCCAACAGAGCAGCCGGGGCACACCAAAAGCACCTTCCAGCCAGCCGAGGCGGGTTTGTGCCCGTAGTACAGGCACGTTCTACCAGCTAGGCGGTCTGGTACTGGTACCTTCTCTGTTTGCCGTATCTTTCCTGTTTTAGTCCGCCGCGGTTTCCGTACGAACCCCCCCACCCTTCCGTCTCCATTCCCTTGGGCGCCACCCATACAACGGATACGTGGCACTTTCTACTCAGTTCCTTTTCGCTCTCGTGTCACACACGAGAGTCCAGAAAAGAGAAGAGGAAATAACAAAAAAACAAAATAAATACGTACGTAGCTAAGCAACCAAAGAAAGTCCTAGGGAGATACGGAGGGGCGGAGAGACAAAGGCAAAAGCGATCACGGCAAAACAAATAAGTAAAACAAAATAAATCTGTAGCATCGCTGTCGTGCCCCCCTTGAGAAGCTACAACAGGCAGTACCAAGCAAAAAACAAACAATAAATAAAGTGTTTGCGTTTTGTTTTTTTCTTACTTTTACTTCTCTAAAAATTCTCCCGAAGGGAGGATTTGCGGTAATTTTTTCAAAAAAACGGCAAAAAGTACTTTAGAGAAGTACGTTTTTGATCAAAAGTTACGGTAACTTTTGGCTCTCAGTTTCATTGGCCTACACACACCGAGCATTCTACCGACGCAGAACGCCACAACACAACACAACAACCGATGGGAGCACACAGAGGCTTGAGAGGTGTAGCTAGAGTATGACACAGACGAGCGGTGTTGGATTTTGCTAGCGGGGCGCCGGCGGACTGCCAGCGTCCCGCTACGGTACGCTCTCGCCGGCTTGGTGTCGTGGAGGATGCGTCGTCCAGAAAGAACTACTCGTACGAGTACGAGATCGTACGAGTTCACGAGTACTCGCATGGACGCGTACTCGTACCGCCTTCCTTGCTTGTAGAGCTCGACAGGATGACAGATCGTCGTGTATCATTTCAATTCCACCACACTGCGGTAGCAGCAGTAGCAGCAGTAGTAGCAGCAGCGGCGGTGCGCCGCCACGGTCTATGTCGGGCGCCGGGCGGGCTTGGAGCGGAGCGTGCCGGCGCGGTGTCGCGCGTAGGTCGAGGGCAGCAGCAGGAGCAGCACACGACGAGAAGAATAGTCGGTCGCAAAATCGAAAAAAGCAAAAACGGAAGCCGTTGCTTCTTCCGCTGCTGCTACTTCTGCTGCTGTGCTGCTGCTGCTGCTGCTGCTGCTGCTGGGGCTGCCGATGCTGTTTATTTATGTTGCTGGAGCAGACGCTGCCGTTAGTTGCCGCCACGTAGCTGCAGCCAACTGTGCTGCTGCGTGCGATCGAGGCAGCGGCGGCACTGCGGTTATCCCTGCCGCCCCCACCGTTGCTGGGCTGCCGTTCCTCTCGTACGCTAGTTTTTGTTTTCGTTCTTTTTTTGGTTCACCCCTCTTCCCCGGGTATTTTCGGAGGCGTCGCCTGCAGGATTGGGTTTACTTCTATCGCAAACACACCGAAATCGTGAAGGGAAGGGAATCCACTTTTTTTAGCGGAAGGAAGTATTTTGTTTTTTACTTCTATCGCAAACACTCTAATAAAAATAAATACAAAGAAACAAAGGGAAAGAAAGACCACCAGAAATAACCAAGGAAAAAAAAGAACAAAAGAAACACCCAGTTCGCCACCCACCCAGCCAGGTAGTACTTCTTCCTCATCACAGTGATAAGAACGAGAGTAAAAATGAAACTAAAAAGACGAAACGAAACGAAACGAAAAAACACAACAGAGCCGCGTTCGAAGCAGCTACAGAGGTGCGCTGCACGGGTAGTCTAGGCGGGACTTACTAGTCAGCCTGGTACCTTGCTATCCTGTCGGCTGTCTCCTTCCTGCTCTCATCAACCGCGGTTTCCGTACGACTGTTGCCCCCCCCCTTCTCATTCCCTTGTGCACTCCCCGCGACGGATGCGTGGCGCTGTCTACTCAGTTCCGCCTCGACCTTGTGCCACCGGACCATGAACTGTTCAGCCGCTTCGAGGACCCCCCTGTACGACTTGTCCACTTTAGTTGCTGCAACGGTCCACGCTGCGGTCTCTACTCCAAACACTAACGGGACCTGTGCCGTGGACCCCTTGGTGGCTTGAAACACCTTGAGGTCTTCAGCAAGGCATTTCTGCAAGGACTTTGGTTGTCCGCCCGGTCTGCGTCCCTCCCCACCCGTCATGGTCCCGAACATCACCCGACTGGGTAGTCGCCCCTTGGGTTGCCGTGCCACGGCTCCCGCAAAGAACAGCAGTCGTTTACGGATCGTCGTTTCGATGCTCTCGCATCGTGTCTGCTTGAGAGCCTTTGCGAACGAGAGGGCCCTGTAGTCGCCACGCTGCCGACGCTGGAAGCCAATGACACGCAGGAGGATTTGGTGGTGTACCGATCGGAGCCTGGCGAAGTGTTGGGCACTGAGAGTCCACGTCACACATCCGTACAGCAGGGTCTCAATCACCTCGGCCTTCAACATGCGGACTTTCAGACTAAGTCGAGCCGTCTTCATGTCGTACAACTCTGGTCCGAACCGTTTGAAGCACGCCCACATGAGACGGATCCGTCGTTCGATGTCGAGTGGACGAGGGTGACATCGCCAGCTTTTTTCAAGGACCTAGGACTGGCGCTACCGCCGAATATGTGGCCCGACCAATCACAGGCCTTCAACGAGGTCAACAGCAGTACTGTAGTCAGGCATTTCCGTAGAAAAATATTTGTATCGCACATTTTGTTTCTGGATGAGCCGCTTCCAGGTGGTCCAAGGCATGTTTGTACCTGGTACATAGTTTCACGCAAGTATTGAACATCTGACCCTGTCTGACCGCGTATAATTATTGACCAGTCATACATATCGATTCTATACTGACACTTCGTAAGTAACTACGAGGCGATGCCCGAATTTGCACATTTACCGCACACAGGCCCAAACGCCCATGCCGTTTTTAAGATGTGACACCTGAACTTTTGCACCCCTAACCACAATTATGATTTTTGTTTGTTTTGCTCGTCGCCGAAAAGTTTGGATCCCTCAAGACCCAAATATATGCAACCCCCTCCCGAAATATTCGGTCTACCACATTATTAATAGTTGCCTGTTGAGTTTACTTCCGTAAAAGTTTTCACGATTTTGTTTTAGTTTCATAGAGGAAGTAAATTATGCCTCCAAGAAAGATTTTTACTTTCACGGATTTTGTGTTTTAAGTTTACTTCCACGGATTTTGTGTTTTGCTGCCATGGAAGTTAAATGTACTCCCATGGAAGGGGTGGCACACCTGCTCTTGCTTGTGTTTTCTGTTGTGTTGTTGTGTTTCTTGGATTGTTTATAATTGTCTGTCGCATCTGCTCGCAGAGATACAACGTGTGTTCGTTTACTTTGTTTTTTATCTGATTATTTCTGTATTTTCATCTTTCGTTTTTATCTCTCAAATGTAATATATGGATGGCTGGTGTGTGTATGCCGTGCCTTTCGTATCCAGTACGATGGCATGGCTCTGAGTTATCTACTCTCCTGTTGCTGCATAGCAGTATTTCTGTGTGACATGTGGTGGTTTTGTGACCACCGAGCTTGTATCTCTGTGTGCTGTTCGCATTGAGCCGTTATTTCAGCCTGTCGACATCCAGCACACCCAGTGGCCGTGCCGATTATTCATCCTACAGAAAGAGATACAAGCTATGTGGTCACAAAACCCCGACACAGAGATACTGCAGGGTAATGCAGTAAGCAGAGTAGACAATGGCATCTCTCTTGGATAAATCGGCACGGACACTGAATGTCCTGGCTGTCGACCGGTAGACATAACAGTTGAATGTGAAGAACTCACACAACACCAGCACATCAGCACACGGGCCCAGGAGACAAAACGTGGACCCGCATGTTAAATAAGGCAACTAGCACGAACCGACACGTAACTGTCATATTGAATGTTCGAAACAATCAAATCGAAACCCTTGCCGGATTCTTGACAAGAAAGCAGTGACGATAGTGATACGACAAACAATAGACAGACTCAATTCCATCATATAAAACAACGGAAATGGCAATGCAGGAAGATATCGAGGGTTAGAGAGTGGTGCTGACAGCAGATGGTGGTGACTGACGGCACTCTCAAGGCTTTGATGGCGCGGGTGACGAGTCCCGTGTGTATTTAGGTATAGTTGGTATACCCTTGATAGGTGGTCGCACAGGCGGTCACGGGTAGCAGATTGCAACCTTGCTGGTATTGGATGGACGATGTTCCACAGATGACAAAACCCCCAGAAGATTGATGTGTCGTGGGCCGCTTAGCCGGGCAAAGAAAAACTTAGAGAACAATAGACTTCGGAGTCTAGTGGTGGTGGTGAGAGAAGTGAGAGAGGGTGGGGCACGCCCACGCTCTCTCTCGTAGCTACTCAGACCCTGATCCTTCGTTCTCTACGTACATCAATAATACTTGGGAGGACCGAGTGTACGAAAAACAAACAAACAACAACAAACACAACTCGTCGGGGTCCTCGTAATTACGCCGCATCTTAGTCGAACCGTAACGTAACGCACCGTGTTTTTGTATTGCTGCCTACAACATCACCGATGCTACTGTTGTGCTCAACGACTGCAACACGCTATTGGCAGAACCAGTGCTACCTACGTTGGCCGACGAATAGCGGTTAGCCGATCCCAGTTCTGGCCGGTCGTAGCTCGGGTAAACTTGCTTCTTGGCTCGTCGCGATCCCGAAGCTACCGAGTGGTACTTGGTTGCGTATCGTGACTGCTGCTCCCTGTTCACAGCTGTATTACAGTAGTGCTACGTACTGCGTCCCCCGGCTACAGCTACCTACTGCTCTCCTTTGCTACAGCAGTACTGGTTGTTCGTAGATTGCAAATCTGGATGCCCTGACTGCCCCGCAGTCTGATGAGATGTTTCAAGGTCGTTGCATTAGAGGACAGAGCGAGAGAGAGAGAGCGGAGAGAGAGCGGAGTGCTCGAACTCTCCTCCCGCACGAGGCAAGAATTCCACAATAACGCCTGCGAATATATACGCAACCCTCTACAACTTTTGTAACCGTCGTTGCTGACACGATCCAAACGAACACCCTCCCTGGCTCTTGACAGCAATGACAAGACCGAAAGGACATTCAAGACAAGCTAGAACCTAACAGCCAACAACAGTCCCGCAGGAGGAAACCCGGCCACCGGGTCAAAACCCCCTGTATAACTCATATTCTCCAAACCATTGCAGTTGAAACAACGGCCGCATTCCAAACGATGACCATGGCCAGAAAATAAGATGCCAAGTGGTGCCCTACTCACCCATGCCCCTCAAAGTAGCGCGGGGTGGCGACCTGACAAATTATTCCTCGCATAACTCAAACATGGTACATCGGATAATGCTCATACCCCTTACTCACCCTCCAACGGCAGATTCAACAAGAACCTACGGTGAAGCTTAAAAGGGGTCGCAGCAAGGGATTTCGTCAAAATATCCGCATGCTGGTCTTTCGAAGCTACGAACTGAATGTCGATCTTCTTCGCACGAAGCAGCTCCCTAACAAAATGAAAACGTACGTCGATATGCTTGCTCCGAGCAGAACTAAGAGGGTTCTGAGCCAATGCTATGGCCCCCTGGTTATCTTCGAAAACCCGGACACATGATCCGCTTAGCTCTGGACAAATAAACGATAAGACCGCGCCCGTGAACAAAGCCTCCTTCACCCCTTCACCTAGGGCAACGTACTCTGCTTCTGCTGTGGACAATGTAACACACCTCTGCGTACTACTTGCCCAACTGACGGCCGCACCCCCCAGGGTAACTACCGTCCCCGATACCGAGCGCCTATCATTCGCCTTATCAGCATAATCGGCATCACTATACGCATTCAAATCCAGTCCCGAACCCCGCACAAAAGTCAATCCCAAAAACCTGGTCCCGTGAAGGTACTCCATAATCTTCAAAACTGCCCTCCAGTGCCTCTCAGTAGGGTTGTGAGAGTGACGCGCCACAGCACGCACAGCGTTGGAGATGTCCGGCCTCGTCATGGTCGACAGCCACATCAAACTGCCCACAGCCTCCCTGTAAGGCCAGTCTCCACCAGGTTCGCCTTCCTCTCTTGGACCTAGTTCCACACCAGGGGTAGCGGGGATGTCAGAGGATGAGTTAACGCCAAAACGATTCAACATGCTCTCAATAAACGCCTTCTGCGTAATCTCCAAAGTCCCCAATTCCCAGTCGCGTTTGAAAGCACAACCAGTGTACCAAGTCAGTTCTCCGAGGTTATTCGTGGGGAATTTCGTTACTAACGCGGCATGAAAATCTCTGCATGACTCGTCCGAACCTGCAATCACGATGTCATCCACATGAACAGCCATGACCAGTTGTACCTTGCCGTCCACAACCATGCGAAAAACACAAGGATCAGTCCTACACTGCTCCATACCGTACTCTACCACGGTTTCTACCAATAATCCGGCCCACCGTCGTCCACTTTGCTTCAGACCATACAGCGATCGGTTCAGGCGAACGGTTTTGCCTGACAGGTACCCACACCCACCGGGTAGTTTCATGTATATCTCAGCGTCGAGTTTCGCGCGAACAAAAGCTTGTGCGACGTCTAAATGGACAATCTTCAGACCGTGTTCGTTGGCAACAGCTGCCAGAATTTTAACTGACGCTGACGAGGGAATTGGCGCGAATGTTTGGAAGTAATCTACACCTTGCATCTGGCTAAACCCCTTAGCCACATGTCTAGCCTTTGTCTTTACTATCAGGCCATCCTTGTCCGTCTTGTAGGTAAACACCCACTTCGACCCTACAGGTTTCCGCCCTTGCGGCGGTATCGCTGCTTCAAACGTACCGGTCGTTTTGTGACCGTCCAATTCAATCTTCATGGCCTCTTGCCACGCCGCTTTGTACTGTGAACGCTCGACATCTGCTACGGACTGAGGGGGCGGTTCTACGTCTTCCGGGAATCCACTCGGCATGCGCACGCTTAACTCCCCTTTGTTATCTGCTGCAGGTCCTCCAGCCATCAGAGCCAGTGCGTCCTCCGTCGTCCAGGATGTGCTGTTCTGCGTTCTCCTAGACATCGTCAACTTGAACACTGCCGCAAGCAGCGCGTCCGCGACCTCAGGCCTCATCCTTAGCCGGCCTTCAGCAGGCTCGCCTTCCAAGCGTTGGCTCTGACCCCGGGTTCGGCCCCTTACTGTCGCGGGGAGCCGTCCCCAGCTGCTGAGCTCGTGAGCTGGTCTCCCCGACAGGACCGCGGGTGGATCCTCACCGTTCCCTTGGTCGGTGTCGGAGGCTGATGCCTCGCCCGGGTCGCTTTCGGCCCTCCCTGCCGGGACCGAGGAGGCGCCCACCGCGCCCCCTTGAGACGAGCCCGTCGTCTCGGCTGTTTCGACCCTCCCTACCGGGGCCGAGGAGGCGCCCACCGCGCCCCCTTGAGACGAGCCCGTCGTCTCTGAATTCCCGTCGCCGGCATCGCCGGCGGCAGGTGCCTGCTGGGCGCGCTCCTCCAAAAACGCGTCCAGATCGAACCCCCACGCCAACTCGAGGTCGTTCAGGCGAGTCAAACCCTCGTCCAGCTCATGCGCCACCCCCCCACCACCTCGATCTGACGTGCTTCCGTCGTCTGCCTCGGACCCCCCCTCTTCCATAGACAGGGAGTCACTAGACTGGGCAGGTACAGGTGGTGCAGGTGACACGCGCTGCCAGGTTATGTTGCGCGTGATCAGTACAGTACGGTGTCTAGTCAGCACTCGCACCGAGTCTCGGGGGTAGTTGGGTGCAGGGCCAAGGTAAAAACACTCCTGTGCTTTCGCCTGGGACTTGTTCTCCCTCTTCACCTTGCAGTAGCCAGGCTTGAGGAAAGGTAGAAGTACTACCGGGGGGGGTCTACCATACCACATCTCGTATGGCGACTTGCTCTCGGGGTTAGCGGTGGTTGCTGTACGGTTCAAAGCATCGCACGCCCAGTGCGACGCTTCAGCCCACAACGACTCAGTTGCGGGTAGTTGCGCGCC
>MEHQ01000309.1:54295-128907 GCA_008828725.1 Saccharina japonica
GGGTCCTGCCCTTCTTGGGCTATTCCCTACAGCAGCGCTACTCTCGGCGCTGCCGGACTCCGATTGGCTAATGCACGCTCCAATAGCAGCAGTAGTCTCTCTTACAGGAGTGGGTTTTGCCCCTCTTGGACTATTCCCTACAGCAGCGCTGTGCTTGTAGGAAACATGGCGCGAGATGGGCAGATCAAAACCACCACCCAACTCACCGCCTGGGAATTCATCCCATTCGCCAGCCCTCCTTGGCTGGTCAGGCTGGCCCCTGGCTGGGCCCGCCTTGACAGGGACAGCAGCCTCTCTGCGTCCCGTCGCTCCGTGATTGCGTGAGGCATTCCCACGCAAGGTCGTCTCTCTTCCAGCTGCTGTATCTTCTGCCTCGCTTCCAGCAGCAGCAGAATTTTCTCGTACAGCAGAGAATGCAGCAGTGGTTCCTGCCCCCGCTGGTCTCTCTCCTACAGTAACGCTGCCCTCAGCGCCGCTGCGCTCTGATCGGCCGTTGTCCGTCATGAACTCGGCCATCATGCTCCTTATGGCATGCATCGTTGACGTTTGCCAATGCTCGACCACCAGCTGAAACTCACTTCTCAGCTGTTTTACCTCATCTTTGGGAAGGGCTTGCTCGTCTTGAGCCGACCGGAAGCCATCTTTGACTTCTCGTTCCAGACCTGACAACGTCAAGCTTTTGACAACCCACACTAGTGTGTTCGTAGATTGAAAATCTGGATGCCCTGACTGCCCCGCAGTCTGATGAGATGTTTCAAGGTCGTTGCATTAGATGACAGAGCGAGAGAGAGAGAGAGCGGAGAGAGAGCGGAGAGCTCGAACTCTCCTCCCGCACGAGGCAAGAATGCCACAATAACGCCTGCGAATATATATGCAACCCTCTACAACTTTTGTAACCGTCGTTGCTGACACGATCCAAGCGAACACTGGTGCTAACTACTGCTGCCCCAGGCAACAGCAGTGGCGATGAGCATTAATCAGAGATATAGGTGTTTGCGCCCTAATATCTTTAACAGAGTGGGTGTGGCACGGGTGCCGTTTGGGGCGGGTACTCAAGTTAATCTCAACCCAACAGCCGCCCCAGCTTCCGCAAGACAACTGATGTGTGATTATGGCCGCCCTCGAGGGCTATCGATTGCTGGGGTCGACGAGAGATGTGCCTGAATCCTTCTTCAGACCACTTATTCCTCGACGATCAAAACCAATATCAAATGGTACAGGTGTATTCGTCCTATGAGGAGAACCTTGACCCCTACGAAATACCCATCTGTTATAGTTTTAGGGTCCGCTCACTGTCCTGCGGAATATCGGAATCTAAGCCCCAGTCGACGATGTACTCACAATGTATCCTTGCACAAGCTTCCCACCGCTGTTTCTCCTGCTGCTGATGGCCTGAGGCGCGCTCGGCCACGACATGCGCATTGTTATGATGAAGGCGCGTTTATCCTCGTATTTGGAACTACTCAGCTCACAATCCGTCCACATCCGCTAACCCTACCACATGTCCTCTCCGGAGTAGAGTGCACGCGGTCATGCTACGCTGATTTCCCCCTCACCACCTTCCTTTGGGACGTCACGGGAGCATGTCCCCCTCGTTCAACGTATACCCCGACATCTGCCCCTCCTCCACAACCAACCTCCCCGGGGAGTGAGCGCGACTGAGCCGCACGGCTGTACGCCTCACCGACAACACGGCAGGGGTGCCTAATCATATACTTCCCCCTAGGGACTTTTAGCTGTTGCTGTGAATCCCCCTTGCCGCTGTACGCGATGGGGGCGTCCTAGGTTGTGCTTCCACCATGGACATAAACTGATGCTGCGCCTTGTCCACGGTTATGCTCCGCCATAAGACTTTAGATACTGCTACTGCTGTACATCATCGATCCCCACGACGGGGGTGCCCAAGGGTATGTACTTCCTCCTCGGGGCGTTTCGCTGGTGCCGTACGTCCGCTTCGTCCTCGCTTTACGTATTAGGGGTGCTTACGGTTTTACTCTCGCCGTAAGGAGGGCGTATGCTACTGCTGATCACGGCTATACTACGACCGCGGGACGTTTGCCTACTGTTGTTGCTACTGCGGTTGTTGTACATCAGCAGTAGCTGCTCCCTAGACAAGACGTCGCCTCCACGGCACCATCTTCGACATCGTCAACTCGGCTCCCTGTCCACCACCGGTGCGTTCTCCTCGCCCCGTGTATTTCTACCAGTATAAGATCACAATCGTCACCGTACAAAACGTCTCCAGCGTACAAGCTCGAAACTTCCAAATAGGAAATCTGCGAGACAAGTTCACGATCCAACTTTGTTGAATATATAAGCTGTGCAGCAGTACCCACCAGCCTATGAAGAGTCACGTCGTTGTAGACAAAGTGTTGAACACAAGAACCCAGACCATCTGCTGTCTCCCGAACATCGAGGTCGCCGCTCCTTGGGCCATAAGGGACTGGCTCCCTTCGACCCCAACCTGCACGTACAGATATATCTTGAAGGCGATCTCGAGACGGTGGAGCTATAGTGAATACTCGCACCTTGTTCGAGAGTGGCCCGTAGAAGTTCTCTCGCCATTCCAAGCGATGCACGGCAAAACGTTTTGTCCCGAAAACCCCGACTCCGGACACCTCCGTGCATGCCAGAAGACAGATAATCTATCGGGCTTCCCTCCCTGTCCCCTCCGCCACCACCATAAGAGTTCCGACGCTGGCGGTGAAGCATCTCTCCCTGCTGTACCGGCGGTGGCCATATCTACTGCTCTCCATCGGACACCCCCCCTTGCGCCTTGCTATCTCGAGTTGGTATCTGAAATGCTGGTCTCAAAAACAACCGCCGTCATCCCACAAAGGTCCGTATGCGACGTTTACTCAGCTCCTCGGAAAAGAAGGCCCTGTTCCAATACTGTTGTCCGTAGACCCCTCGCTTCTTGCCTTGGCTCGTCTAGAGCGTCCAGTTTAGCTCCATGTGAGATAGGTTTCAAGCCATTGTATTATAGACCTCTCAACAGGGTAGAGGCAAGAGACAAATGAGTGTTGTCAGTGGCCACATTACCTCATCAGCACACAAGCCCAGCAGACAAAATGCGGAATAACGGATCAAAGGCCAACAGCCCGAACCGACAGGGAACTGACACGTTACTGTAATGTTTAAAGTTCCAAAGCAACGTACATTCTTATTTGTAGATCGTTGAGTTCGAATCTTACCGGGGTGAGGCTGTGTCTGGTTTTCGCCAAGTAAATGATTCAACTGCTGAGAGTGCCTATTAATCGCGTGGACAGGTACAATTCGACGCGAGTCGAAAAGGGGGAAAAGGCTGAAGTTTTCTCGCTATAAAAAAACAGGCACGAACCGTAGTGGGAGGGACGGGGGCTGTGTTGACCCGAGTCTAAGTTCCGACTAGGAGGGAGAGAGAAAGTAAGGGGAGTCAGTAAATGGTGGCGGGGGGGGGGGGGGGGCTGCGGGAGTGGGCAATTGAACACTCTGTAATGGATATGATAGTCAAAATGATCCGTTTCAACATTTAAATTGTAGCCCAGATACTCTAGTGCGAACACGCTTGGTGGTCGCGAAGCCAATAGCCTCGCAGGCACGGTGGCTGGTATTCAACAACCCTAGTGCAATCAATGTACTGCAACTAACTCGTGTCCCGAACCCTCATAAATTTATGTGCTGTCGTTTCTCTTGGCAGTTCAAATCGTCTCCCCGTGGCAGACAAAGCGCAAAAAGAGCAGTCGACGCTGCCGCTACCGCTACTGCTACTGCTGCTGCTTCAGTCGCCGCCGTCACGGCTTCTCCTGCCGCCGCCGCCGTCACTGCTACTGCTCCTCTTGCCGGCGCCACCACTGCTGCTGCTGCTACGGCCGCCGCCGCTACTGCTGCTGCTGCTCCTGCCCCTACTACTGTTCCTGCTATTGCTACGACTTGTTCTACTATTGCTGTGGCTCCGAATGGCGCACGGCAGGAATTAACACCTCCTGCACAAACTGCAACGCCAGATCGTCGAACCGATGCGGATCTTCGGAATCTTCCAAGCATGATGGACGGCGACGTCATCCGCAAAAAACGGAGGGCCCCCTCAGCACCATTTCCAAGAAGCACCCGGCCTAGGTAGGACTGTCAGAGGGGTTCCAGTTATTGTTTTAAACAATCGGGAATCCCCTATGACGTCAAGGGTTAGGGTAGAGGGCCTACGTACCTCGGGGTTTCTTTACGGCCGCGTTTGTGTCACTCGGGCGAGGGCCTCTGTGCCTCGCTCAAAATTAGACTGTAGGTATTTGTTGGCGCAGTATAACAAACAATCCCATGGCAGTGCGTGTCGCGATACCCAAACAAAAAAAGGGCTAAGGCTGCACACAATTTGGCCAATCACTCGGCCGAGTGGCCTTGAGCGGCGGAAATAACAAGAGGACCTAAAATGGACCCCCCTACATCAGCCTTGCTTGGTCTTGCTTGCGATGTGCTGGTATGTATCTAATACCTATCGTACATATACAGACCATGTGTCTGGCATCTGTTTCGCAGTTTTACCACACGGTAAGTCTCTAGAGCGAGGACTCAGGACGGACACTAGGTGGTTGTGTTGGGTGTCGGTGGGCAGCAACAACGGTTCCATGCGCAGAATATGATACACACGCTACTATCATTGTTTCCCATGGTTTGGGGACACTGCTTGGAATTTGTGTGGCATGAAAAATTGATTTAGTCACGTTTTTCAATACTAACTCCTTGGACTTAGAACAGGACAACTTTTGCAATGCCGGGGAAAAGGTTGCTCCATTTATAACTGCACTCACGTATTACTGACAAAACTACTCCACAATATTGTTGGGTCAGTTTCGTAGTAGATGTGACAAGGCACCCAAGTTGAGGGGACACACAACTTGAGATTAGAGTCTGGTCATTTTTTGTAGTTGGAAAATAGTCAAGTAGATACCTCCCCTGCGCGCTATGTGACATGGAGAAGTTTTGTATTCCAGATAGTAGTGAGAAAACGATCGCTATCCTAGGAGATATATGGTGGCGACAGGCGGCGAAACAGGAAGGCTGTAAGAAGAGTAAAACGTTCCCATGGAATATATGGGAAGCACGTGCTGAGCGTCAAAACGTTGGAGGTATGTCAATTCGGCGTAGGAACGGTGCTCCGTCTCGAAAGGGATGCGTGTTCAATGGTCTAAATACTAAGACAAGCAACGAATGAGTACGCCCCCCCCGCTCCCTCCCCGGTCCCAACCCCCCGTGCTTCCCACGAATGGTGATGGCATGCATCCTGTGTTGTTTCTTGCCCAGAGCGAACACTGGGCGGTGGACCCAGGAAGAACACGAGAATTTCCTCAAAGGCATTCGAACGTTCGGGAGAAGCGGCACTATTCTCCTATCGGCTTACGTGAAAACCCGGACCGAGGCACAAGTGAGAACACACGCCCAGAAGTATTTCCAGAGGGTGGACCAGGGTCTCTCGTTTCCCGGAAAGGTGCGTGTGAAGTTTCTCTCGAACGGTGGACCTATCCGGTATTAGAGGGCGGATTACCACGTAGTCGACACTACGGTTTAGGTTTACGGTGCTCTAGATTAATATATCCTTGAGGGTAGCCCACCACGTGCTCGGGATGTCTTCCGGGACGAATAGAACTAGCCCTGAGCCAATCATAATTAGTTAGCATGTGTTCACTTCGTTTTGTGCACAGCGTGGGCCAACCGTTTTCCTGGAAACTATGTGGTAAGATCCACCGATAAACCGAACCCTGACCGTAACCCCATCAGCAATGGTTGCCGGTGTACCTCCTCGTCTCATACAAAGCGTGCGTCAGCCCTAGTGTCGAAATACGTGGATCGTAACCCCCTCGGAAAAAGTCGAGTTAGAACATGGTTGACACACACGTTGTACGCAACAAAGGGACTCATTATAAGCGGATGGTTGGGTCATATGGGCTTAGGGCTAGAACTACATACGCGTGCTACAATGGCACTGTTTGGCTGGGACGTTTTATGCAGAATCGGGCTCCTTAACTCCAAATCGTCGGACTGTCCTTCTTGTGTTGCAATCGTTTTCACTGTATACTTGAGCGATGGGATTATTTTAATCGGGGAGTCCCTTTTTATCTTCCTACAAATTCAATGTTTGGGTGAGGCATGGAGCTCCTCCAGCGGGCACCCTAAGAAAATAGTGCACCTCTATCGTCCAATGAGCCTAGCGCAGTTCCTTTCGTCTCGTACGTAGGATGTGTCAACCTTTTGCTCGAGTATGGTAGGCTACAAGCTACCCTCTTTATAACTGCACCGTCGTTTTTTGGGACACAGGCTACGTGGAATTTGTACGGGGTAGTGTTTTTATTCAGAAAGTTAAATGCCGCGATAGATTGTGGCTGACGCGCAGCAGGATATTTGCCACTGCTGTCGTTATATCTTGCACCGGGCACAGCTGTCTCTGTTGGAGAAACTCGCGCAAGCAGAAAATTGGCCAACTGATGGCAACTTGTGTGCGTTAGATGGGACCGGTCGGTCGATCGGTCGGCCAGTCCGCCGACCTATCCACCCTTCTCGAAAGGAATCCCTCTTGTGTTTTACGCCGTGTATAGGGTGTTATGGATTGTTTGCGTCGATATCGACTACAGCAGGTGTCACTGCCAACGATCGTGGTGACTGCTTCGAAACTAGAACCTCGCATTCGCTCTTATCATCTGCGCCCGAATTTTCGGGAACAGATAACTTGAAATTAGAGTTGGGGTCATTTTTGCAGTAGCACAAGGGTTTCAAAACTCCACCGATCGCCGGCAGAAAATACACTGCCGAAGATTCAATCGCGCGGTGGCGCGGATGTAGGAAACGCCGATGCGATAGCCCTTGTAAACTAGAGTATTAACCATAATACGAAGCCGTGGACTGGTTCTGTTTATTTCCGTTTGACTGGTTGTCGCCGGAGAAAACCGAAGCCCGTTTGCCACCGCGAGTGGATGTCTCTGATTGCAACACCATGTTGCAATCATACTCGTGAAACACCTTTTGGAGTGGGACTTGTACAACACCAGGGACTGCTGATAGATTCGATTGAGCCCACTTCATGATGACCAGCTAAACGGCAACTCGGATGGGTACGATAAGGCAAGACGCGCTTGCTGCTGTGAGGCGAACGTGCTTGAGCTTCAGAAATAAGCAAATATGATGATGGTGTGTGGTGACCCCAAGCCACAGCAGTGTTGATTGGTATGCTCAACAGATTGGATTTACGAAGAGCGTGTTGTAGGAGACGTAGAAGGCTACATTAGTAGGGCGTGGTGGCGCGTGTGTATGCTCGCAGCTCGATCAAAGCCTGAAACAAAATATATGATCCCAAACGTATCCATGACTATACTACCGTATAAATAGCCGATTCCCCCAAATTTCTACCAGCTTTCCGGGGTTCTCTCAACTGAGCCTGAACTGACGACCGGATCGAACAGCCCCGTGCCATTACGAACGTACATAGCGACTCCGTTTTACTCATGACAGGTCAGGCTACTATACAAGCTTATATGCACAACCTCTACTGTGTATCTGTGTATTTGCTATCTGGCTTAGGGGTGCTGTGTGTAACTGTTCTATGCTACCAGAGACTGCTCGCTATGTTTACGTACCGAGCTAGTTTGGGTGCTCGAAGTTGACTTTGCTTTCAGAGTGCGGGGTCTAAATGTACTCTATTTCAGCGTAGGGGTCGGAATTGTCTTAGAGTTTGTGTGAGAGATCAAACTTGGCTTGGTGGTTGGGGCGGGGCATCGAAATTGACCTATTTGGGACTGTTCTACATCAGTCTCGCACGTTAAATTTCACATTTAATGCTAGCCAAAACCCTTGAAACGTTCGGTCAAACTCCTTACTATATCACATTAAAATGATTTCACATGGAACGTAAACTTGACCGAGATCTCGACCGCCCCCCCCTGCCACCCACCCCCTCGCGCGAGTGCCGCGCTTCCCCTCCTCTCCTTCATTATATTATTTTGTGCAATTGGTTGGCCACCACCATCGCTTTTGGTTAAGCCCTACGCGAGTAAAACTTCCAGGGCGAACACGGACACCGCTACTCAGGACGGCGGCAACGAGGACGGTGGTGAAAACTTCTACGGTTCAGACAATGCCCCCGCCGCGCCCGCCCTTGGAGGGGGCTCCAACCGTGCTATTGTGCCTCCATCAACGGCGGCAGCGGGGGCGGCAAGTGCTGGCCACGCCAACCGCCGCATCCCCGCAGGCGACTACGCGTGCTCGACGCCGCCTTTTCAAGCGGCGCCCTCTTCCTTTTCCCGTACGGACCAGATGGCCCCTGTCGCCGCCGAGTTCGGCGCGAACCGTTTGCTCGGGTCCGGGCGACCCGGCTCGCATTTTCAGACGCCCTCGGAAGTGATGGCGGGTGTGGTAGGCTGCCAAGGTGGTGCGGCGGAACCTGGAAACGGTTCGAAGCTCGGGAATAGGTGAGAGACACTGGAGAACCGCGGAAAAAAGATAAACCGATACACGCTACACTCCTAAAAAAGAAAAAATGAAATCAAGTCAGTGGAGTGGGATTTCCGAACAAAATCTCGAAACCAGTTTGTTTAAAAAACAACAGTTCACATGGTTTTGATATTTAACCACCCTGTCTAGGACTCGAGAATGGTAGCAACGGATATCTGAGTTTGCTTTTATGTGCTCCTTTGGGTGAAATACGTTTATTTCCGTAATCCTCCAGTGGATGAGTACAATTTCCGCTGAAGCTCACCACACTTCCGAATTTGAAGCATGTGGCGTTGTGCCAATTCACCCGGTTCTTCCGTGGAAGAAGTAGCGCGAGCTGCAGCGAGCTCACACGCGTGAGTATCCGAAATATTGTGAGTGGTAGGGGGGGGGGTCCAGCGAGGAAGCGGTGCGGCAACGGGATAACGGGGTGGGGGGGGGCGTGCTGTGGGAGTCTTGCTACCGCCAATGCTGCGTCTCCGCCAAACACAGGGTCTGCTGTGAAAGAGGCGCGTCGAAGCGTCGTCGGGAGTGTAGTTGATGTGTTTATCGGAAGGGGTAGCATTAATAGGAGTTACTGTGGCCATCCCGTTGCTTCAAACGTGAAACTAAAGCGCGCCGCGAGAGAGAAGATATCGTTGCACTACTCTGAAAGCGTCGTCGGTATAAAGTCGGGGGCAAACAACAGGAGCCCTTGTAGTCAGCACGGGGAAGGACAAATGAATGCCTTCCATGGCGTCCCTGATAGCTATTGTTGGATCGACGGTTTTTGCAAGGGCTCGGGCGTCTCACACATGCGAGGGCAAATTGAACAACCGGAGTCTGTCACGTCACGGAAGGAAACATGATGGATGCTGAGGCCGGCGCAGGCCATGATAATCAGTCCAGCATTGCAGGGCTATATGCGGTGTACGTTCTATGAGATTTACGGCAGCGCTATCCTGCGGTTGGGCATGCGTGGCAAACGTGCCGCCACCATGTGGTACCGTATAACACTGGTGAGAAGATGGCACCACCCCTCGGACGGGTTTCCAAGTGGGATTTCTCGTCAACGGGGGGAGTGCAAACGCCGAGCGATGCGTCTCTACAAAAATATCTCGACGGGATCTTCGTAAAGTCCCCTTTTCCATGGTGTATGTATCTGTTGTTTATGTTAAACTTCGTCCCTGAAAATCGTTATTACAGAATACTATAACGACGAGCGACCCCAATTTTGTCCGTGTTTGGCAGCACATGTTGACTGCATTATCTGTCAAGCCTCAAATACATCTACTCCGTGGGAACTCTGTCACTTCTACCTGTAAAACATAATGAATATTATACAAAATTGGACACATCTATGGATTCAACGCCATACCGTCCGTCCGTTTCGATGCAACAACGCGGCAATACAATTAACCCTTCCCAGGCACGCGGCCGGGCCTAGCATGACTTATAATTCCCTCCGAGAGGCGGCAGCGACATCGACGGCTAGGACCACGACACATCTTTCCCCCACTTTGACACGCGCGGGGGTTCTCCGTCGTCGTGGACGGGATACAGCGAAGGGGGCACGATGCACAGGGCCCTCAAGCATCGGGGGGTAGTTCCGTGAATGGGTTAATGGAAAAAAACTCTTGATAAATCCAACGTCTCACTTGTGATCTGTGTGTGATTTACAGCAAAGCGACGCTGGGGTAGAGGGGGCGGCGGACAGGAGCGTGGGGGTAAATTGGTACGGGTGCCCCCAGCCGCGAAGGAGTTTTTTTCAGGGGCCCCAGGGGAACCTAAGGCCTTCATTCGTCGAACTGGGGGGTGGGTCTACGACAAGCGCGGTTTCAGATCCCGGGAGGCAGGCATTTGATCGTTGCTCATGTGGGTG
The DNA here is from genome assembly GCA_008828725.1 of Saccharina japonica. NCBI lineage: Eukaryota > Phaeophyceae > Laminariales > Laminariaceae > Saccharina > Saccharina japonica. The sequence goes on from MEHQ01000309.1 coordinate 64,611, forward strand.
CGTACGTTTTCGGTTGTCTCTTTCAATAGTTTGTTGTTTTTCTGTTGCAGTTTTTTCCGCAGGTGCAGTGTTTCAGAGCCTGCCTGGCGTCCTTAAGATCGGCAGTGTATGTTGTACGTGCGTGAAGCAAAAGGGGCGCGGAACTTCCGTTTGTTTATGCCACTAAATAGCATATGCGGCACCGAAACACAACCTTGAGCCTCTTCCATGATATTTCTTGCCTTGTTCGCCGGCATTGGGGGTTGGGGTGTACGACGTATGGGTCAAACGTTTCACACTTTTTTATTCCGTTGTCTCCTTCGGAAGGCTCGCGAAATGAGGATATCCAATATTTTTGTCATGTGGGTTTCATCTGTTTTGTTGGCCTTGCTGTGCTTGACGCGTGGGATGGGTTAGGGGTTGGGATGGATGGATGCATGGCTACTTCGGGTTGCATCGAAGTAGCACCTTTGCTTCCAGCACCTTTACTTCCGGTACCACTGAGAAGAGTTACACGGATACGCAAAATCGAACGTGTTCTCCCTTTTCTTGTATTTTTTGTCTGCGTCTGAGTGATGTCCGGTTTGTCTTGGGGTCAGTGGCTTGACAAGTGCAATTAAAGCGTGGGTAGTTTGTGTGCTGGTTTCTAGTTTCTTGCGTGCCTGGTTTGCGAAGAAGGTTGTTGTTTCGTGATGTGCTTCAAGAGAGCGTCTCCCTCGCCCCCGAATCGTCACCCTTAGGTGATTGTTTTGTGACAGAAAAAAAACAAAATGTTACGACGCGTGGCTTCGTTTGGTATTGAATCGTGCAAACTGAGTTTCGTGGCTGTTGATGGCTGTCGCTGATCGGTTTCTTCTGGTTTAGGTCGTTGTCGGGGACAACCTGAGTCGGCACTTAGCAGAGACGTGGTGATTTTTCATAGCTTCTGGAGGGGTTCCCTTGAAACGTGGATATTCTACCGACCTTTCGCATTCCAAGTCACGTGGGAGAAATACAAAAGCGTCGCGTACGCCAATATTCGTATATTATCCGGGTCATTCCCACTTACTCCACTCTGTCAGCCAACGTTCGTAAATTATGGAGAAGCAATTGCTGGCAGAGTGGAGTCAGTGGAAATGGACCGGATTTTCTGAGAGAATCGTATTGAGGGAGCCACGCGAGAACGCGCGAGCGTTTTGATAGCGCCGATCTCTCTGTACGTTCGGGTACCAGTGCTCCTTGGGCTGTAAAAATCGTGATGGTGCACTGGTTGGTCACTGGTCAGGGCAGCGTTGAAGCGGTAACAACGCGTTGCTTGACCACTGTGGGTCGCATAAATCCAGAGGCAAATGAGAGATAACTATCTCACGGTTCAGGAGCGGACAACCTGTCCGCCTGTTTGTTTATTTGTAGCGTCGCGGGTGGGTAGGCCTCCCTGCTGGAGGTTTGGTGAAATCTGTAAGGTACCTGGGTGTAGCGGCCAGCGAGGACGGAACCAAGCTGAGTCTGTACGAGGGATACGCAAGCTCGTTAAGCCACGATGCATTGGTATCTTCACTTCACGACATTTCCACTCTTAACCCTTATAGGACTGGAGTCCCGTTACGGGGACAGACCACTCTAATTCTAAGTAATCTGTCCCCAAAACGGGACTCCAGTCCTATAAGGGTTAACTATACTCGATTATGCCGGCGGCGACGCTCGCGCTGTGCCAATGCGGTAGAGCCTCTAAGGTAGAGCTAGGAGTCGCGATCAAGGAAAGACAGGCATATGACTGGGGTCACTATCCAACCAAGAACTGTACTCATAAATGTCTGACATATTAGTTTTATGGTTCAACTCGTGCACCGGGTGGGCTTGTCTAGGGTAATAGTTTGCCGACCTTGGGCCTCCTCGCGTATCGTTCCGTGAAGTTTACATTATAATTATTATTCGTGTGCACTTTGAGGTTGAAACTACCTACTCCTGTCAACCGCATTTCCTTGCCGTTGTCGATCATAAGCCTTTCCTTCCCAGGAGAGATCGCTACCCTGTCATGGACGTTTCTAAGGTCGTTTGTAATGTGGTTGGTGGCCACGTTATCGGGAATCAAATTATCACTATCAGGTGGTCCTACGGCATGCCACCCCTTAGTCTCACTGCGAGTCTGGCTGACAAGCGCCAGTCTAACTACTCCTATCCTATCAACACGAATCCGACTCGACTTGGAGCACTGAACGTGCCATCGGGCGATTCAGAGCGCTCTGTGAAGATGTAGATGAAGCGGGTGGGAGATGGCTGCGAGGATGCTGACACTGCTCGGACGGCGGCGATGGAGGTGGCTGGTATTGCCGTAGAAGCGGTTGCTTGGCTGCTGCGGAGGCGGTGGCTGGCACTGCTGCGGTTGCTCTCCCTCGTAGATGTAGTCCCTGTAGTCGTCTTAGCACTAGCTGCCGTCCCCGGCGGCGGCAGCAGTGTCATAACCATAGCCTTACGGGACATCAGCACAGGCGGCGGCCGCCGCGGTGGCGTCAATATTTTCTTGATCGTGCAAGTGCGGCCACGACTGCTGCCGACCAGGTGCCGAATACAAGGCACGGGAGGCTCTACCGGGGGCGGTACCGCCCGGGCGCGGCGGCGCGGTCCCGGAAGGCATAGAATAACCTGGATCAACTCACTATGCGTTTTTTTTACTGATGCACATGCCCCAACGTCGCTTGGTTCGACTCTCTCCGACCCAAACGAGAGCGTTCATCTGCCTCTCAAATACCATCACCCTGTGCTAAATCTCTTCCCCTCGCTTGGAACAACCATCGAAAACTGCAGGCCTAAACTTCTATGACTGACACGACACGCGCCTGGCTGTTTAGTTGGGGTCGCTTGGTGCTGCTGCACTTGAAGCTCCTGAAGTGTTTTGACTATATCCTGCACCACTGGGTCGGTGGCGGGTGAGCTATCGCTGTTCCTAGGCTCCTTTTCCGAGCTTGCGTGTTATAATTCCTATCTTCCTATAGTGCACGGGTTGCGGTTGCATGCTCTTCGGCCACTGCCAGTGCCTGGACCACGTGTTCCTGGATAGCGCGTGGTTGTTCCTGTATGTAAAGCCTCGCGACGGAGGATAAATCCATGGCGCATCCTGCGCCGGAGCTACCGTGACATATATGTCAAATCACTAGCGTAAATAATCGACTCGTACACCGGGTGCGGTGGGATGGTGTGATCCCGAGCTCGCCATCAGGCGGGGCAGGATGATATATGACCAGATATCAATTATTCTAGTGAGAGCAAGGGGGCCCTCATTCCCTTACCCTGGGGCCCTGTATAGGCACGCAATTGTTTATTTTATGCAAACCGTCCGGGAGGGAGCTCCTATTTGCAGCATGCAGGCTGCTAAAACAAAACACAGCTCGTAAAATATACTTGGTTTTGGGGCAAATATGAACATAACAACTGTTTGGCGGCTGGACTAACCCTAACCCTAACCCTAACCAAATGTTCATCCGTGCCCCCAAAAACTAGTATATTGTTCGAGCTGTGTTTTGTTTTTGCAGCCTGCATGCTGCAAATAGGCGCTGTCTCCGGGGAAACATGTATTCCACCGCAATCTCCGTAGATCAATCAATTGCGGTTACACAAATCACATCAATCAGCACATACTCATACCCTACCGTGCCGGTAATGCGCACTCGTTACGTGCAAATTGTGGGTCGCAACAGTGGACCCAACCAGCGTTTTTACACGGGCCATCGGGTATAGCAAGAAGACCCACACGCACTCATGCCATACCGTACATGCAGCGCGGACTGGATTGCGCACACCATTTTGGTATGGATCGCAACAGTCGATCCAGCCAGGCGTTACAAGCACCACTGGGGATAAAAAACGAGCCCAAATGCAGCAGACTCGTTAGTGCAACTACTGTGTTGGGTCGCAGCAGTTAGCTTCCACTATGCCATACTCGTGCATGCTGTGGTATCCACCGGTGTGATAAGTTTGAAGTCTTGTACTGTTTTCAGACGTACCTCCTGACGTAGGGGTGTCAACGTTCCCCCGGTGGTAAGGTGGTGGTCGAAAAACAGAAGCAGAAAAATATCACCAGGTGTAGGCGTGCACATAAACCTCAAATTCGACGCCCCACTATACGTACCCACTGCCGAGCCCCGGTATATTAAACCAAAGCTACTGTAATCAACCATTAAACACATAGCTTGCCGATATTCCGTCCAGAAGTCCCACCTCCCTGGCTTGTTATTCATATATCATTTTTTAGGAGTGTTTTATTTTGGAAGCTATTGTCGTCGTGCATTTTTGTCGAGCACCTTGCTGGGGGTGCTCATGTCGGAGGGGGATGGCGGGGTGTACTTCATTGTCATGCATGGCCGTAGTCATATGACCATAGACCCTCGCATCCCTACAACGCCGGGACGGAGCATGTCGGGTTTTCACCGACCAGGCAGACATTGCTAGCACCAATCGCGAAGCGCCGTGAGGTGTTGGGCGAGTCGCATGAAGGGTGAGCTGCATCCTACTACAGTAAGAACCGCTTGTGAGGCGGACTTGCATATGGATGACAGCTTCAATGAGTTATTTTAGTTTCTGGTTTTGCCACTTCCTGAGACAGCAATGGGAGCACTAACTATGTAACTGCCTCGCGGGTGCCTTACCATATACACACTACGTGATACGATCATCCCCCCCGTGCGGAGCACAGGTTCTCCACCCCGCACAAATGACGTAACCCGACCGCCAGCTTTGGTGACCGCCAGAAACAAATAATACAAAACGGGACCCTGGTTGTCTAGCTCACGCAGTGAGAGGCGTGATTTACAGCGTCGTGACCAACCGACGCCAACCCAACCTATACATATATAATACTTTCATAGGGGGGGGGGCTTATCTAAGGGGAGTGTGCTATCGTGCGTCTACATCAAATTCGTTGTTTGGGACTGCCGCAACATTGCTTCTGGAATGGCCGCAACGCCTATTTTCGGAACAGCCCGGACATCGGTTACAGGGTCTACAACCTCATCGTTTGGGGCTGATGCAGTATCATGGTTTCGGTCTCCGCCGAAACATCACCATCACACGGGGTGCTGTCTGCTTGACAGCAAGCGTGCTATTGTCACACATGAGCCACACGTCATGGTTGTACGGGGTGTTGGAAAAATATGGTAAAAGCTGCCCGTTATTCATATTTCTTGGTAAACAAACTGGTCGACGGTTGTTCCTTATTCTCCTTTGAGATACTTGTATTATGCTATTGCGATAATATTTTGCAGGAAGCAGTGACAAGAAAACTGGCCTACCTGTAATACAAGTTCTTGACTCGCAGCGTGTGTCCGCCTTTCGAGCACTACTCGCACGACACCATGGCGAGACCATAGCGGTATGGATTATATGTTGTTTTAGTAGTAATTCGTCTGCTGCGTACATGTCTATGTATTTACTTAACTCTTGTTCTCCGGAATACTTTGTTGGTTATATAGCATAGACCACTGGCCTACTCAGTCACGTGACTGCGTGGTTCAGTGGTTAGTGCTATGTAATTCCCTAGGGAGGGTCGGGGGTTCGATTCCCTGCCGATTTCATAATTGGTTATTTTCGCGCGTGCGCGCTGGAGACAATATGAATGGTTATGATAGTGTGATCCTGGACACTAGTCAGTGGCGAGGGGAGTGCCCCGGAGATCAATGCAGCATGGTGAGATTCAACAAACCCGAAAGTATATATTTTGTTAGTTATATCGCATAGAACTGGCCTACTAAGTCACGTGACTTAGTAGGCCAGTGGTCTAATGCTATATATCTAACATGTTGATACGACCTCAGGCGCCAGGCGAGTGCTTGCGCAGGCAGACGAGCTCCAGGTGCTGTTATGCTCCAGCTGTAGACATAAACCACATATATATGTATAGTTATGTTTGTGAAATTTTTGCACTTTTCGCAACTTTTCTCTTCGTACGAGCACTTTTCGGCAAAACGCTAAGTGCTCCGACACAGCAAGCCCGCCCGGACACATTGGTCGAGGTTTGGGCTCGATCCGAGCTCTGTGGCTCGCGTGGCGGGCGCACGAAGTTTTTTTTCCCGCGGGAGTCGATAAGCCGATTTCCCGGGCTTTCTGCATGAGGCCGTGTTTCGTACGTACGTGCCAGTAAATAATACCGTAATGTCCTGTTGTTTGCCCTGCTTTCACGGGCTGATCATGAGCACACAGGAGAGCCCAGACACAGATAGGCAACATAACATGTGCAGAGAGCACAACGTTACAACTCTGCCTAATAAACACCAGCAGGTAACACCGTGCGTGGGCGACACACCCATCTGCGCTGTTCTGCTGTGGCTTAGCTGTGTCTATCGGAGCCTGCCCCGTAATCCACCATCTACCTCTTTCAGTTGTCCTGATGTGTGCGACTGACTCACGCTCACGCTAGCTAGCCGAAAATGTAATGGCCTCTTTAATCCAATATCATACGAGTAGGATCTTGGAGTATACTGAAGCTCACCCCAGAAATCTACGAGACATCAGACAACACGCAACGAACACAAACGAGGTCACAGCCCTGCCTAGAAGCACAAGCAGCAGCAGGCGTTCCTGTGGCAGGTTCGCCGGGTACTGCTGTAGCTGTTAGTGGTTACTTCATCGGGGGCTTGCACATCCGTCATCAGCAATCACACCACACCTCTCTCTCTCTTGTGCGCTGCTGTCTGCTGCCTGCCTGTGCTTGCATGATGTATGTGTCGTGCGCCTGGCGCGAGTCGCGACAAATAATACTGTACCGGTATTTGGGCAAATCATTTTTGGTCATATAGTCAAATGGTCACCATGTCCGATTTTGAATGTGAAGGCTTGAGTTCGATCCTCATAGCGATGCATTTTTTTTTTGTTTTTTTTTGTATTATTTGTGCGTATAATATAACCCAGACCCCACATATATAAGACACAGACAGCAAACAAAAACCAAGTGGATTTTTTTACGTAGGCAGGTTTGGTCGAGAGTTTCAGCCCCTTCTTCGGTGCATCCTTTTCTACTTCTTCTGCAAATACTATCCCACCACTACTGTTGTACGAGAACTGCTGTGTCCCATATGTCACGCGTGCGTGCGTGCGTGTGCGGTATCCTGACCTTGAGCGCCACAACAATAAAATATTGACAAATTTTAATATAACAAAAAATTTGGCGGGATCCTTAACAAATCTCTAACGGTCGAGTCAATATTAATGGTTCCATCATATTTCCGAGTATGTTTTATCCTCAAAAATGCAGGTACAGTTTTTTAAACGTCTGATTTTATGTATAGTACTACGCAGATATTTCATAACGTCGTACTTATGTACTACCAGTATGCAATATGATATTATGCGTATGATACAATATCGCATGTTTTTGTATTAATAGTAGATTTTCGATTTGTCCTTGCGCCACTCCCCTAGGCACGTCCCGGAGGGGAACCTTGTATATATTATCGTCGGACCTCGCAGGCCACCATCGAGGCGCAACGAGCAAGTCAAGGAAGCAAGTCACCAGCAAGCACGAGACCTCACAGATGGAGAAAGCCTCATCAAGTATATGAACTCCCTAATATATGAAACCGTCATCATACCTGCTGTATCGAGTACCAAACACAATCAATATCCTCCCTGCTTTGCAATCGATACTGTGCGACACCACACATCCGCAGTATGCATACCGAACAGGTGTACAGTCCCATCAACTAATATCCTCCCTGCATGGTGAACAGTATGGCAATAAAGCATCACAATATCATAGCATGGTCACACCTCATAGCTGTCCCAAAACCCACAAATCATCATCCCAAATCAATAGCACACATTCCAAATTCACGTACCGAAAGTGGACCATAATGTCCCAAAACCTCAAGCAAATTCAAGTACCGAATACCACAAGATTAACAAAAACCTCAAGCAAATTCAAAGTACCGAATCCAGAAATTCAAGCACATTCGTTAAACTCAAATACCAAATCTTGAACCATACTGGCTCAAACATTCAACAATCTTCCAAAGACACTCAGCTGCCGTAACTAGGGCATAAGGCCTCGAATAATCAGACTGGTCCATCAGCTCGGTGTCAAAGGTCGATACAGGTTTATCCAGTAGTACTAACTTCAGAACACAAAATCTAAATCCATACTGGCTCAAACTTCAACAATTTCCAAGACACTCAGCTGCCGTAAACTAGGGCATAAGGCCTCGGATAATCAGACGGTCCATCAGCTCGGTGTCAAAGGTCGATACAGGTTTGTCCAGTAGTGCTAACTTCAGATACCACTGCACGTTCGCAAGAATCTCGAAACTTGAAAAATCTTCAATACAAATCTCGATACCGTACAATGTATTCACTTTTTAATCAGTAAACAGGCAGAATTTTCAATTCCCGAAAACCATCAATCAATAAACCACAACCCAACCTTAACCCCACCAGCCCAATCAAAAACTCAATCAAAATCCTCCATTCTCGAATCCTCGTTCAATCAGTCAACCAGTCAATCAATGTATTTTCCGAACTACAGAAAAGCCGCCCAGACCAGACAGCCAGAGACGGTATCACCATTGAGATTCGACTCTAAAACTAAATAATCAAATTCTCAGAATCCTCATTCAGTCGGCTCAACCAGTCAATCAAAATCAGTATATTTTCCGAACTACCAGAAAAGCCGCCCAGGCCAACAGCCAGAGACGTATCACCGTTGAGATATGCTCTAAAACTAAAACAATAAATCTAAAATCCTCATTCATACGCAAACGTAATTTATCCGACCGCGTGTATGGTTTCAAGCTTACAGCAGTGAGCGTTTTGATAGCGCCGATCTCTCTGTACGTTCGGGTACCAGTGCTCCTTGGGCTGTAAAAATCGTGATGGTGCACTGGTTGGTCACTGGTCAGGGCAGCGTTGAAGCGGTAACAACGCGTTGCTTGACCACTGTGGGTCGCATAAATCCAGAGGCAAATGAGAGATAACTATCTCACGGTTCAGGAGCGGACAACCTGTCCGCCTGTTTGTTTATTTGTAGCGTCGCGGGTGGGTAGGCCTCCCTGCTGGAGGTTTGGTGAAATCTGTAAGGTACCTGGGTGTAGCGGCCAGCGAGGACGGAACCAAGCTGAGTCTGTACGAGGGATACGCAAGCTCGTTAAGCCACGATGCATTGGTATCTTCACTTCACGACATTTCCACTCTTAACCCTTATAGGACTGGAGTCCCGTTACGGGGACAGACCACTCTAATTCTAAGTAATCTGTCCCCAAAACGGGACTCCAGTCCTATAAGGGTTAACTATACTCGATTATGCCGGCGGCGACGCTCGCGCTGTGCCAATGCGGTAGAGCCTCTAAGGTAGAGCTAGGAGTCGCGATCAAGGAAAGACAGGCATATGACTGGGGTCACTATCCAACCAAGAACTGTACTCATAAATGTCTGACATATTAGTTTTATGGTTCAACTCGTGCACCGGGTGGGCTTGTCTAGGGTAATAGTTTGCCGACCTTGGGCCTCCTCGCGTATCGTTCCGTGAAGTTTACATTATAATTATTATTCGTGTGCACTTTGAGGTTGAAACTACCTACTCCTGTCAACCGCATTTCCTTGCCGTTGTCGATCATAAGCCTTTCCTTCCCAGGAGAGATCGCTACCCTGTCATGGACGTTTCTAAGGTCGTTTGTAATGTGGTTGGTGGCCACGTTATCGGGAATCAAATTATCACTATCAGGTGGTCCTACGGCATGCCACCCCTTAGTCTCACTGCGAGTCTGGCTGACAAGCGCCAGTCTAACTACTCCTATCCTATCAACACGAATCCGACTCGACTTGGAGCACTGAACGTGCCATCGGGCGATTCAGAGCGCTCTGTGAAGATGTAGATGAAGCGGGTGGGAGATGGCTGCGAGGATGCTGACATTGCTCGGACGGCGGCGATGGAGGTGGCTGGTATTGCCGTAGAAGCGGTTGCTTGGCTGCTGCGGAGGCGGTGGCTGGCACTGCTGCGGTTGCTCTCCCTCGTAGATGTAGTCCCTGTAGTCGTCTTAGCACTAGCTGCCGTCCCCGGCGGCGGCAGCAGTGTCATAACCATAGCCTTACGGGACATCAGCACAGGCGGCGGCCGCCGCGGTGGCGTCAATATTTTCTTGATCGTGCAAGTGCGGCCACGACTGCTGCCGACCAGGTGCCGAATACAAGGCACGGGAGGCTCTACCGGGGGCGGTACCGCCCGGGCGCGGCGGCGCGGTCCCGGAAGGCATAGAATAACCTGGATCAACTCACTATGCGTTTTTTTTACTGATGCACATGCCCCAACGTCGCTTGGTTCGACTCTCTCCGACCCAAACGAGAGCGTTCATCTGCCTCTCAAATACCATCACCCTGTGCTAAATCTCTTCCCCTCGCTTGGAACAACCATCGAAAACTGCAGGCCTAAACTTCTATGACTGACACGACACGCGCCTGGCTGTTTAGTTGGGGTCGCTTGGTGCTGCTGCACTTGAAGCTCCTGAAGTGTTTTGACTATATCCTGCACCACTGGGTCGGTGGCGGGTGAGCTATCGCTGTTCCTAGGCTCCTTTTCCGAGCTTGCGTGTTATAATTCCTATCTTCCTGTAGTGCACGGGTTGCGGTTGCATGCTCTTCGGCCACTGCCAGTGCCTGGACCACGTGTTCCTGGATAGCGCGTGGTTGTTCCTGTATGTAAAGCCTCGCGACGGAGGATAAATCCATGGCGCATCCTGCGCCGGAGCTACCGTGACATATATGTCAAATCACTAGCGTAAATAATCGACTCGTACACCGGGTGCGGTGGGATGGTGTGATCCCGAGCTCGCCATCAGGCGGGGCAGGATGATATATGACCAGATATCAATTATTCTAGTGAGAGCAAGGGGGCCCTCATTCCCTTACCCTGGGGCCCTGTATAGGCACGCAATTGTTTATTTTATGCAAACCGTCCGGGAGGGAGCTCCTATTTGCAGCATGCAGGCTGCTAAAACAAAACACAGCTCGTAAAATATACTTGGTTTTGGGGCAAATATGAACATAACAACTGTTTGGCGGCTGGACTAACCCTAACCCTAACCCTAACCAAATGTTCATCCGTGCCCCCAAAAACTAGTATATTGTTCGAGCTGTGTTTTGTTTTTGCAGCCTGCATGCTGCAAATAGGCGCTGTCTCCGGGGAAACATGTATTCCACCGCAATCTCCGTAGATCAATCAATTGCGGTTACACAAATCACATCAATCAGCACATACTCATACCCTACCGTGCCGGTAATGCGCACTCGTTACGTGCAAATTGTGGGTCGCAACAGTGGACCCAACCAGCGTTTTTACACGGGCCATCGGGTATAGCAAGAAGACCCACACGCACTCATGCCATACCGTACATGCAGCGCGGACTGGATTGCGCACACCATTTTGGTATGGATCGCAACAGTCGATCCAGCCAGGCGTTACAAGCACCACTGGGGATAAAAAACGAGCCCAAATGCAGCAGACTCGTTAGTGCAACTACTGTGTTGGGTCGCAGCAGTTAGCTTCCACTATGCCATACTCGTGCATGCTGTGGTATCCACCGGTGTGATAAGTTTGAAGTCTTGTACTGTTTTCAGACGTACCTCCTGACGTAGGGGTGTCAACGTTCCCCCGGTGGTAAGGTGGTGGTCGAAAAACAGAAGCAGAAAAATATCACCAGGTGTAGGCGTGCACATAAACCTCAAATTCGACGCCCCACTATACGTACCCACTGCCGAGCCCCGGTATATTAAACCAAAGCTACTGTAATCAACCATTAAACACATAGCTTGCCGATATTCCGTCCAGAAGTCCCACCTCCCTGGCTTGTTATTCATATATCATTTTTTAGGAGTGTTTTATTTTGGAAGCTATTGTCGTCGTGCATTTTTGTCGAGCACCTTGCTGGGGGTGCTCATGTCGGAGGGGGATGGCGGGGTGTACTTCATTGTCATGCATGGCCGTAGTCATATGACCATAGACCCTCGCATCCCTACAACGCCGGGACGGAGCATGTCGGGTTTTCACCGACCAGGCAGACATTGCTAGCACCAATCGCGAAGCGCCGTGAGGTGTTGGGCGAGTCGCATGAAGGGTGAGCTGCATCCTACTACAGTAAGAACCGCTTGTGAGGCGGACTTGCATATGGATGACAGCTTCAATGAGTTATTTTAGTTTCTGGTTTTGCCACTTCCTGAGACAGCAATGGGAGCACTAACTATGTAACTGCCTCGCGGGTGCCTTACCATATACACACTACGTGATACGATCATCCCCCCCGTGCGGAGCACAGGTTCTCCACCCCGCACAAATGACGTAACCCGACCGCCAGCTTTGGTGACCGCCAGAAACAAATAATACAAAACGGGACCCTGGTTGTCTAGCTCACGCAGTGAGAGGCGTGATTTACAGCGTCGTGACCAACCGACGCCAACCCAACCTATACATATATAATACTTTCATATGTCGGGGGGGGGGGGGCGGTGTTATCTAAGGGGAGTGTGCTATCGTGCGTCTACATCAAATTCGTTGTTTGGGACTGCCGCAACATTGCTTCTGGAATGGCCGCAACGCCTATTTTCGGAACAGCCCGGACATCGGTTACAGGGTCTACAACCTCATCGTTTGGGGCTTATGCAGTATCATGGTTTCGGTCTCCGCCGAAACATCACCATCACACGGGGTGCTGTCTGCTTGACAGCAAGCGTGTCTATTGTCACACATGAGCCACACGTCATGGTTGTACGGGGTGTTGGAAAAATATGGTAAAAGCTGCCCGTTATTCATATTTCTTGGTAAACAAACTGGTCGACGGTTGTTCCTTATTCTCCTTTGAGATACTTGTATTATGCTATTGCGATAATATTTTGCAGGAAGCAGTGACAAGAAAACTGGCCTACCTGTAATACAAGTTCTTGACTCGCAGCGTGTGTCCGCCTTTCGAGCACTACTCGCACGACACCATGGCGAGACCATAGCGGTATGGATTATATGTTGTTTTAGTAGTAATTCGTCTGCTGCGTACATGTCTATGTATTTACTTAACTCTTGTTCTCCGGAATACTTTGTTGGTTATATAGCATAGACCACTGGCCTACTCAGTCACGTGACTGCGTGGTTCAGTGGTTAGTGCTATGTAATTCCCTAGGGAGGGTCGGGGGTTCGATTCCCTGCCGATTTCATAATTGGTTATTTTCGCGCGTGCGCGCTGGAGACAATATGAATGGTTATGATAGTGTGATCCTGGACACTAGTCAGTGGCGAGGGGGTGCCCCGGAGATCAATTGACAGCATGGATAGAGATGTCAACAACACCCCGAAAAGTATATACTTGTGTTGGTTTGTGTAGTAATGCATAGAACTGCGCTCTAGCTAAGTCACGTGAAGCTAGTAGGGTGTTGGCCAGTGGTCTAATGTCTATATAACCAGACAGTTGATACTGCGACCTCAGAGCGCCAGGCGAGTGCCTTGCGCTAGAGCAGACGAGCTTCCGGTGCCTGTTATTGCTCCCAGGCTGTAGCATCAAAGCACAGATAATAGTATGATAGTATTTGAAATCGCACTTTTACGAACTTTTCCCGAACGGCACTATTTCCAACAGTAGTACGCCCGAAGCAGCAAGCCGCCCGACAGCAGGTCGAGGTCTCATCCGAGCTCGAGCCGCCGTCGGGACCTGAGTTTCCACGCGGAGGAAAGCCCATTTCACGGCTTTAATGAACTGCCCGTGTTTGACTACGTGAACCAGTATACATACCGTATCGCTGTGATCGATCCAAGATCCATATCCCCTTCACTGGCGCAGCACAACCGAACCTAGCATACATTCAGAGACCCGTATTGCTTACACCAGAGGACCGGCGGGGAACCCTCGCGCTGTCTCGGAGCTGTGTTCGGACCTGAATCAACCCTTTCATCCTGAGTGCGATGCTCAGCTCCGCGCTACATGTAATGCTCTTTAATATCTCGATAATCGGAGATGTCCGAATCACGAGACATCGAAATTCTTAAGTCACCTCGTTTAGTAGTTCAAAGTAGCGCGTTCTGTTGGCAGTTTTGTTCCGTATTCTCTTACTGTTCTGTTACTTTGGGTTCATCTCATCGCAATACACTCTCTCTTTTGTGCTGCTGCTGTATTGCCTGCTGTTGCTTCCATATGTATGTGTGTGGCACTGAGCGCGAGTCGCTGACAAAATCCCGTCATTTGGCAAATCATTTTGGCTTCAGTAATGTACTGTGTTTCTGAATGTGATCTTATGTTCGACCTGCATAGCGTCTTTTCTTTTGTTTCTCGCTTCGTATTTTTCGCGTAGGATTATACGACACATTGATAAGACGCAGCAACTAAACAGTGATTCTTTTGTATAGCAGTTTGTCGAATTCACCCCTTTGGTCTCTCTATTCTTCTGCAACTATCTACTGTTGTACAGAGAACGAACGGATCATATGTACGCGTGAACGTGCAGTACCGTGTGGTATGCGATGAGCGCCCAAGCAAGTAAATTGACAGAATGTAAAAGGGGGATCACTTAGGACAATCTCTAGGACGGTCGAAGCAGGAAAACTGGTCCACATATTCACGAGTAGTGTTACCACCGAAAATGCTGGTACAGTTAAACGCTGCATTTGTATACTACGGGCATTCATAACCTGCTCTACAGCTGGCAATTTATAGCGTGTGTACATATCGCATGGTTTGTCTATGTAGATCGATTTCTTGCTTGCCTTTGGCGACGTCCGGGGGCCTTTATATATTTTCGGACTCGCATTTGGTTCTTCAATTCGAGGTCGCATCCGCGTCTAAGGAAGAGCAAGCAGCGACTACAGATGGAAAACCTCATCGTATATGACTTCTATATTAAACCGTCATCATCTGCTGTATGAGTACTCAAAATAATATTCTCCTGACTTTGCTCAGTATACTGTGCACCCACTTTTCGCAGTATTTCTTTGTTTTTTTTTTTCTCTTCATACCTGATAGCAGGTGTCTCGATCGCATGTCTGCCGCTTATCACGAGCTTGTTCGTATGTGACAGATGTATTTGGATAGTCGCACGACTGGCGCCGGTGAGAAGTTTGAGACACACACATCCATCATATACCTCCTGAGGTGAACAGTATGGCAATAAACATCACAATATCATAGCATGGTCACACCTCATAGCTGTCCCGAAAGCCACAAATCATCATCCCGAATCAAGATCACACATTCCAAATTCACGTACCGAATGTGGACCACAATGTCCCAAAACCTCAAGCAAATTCAAGTACCGAATACCACAAGATTAACAAAAACCTCAAGCAAATTCAAAGTACCGAATAGCCAGAAATTCAAGCACATTCATTCAAACTCAAATACCAAGATCTATAACCATATGGCTCAAAACTTCAACAATCTTCCAAACACTCAGCTGCCGATAACTAGGGCATAAGCCTCAAGTAATCAGATGGCTCATCAGCTCGGTGTCAATAGGTCGATACAGGTTTTCCAGTAGTATCAACTTCAGATGACCAAAATCTAAACATACTGGCTCAAACTTCAACAATTTCCAAGACACTCAGCTGCCGAACTAGGGCATAAGGCCTCGTAATCAGACGGCATCAGCTCGGTGTCAATAGGTCGATACAGGTTGTCCAGTAGTGCTAACTTCAGATACCACTGCACGTTCCAAGAATCTCGAAACTTGAAAAATCTTCAATACAAATCTCAATACCGTACAATGTATTCACTTTTTAATCAGTAAACAGGCAGAATTTCAATCCCGAAAAACCATCAATCATAAAACCACAACCCAACCTTAACCCCACCAGCCCAATCAAAAACTCAATCAAAATCCTCCATTCTCGAATCCTCGTTCAATCAGTCAACCAGTCAATCAATGTATTTTCCGAACTACAGAAAAGCCGCCCAGCCAGACAGCCAGAGACGGTATCACCATTGAGATCTGACTCTAAAACTAAATAATCAAATTTCAAATCCTCATTCAGTCGGCCAACCAGTCAATCAAAATCAGTATATTTTCCGAACTACCAGAAAAGCCGCCCAGGCCATGACAGCCAGAGACGCTATCACCGTTGAGATAGCTCTAAAACTAAAACAATAAATCTCAAAATCCTCATTCATACGCAAACGTAATTTATCCGACCGCGTGCTTATGGTTTCAAGCTTACAGCAGTAGTTATTACGCCAACTTATCATCGGGGAAACGTGATCTCCCCYTGCCACGAGCTGCTGGTATAATCAAGAACCTTCGAGCGATTTCCACACAAGGAAAGCTCTGAAGTGTACTTTTTAATCACCAAGCAACAATGCCTTAAGAACAGCGTTTTAACCAACCAATAGTAGTGCGCGGGAAGACAAAATCCATTCATGTATTTATCAAGATTCGAATGGCGTGATCAGACAAGTGCAAGTGCATATTTCACATCGCCAACAAAGAGCACATAGTAACTGCTATATGATTACGTGTTTAAAGCACCTACTCCGCTTATACTCCTCCTGCTTTTAAGTACATACATAGCATTTGTGTTACATTATTATTGATCAGAACCATCTCGTACCCATAACTGGTTCGTTAGGGAGAGAGGGAGGGCGGAAGAGCACGCAACATACAGCAGTCAATCTGAGTCGCCCAAAACATATGTTCACTCGGTATCAATGCTCCATTCCATCGCATATTCATATAATATCACAACGCCCAGAATTTTCCAACATCGTATTATACCAACCATGATAACCTTATCTGAGCAGTAGTAGGCAAGTTCAAAGCAAGTTGGCGGGTTGTACCATGGCTAGCAGCAAAGGCGCTGTACTGCATACCTGGTATATACGCAGTGTCTTATAACGTAGATGGCATAGGTATATACGATTGCACGGGTCATTAAATATCTCCGCAACGGCACTATGTTTTGCATCAACGGGTATCAAGGCAGAACACGATAAGCAGCATACGAAAATGCTCATAAATCACGAAAACCACAGCACGCATATACCTGGTATACTCACAGCAGTATAATAGTACTTCTCGTACAAATAGCAAAAACATCGCTGACAGACAAAATAACCGTATGAGCATGTTCCAGGTACCTTCCCCTGTTGATTACAGGTCCGAGTAAAAGTTACAGCAGAATTGCTGCATGTCGGCTATTATCATACGTATACTGATGTGTTGCTATCTGACAAGGTTAGTACGTGCAGGTAGGGTAGCACAGCGTTCGAAGCAAAGCACACAACCGAAACATAACAATGTCGGCTCGTCAAGTGCTCGTCACGTGCGTACTCAATCCTATCATGCGTGCATCATATTTCATCCTCCCCCAAGCCCCAAGCCAAGTACGTAGTCCATCGTCCCGCGCAAAATAACGAAAGACAACAGAACCAACCACTCGTATTCAGTATAATGATAGGTGGTCCAAACAAGCCTAACCTACGACACACCTACTATTAATATTCCTGAACAGCAGTAGCGGCATCTTCGTACTTATCATCAAAATCATTATCAAAAACAGGGGAAACGGCAATCGATCAGGCAGCACAAACACAGCGTATACCTCAATCAGGGCTGAACGGGGGCATCAGGCCAGCACCCACGCGCCACCTCGACCCAGCTTCCATGCTGATCCAAACACAACCTTGCTGTAGGTGGTGTTGCTTGCCGCCGCCCCACCCGTCCTTGCTCCCCTGCTGCTGCTGCTGCTGCTGCTGCTGCTCACCTTCCTTCTCCTCCTCTTCCTCCTCTTTCCGTTGCTCGAATGATGACAGGGCTCCGTGTGCCAGTACCAAGCGGCTCGCCACTACCAGGGCGTGCTGCTCCGCCTCGAGGTCTGCACGCGTGCCTTCCGCGGGCGGTGGTGGAGGCGGTGGTAGAGACGGCGGTGGCGGCAGCGACGGTGGCAACGGCTGATGCTCCTGCTCCTTGCCCATCCCAACGCCGTCATCTCCGACTCCTACTCTACTTTCCTCCCCCAGAGACCCCCTTCCACTCGCACATAAACCAATCTCTCCGACCTCTTTCTCTTCCGCGTGTGACAGTTCCTTCGTCACCGCGGGGTGGGTTTCAGCGTGGCGCGCAGACAGAGCCACCTGCTCTACTCGCGCGCCCGGGCTCACCCAACAAACCGGCTCAAAGGGGCTTCTCTCAATCGGATGCAACTGCGGCAGGGCCCCCTGCCCATCCTGTGCACTGCTGCCGCTCCGAGAGGTCTGTTCCCCACCTAGCTCCTCAGCTTGTTCTTCTTCTCTGTCTCCATCCGCCTTCTTCTCTCCTTTTTCTTCTTTCGTACCTTGCTCATTAAAGTTGGGGGTGGGCGCAGAGCGGGTATGGTTTACAGCAGTGGTCAACGTGCCTGCGTGGGCCTCCTGCCCTTGTCGCCGCACTGTCGTCCCAACTGCTGTTGTCCGGTCCGGGCTGCCTCGCTGGCCTGCCGTCTCATCCGGAATTCCAGCGCGCATGGGCCATCACTGCTCTGCCGCCGTCCTCTCCGAATCAGCGCGCTGGGCCTCGCTCGGCGTGGCACGCAGCTTCGCTATCATCTTCATCGGAAGGGCTCCCAGCTTCGCTGTTGCTAACTCAAATAAAGCAAGCCTCCGCCTTCGGCCCTTCCTTGCTCGTCCGCGCCACGTGGTGGGAGCCAGGTTTCAGGAAGGGGAGAAGCCGTGGGAACGGTGGCCTGCCGTAAAAATTCTGATACGGGGAGAGCATGTCCGGCCTGTCCCTCACCCTCGCTGTCATGTTCAGGACGTCGGATGCGAAGGCACACGCTTCCGCCCAGTGAGGCCCTGTCGGCGGCATCGGCACACCACCAAACAGACGAGGGGCCTCCAGACAAGATGCCATCGCAGCACAATCAATATACTTCTACTCTTCTACTCCGGTCGCGGGTCTCGTCTCCACCCCCTCGACTTCGGGGCATGCAGGGGGCTCGCGTGCACACCACGGCGCAAGTGTGGGTCTCGGCAAGATTCCGTGGCACGTGCTGGGAGGGTTCAAAGTCGAGAAATCGGGCAAGTAATCGTGGCGAGGCCTTCCGCCCAGCTAGGGTCAAGCAGGTCCATGGAAATCCCAAGCTGTTATGTTTCTAGCTGACTAATTAAGTTTTCACCCCGCTGCTGTGTTGCTGTACCTTAAGTAACACAGCCCACAGCAGGCCTCAAAGACTACTACTGTAGGCAAGCACGTTACAACAGCCGCGCTTCAAGTCCTTGCATTTGTGACAGCCACAAACGATGCTGCTGCGCGTGTGCGCGTGTGCATGTATACCATCCTGGGATCTTACAGCAGCAGTACTGTAGGAGCCGAGAGGTGCAAAACTCAGGTCTTTGTTTGTGGTATCTGCTCATTTTGTTGAGTACGGATACACTGCTGAAAGCGTTAGCTATTGACGTTGTGGCGTCCATGGTACAACAGTAGTAGCCCTACTTCCAGGTCGTACTTGCGACAGCTACGAGCGGTGCTTCTGTGTGTGCGTGCGTGTGCTGATGTGAGCGTCCCACCCGGAATACAACGAGCTGGAGAACGTTTCTAACCCGCACTACCCCTCATATTCCAAAGCACCCGCGCAATTCAGCAGCGGTACAGCAGCAGCAGGAGCAGCAGTGGTAAACTCCAGCAAACCTCACACCAGGCTCACACACATAGGAACGCCTCTGTTTCCCCTTTTCAAATCGCGACACCGCCGCGATTTCACGTGAAACCCATCTCGAAAGAGAACCTGGAATTGCGTATTGTTTTAAACACATATATACGATCAACAATGGCGTCGTAATTACTGCTTTACTGCCCAATATTTTATGGGGCACAGTGTATGAATAGTTGGACGCGTGCATCCTCGATATTGTTGTGGGATACTTTCGCGGCCTGTGCATGTGTCCCGACTTTAACTCTTGCCATCGCAAGAGTTTTCGCGTTGACGTTGTTGCGATAGCAGGACCGTTGAGGTTGAGGTATGTTGTTAGGACGACGTAAAATATCAAGGAGGGTTTCTAGTGGTACATCAATGGGTTTGACACATAAGTATGCCAACTGTTCCCGGAGAAGTACACTACTGACTGAGTAACGAGTGTTGGAACAGTCGAGAACACACAGCAATACACAGCAGGGTATGACACTTGCCATATGTTTCAAGCAGGAGTTTAGTCAAACTAAGTTGTGTGGCAGTTCGACTTAGTAGCTGAATAGCAAACTTGATCATGCCGCCTCTATCCAGGGGTCGTGTTGGTCATAGGAGTTTGATATGCATATTAGCCTGCTGACTCACTGATCGGTAGCATAGTCGTCTATGGGATGCAGGCTACCGCAGCAAAAGCTGCTACGGCGGTAAAATAAATGCGCGGTTTCAACCACCGATTACGCGTACGACACAATCACAGCAGTATTATCGTTATGTGTAGAGGCGCATGCTACGTCAAAGGTGCACCATGTTTTATTCTGAGCTCCTCACTTAAGGAGCTCCGTTGCTTGTCACCACACAGGATCTGGACGAAAATGAAAGTGCTACCAGATGAGAAATCCCATGGACAGAGTCTTCAATCAAACATATTTCAACTGAACAATGGCAGTCCGACGAGTTTGGGTTAAGAAACCCGATCAAAAAGTGTTACCTCTATCATAGCATTTTGCGTTAAGAGTATTCGAAAACATCGGGAATGCTAAGATGTTCCCGACGAACTACAGAACGTTCACGGATCTTCGACTCTGTTTTGTTTTCGAGGTCTCCGCGCTCCATTGTGTTTCGTTCGAGCGTTGTCAAGCGTGTTCCTCGCACATTATCTCGTCTCCCATTCTACACCGCCAGACATCAACACAACTGGCCTTGCAGCGCCACTTCTTTCGCCACCTGTCGGATCTGAGGACCGTACACATATAATGCAGTCGTATGCGTACTAATATTCATTGAAAATGTGGTGATAAGTTGAAAAATGTGGTGCTCCATGAATAACTGCTGTACGTAGCCTCTCCAACCTCGAAGGCGAAAAATCGGCTAGACGAGTATACCCCACAGGCAGTCGTCAACCACGTATCAAAGCGAATCATAAATCACAACGTCTGAACTTTTACCGATACGTACTCACCTACGGCTACCAAACTGGCCCGCAAATAAGCTACGAGTAAAGGCTAACGATCTATCAATTATAACCTTGGGGGAGCGGTGTCGCTCACAAACGCGCGAGAGGTCCCGTCCAGTACATCAACGAAGAAGGTGGAAACATACACAAAAGCATGCAATCGCGAATGAACGCTGCGACAGAACCTAAACCTGGGGCAAAACACCGGATGGGTTCGCGTACCATGAGTGCCAAATATCCATCCATGAACAGCCATATATAATATATAGTAGCGATAGAAATACGGCAGATGGGGGCTCGAATGTAATTTGTGAAGATAACCGAAAGTATCCTCCGATGTCTCGAAGGGGGTGTACTTGAGACGGCGACTTAGGTGGATAATGAGGAAACGCAACAAACGCCGCAACTGAACCAAAAACAGAGACAGCTGCCGGGAGATTCGCGACACCAAAACATGAAGAAGGTCTCAACCTGACCTCTAAGGGACCTTGGAAAACATGGAGAAGCCAAAGGATATCGGGCACCGATAGCTATAAAGAAAACAGTATAGTATACTGGTAGAGACAGTACAGTATACTGGTAAAGGTTTTTCCTCAACAATAGACTGTGAAGCGAACCGAAAATATCGGCCGATGTCTCGAAGGGGGTGTACTTGAGAGGGCGACTTAGGTGAAAAATGGGGAAACGCAACAAACACCGCAACCTTACCAAAAACAGAGACAACTGCCGGGAGATTCGCGACACCAAAACATGACGAAGGTCTCAACCTGACCTCTAAGGGAACTTGGAAAACATGGAGAAGCCAAACGAAATCGGGCACCGATAGCTATAAAGAAAACAGTACATTATACTGGTAGAGACAGTACAGTATACTGGTAGAGGTTGTTCCTCAACAATAGACTGTGAAGTGAACCGAAAATATTGGCCGATATCTCGAAGGGGGTGTACTTGAGACGGCGACTTAGGCAAAAAAATGGGGAAACGCAACAAACACCGCAACCGAACCAAAAACCGAGGCAACTGCCGGGAGATTCGCGACACCAAAACATGACGAAGGTCTCAACCTGACCTCTAAGGAAACTTGGAAAACATGGAGAAGCCAAAGGAAATCGGGAATCGATAGCTATAAAGAAAACAGTACAGTATGCTGATAGAGGTTGTTCCTCAACAATAGACTGTGAAGCGAACCGAAAATATCGGTCGATGTCTCGAAGGGGGTGTACTTGAGACGGCGACTTAGGTGGAAAATGGGGAAACGCAACAAACACCGCAACTGAACTAAAAACAGAGGCAACTGCCGGGAGATTCGCGACACCAAAACATGACGAACGTCTCAACCTGACCTCTAAGGAAATTTCGAAAACATGGAGAAACCAAAGGAAATCGGGAACCGATAGCTAAAGAAAACAGTACAGCATACTGATAGAGGTTGTTCCTCAACAATAGACACGAAATATCAGATCCAGCCGTTGTGCAGGGGGGTCCAGTTTTTCGGAGTCAGCAATCTTTGTGATGCGAAACGTCTTTAATTTGTGCAAGACACCAACCAAAAGAGCACGACTTCGGTGATTATAGGGAAGCTACGGGTTATTGTCCGCCCTAACGGCCGCAGTGCAGCGGAATAACACCGAGCAATCTCAATCGTCCATTGAGAAACGCACAGTCCAACCTCTGCCGTGTGGCCGAGATTTCTTCCCTAGACACCTAAGATGGGACTTGGCGCTTTATCACATCATAAGTGGATTCCAAATGGCAGCATGCTGTCGCCAGATCGACCGCTGCAACTTCGTTGAATGGTAGATCTATTAACAAACAAGAAAGTCGCCGCACGCGTATCAAGGACAGCCATAGACGCGTATCTGTATCCCCATACCCCATACCCTCTATGTCGATTTCCGCCCGATAATTGCGTCTGTGGTGTCCAACATGCGAAACTTATCGATAGTCCTTTGACGCTAGTATTTGTGAGGCTCGGCCTACTTATACCCAAGCAGCGCCCAGACAATGCCACGTGGATCTCTGCCGCAAACAACATGCACGTCGTGGCGATATGCTTCGATCAGATTATTGATGCGTGCATTCCAATGACCCCTTGCGCACAAACAAGCCACATAAATACACCTCCAGGATACACAAGTATATCGTATAAACCTTATGTGGTGTGGCATACAGTGCTGTGAATAGGTGTATGTGTATGTCTGAACAAGCCTTGGGGGTTGCTCGCCGGGATCGGGCGCCGCACAAAGCACCAACGGTCGGCTCAACAGCCGTGGTGCGCGCCAAAAAGAAGGGCGTCGCCCCCCTACCCGATACGTACATATCCTGGGCGGGTAAGGGAATGCTCATGATGTTACGAAATGGAAGCCACCATACAAGCTTGAGGCCGAGCCGTGGGCGAGACCTACACAAGGTCGGCAGTCCGGTCCCGAAGCTTCAGTGGAGAAGGTCTCGTTTCCTCCATTGGTGCATGCTGTGATCGTGCTCCTGAATCGGATAAAACTCCCGAGGGAAGTGGCCCTCGCCACCGCCGGGCAAGCGGCTTACATGGTTAAGGTAACCGGACGTTGGTGAAGGACAAGTCGTTTCCATCTGGATTCGCTTGACCTAAGCCGCCGCTCCTGCAACAACATCGGCCGGCGATGACTGTACCGTAGCTGGGGGGAGCTAGGGGAGGATTACGGGCCAGACAAATGGGGCGCGGCCGCCTCCTTCGAGTTGGTTCCGCCGCTGGCGCCGCCGTCGGGTTGGGCCGCTTCGGTTGCGGCAGAACAGGTTGTTTGCGAGTCGTAGTCGTCCTCCTCGCTGAGGTAGGACTACGGCACACAGGGGGCGCAAGGACGCGGGGGGCGCGGGCGGGGGCGGATTGGGGGCGGGGCGTCGGTGAGGGGGAATTCGTCGGTTGGGGAGACATTGAGACTGACATAACATAAACACACTGCCTGCCCTCTCGTCAGTCCGGGTTGTCTCGTTCAGTCGGTCGCATTTTCTCGAACAGGTTGCCGTCGTCGGGTTTGTATTGCCGCTGCTTGCATCTTTACAGTACATCGGAAACAGTACACGTCGAAACGGAACTACTGCTACTTTGTGGTGGTGGTGGTGGTGGTGCTGCTGCTGCTGTTCTTGGTGATGCTGCTGCTGTGCCCGTTTGCTGCTAAAAAGCTAACCCTACAATGCAGTATGCCAACCGCAATCCTCACACTATAATAGTTGTCGATCTACCGCTCGTACTACAGTATACATTTCTCAAACCCATTTGTATGATTGCACCAGTACCTCTTGCGGGAATTCAGCCCCTCCCTCGACTTTCTTCAGATACTTCTGCGCGTGCGTTCGGATCTGCGTTTCGGTTCGCGTCGTGACGAAGAACTCATGGATGAAGATCCAGTCCTTGCCGTACTGATTGTAGCCTCGCACAAAGTTTGCGTGCTCTTCCTTCGTCCACCGGCCCTTGTTTGCCCTCTTTTTCCTTCGCGGCGTTGGGACCAGGCACGGAACGCGAGGAGGAGAAAAGGGAGCAAGCAGCATGCTTTGTTAGGCGTTTTCATGGCGCGTCATGGTAGACCCCATGGCGCGCCACGGTGGGCCATGGTTTACTTCCATGGCATCGTGGAAGGCCGTAACGCCATGGGAATGTGATGGTGGTGCCATGCCGTGTCACTGCCATGAAGGTCAATGGCAGTGCCCCATAGTTGCCTTGGCAATCTCCGCCAATGTACAATCTATATTGTTGCCAATAACGCAGTTGTTCGTATTTTCAATCTCACAACGTTGACGATGTACCATGTCTATTGAGTTGACGTGCTACCCTCCTGAGCAGGTTCCAACAAAGTCGAGGCCGGCGTGCCACCTGCACAGTAGTGTAGACTGACAGCTGTCCCGGCTAAAATGTACCAGGTTTTACAGTTTACTACTACTGTACTCGACGTCTCCCCTACAGGTATCCCTACAGTTGTACCGGAATTACGCAGTCAGACACTCGCTTAAGGTTGTTAGGCTTCAAGCGAAAACCCACCGGTTCGGCATTTCCGGTGTATATAAATATGTGTACCGCACGGTATAGCCTCGTTTCAGCACAGTCCTAACCGCGCACCGTGCTCTTGCCCGTCATACCCGCCATACGTACCCGCTGCCATGAATAGACGCGGAAAGTCGCAACTTAACTCCGTTGCGGTGCCGATCCCAAATAGGGATTCGGCGAAAAAATCCAGTCGACACGGGCTACACAGGTTGCCACGTACCAACTACTAGAAGATATGGGAAATTAAGTAAGGCAGCCGCATAATTGCGGCAGACTGTGTGCCTTTGTAGAAAACAAAAACGAAAACGAAAAACGAAACCCCGCCACACTCAAAGCACACCACTAATCAATACCAGTATGCAAACGTCCTCATTCCGATTTTATCTGTAATTTTCCTTCGGCGCAACTTGCAATCATGGGTTTTGTCTCTTCACACTATGCACTATGCACAGTCGTGCGAGACGTAATACTCCTAGGAAGAAGGAAATCGGCGTTCGACCATTTATTTTCCATACCTGGTATATAGTCCATAACGCATATATGTAGTCTGCGACCGCGAGTAAACAATATTATTGGTCTTGATGAATCGGTCTCAAATTCTGCCCCTAGCAGTGTTAGCACCATTGTTTCACTGTCAAGTAACGTATTCATGTAGGGTATGGGTTTCAATGTTTCGTTACGGCTCATAGTACTGTAAAATTTTATATTATCCAAGATAGGAGACGAGATCATGCAGTTATAAGAATAGGGTGTGGATCATACCGGTTCCACCATATTATTCCACTTATTGTATTCACTTTCAGGGAAGAAAAAACCGTTACATGGAAGAAAAGAAGCTTTACTTACATGCAAGCAAATATCCGTTTAAGGATGATCGTCGGCCACTAGACAGGTCTAGTTTGGTTCCGCGCTGCGTGCTGCACAGGTTTGAGTATCCCATTTGCAATTGGCCTAGGCAATTATAGTCGGGATGGGCCCACTTTGGGTGGGACGACGTACCAAGTGGGATGATCAGGGGATACATTCATGGAAACTTCCCTCGCTTCCATGCAAAACACTTTACATGGCAGTTGATGGGTGTAAATGTATTTGCATAGAATTTGGTGTAAGACCCCAAGAACCTATTATTGTACGGACATTCGTAACAACTAGTGTACAACTTCCAGGGAAGAGCTATTACTTTCATGGAAGTAAATCCATCTTCCATGGAAGTTTATTTACGGCCATGCAAGCAATCATTACTTCCAATTTACTTCCATGGAAGCAATGTTTACTTCCATTTACTTCCATGGAAGCAAAACACTTTCATAGAAAAAAAAACTTCCGTGGAAAGTTTATTTACTTGCATGGAAGTAAACCCATCTTCCATGGAAGTTTGTTTACCTCGATGCAAGAAAAAATAACTCCATGTTTTATCATGAAATTATGTTTTACTTCCATTGAATGTTTACAAAAACCGTCACATGAAAGCCTTAATAAAACAACTGAAGTCTCTCGTCTCTTTGCTCCTTCAGGCAAAACAAAACAGCATAATCTCTCTTTATCATTGCCTCGTACGTAGAACGCGTGCAACGTCACCGGGACTAACATATTTCGACCGGGGTCAACAACCTCTTGCTCTCTATCTATAGGAGACCCTGTCGCATGGCGCGCGTAGCTAGAGGCGGTTCTGTAGGCGACCGTTTCGTCTCTCGACCCCACCGTACAAAGCTTGGTCCATGTAGCTTGTGTCTACGAGATATACAAGCTAGCCCTTAGCATAATAGTCATTTTGTCTACGTAATGTAAATACAACATTGTAGGTTTACCTTTTCAGACGCACGATAAGACAGGTAGTGAGAGTCCACCACATCATTTCACGGTTTGATTTCACTTCCATGGAAATGACAATTTACTTCAATGGAAGCAAATTTCCGTTTGAAGAGGGCCTTCGGCCACTAGAGAGGTCTAGTGTGGTTCCGCTCTGCGTGTTACACGGTTCTGCATATCCCCCTTTGTAATTGGTTCATGTCTGGTAATCGGAATGGGCCAATGTACCAAGTGGCATCAGCGGGTGCACTCGTGGAAGCTTCCCTCTCTTCCATGATTTACGTCCATGGAAGTAAACGAACTTCCATGGCAGCTGGATTTACTTCTATGGAAATTGAAGATACTTTCATGGAAGTAAACACACTTCCATCGAAGTTGAATTTACTTCCATGGAAGATTTTTTACACGTCGATGAAATTTGAATTTACTTCCATGGAAGTTGAAAACAACTTCCATGGCAACTTCCATGGAAGTAACCTCAAGAGCAAAGTAACGTCCATGGAAGTAGACGTACTTTCATGGAAGCTGAAATTTCTTCTATGGAAGTTGGATTTACTTTAGTGGAAGTAAAAACACTCCCATGGAAGTTGAATTTACTTTCATGGAAGTAAAAACACTCCCATGGAAGTTGAATTTACTTCTATGGAAGGTGATCTACACTTCCATGGGAGTTGAATTACTTCCATGGAAGTTGAAACCAAAATCCATGGCAACTTCCATGCAAGTAACCTCAAAAGCAAAATAATGTGGGCAATCGGGTAGGCAACTTGTTTCAAGGAAAGTTTCGGCAACTGGCCTGCCTCGACCGCCGCTGCACGGCCAAACACGACACCGGTCCCACCCCTCCTTCTGTGTCTCCCTCGTCCCACCTGCGCCTGCCAACCCCCTTGTGACAGACGAGTCCTTCAAAGAAGCGAAACTGAGCTTCCGTGTGTGGGGCGACGAAGCGAGACAAAAACCTTTGCACCGACATTGGATCAAACATGATAATGTTTTCGTAATGTGAAACGCCAGTAATAAGCGGGCACACAATAGGCAATGCCTGAGTTCTACGTAGGGGTGGTGGCTTATTGTCTGAGGTCCTCGCACATGAGGAGCTTAATGTATCGCCCGTACCCTGACTTCGAAGAAGTTTTCTCGCTCAACCCGGCCAGTTTTTCTTTGCGCTAGTCCTAAAACCAACACTTTGTTAATAGTTAAAGTAGCATATCCACTTGGGCTTGCTCACTTGAGGAGCTCAACCGGTCCCAGTGACAAAAATATTGCCCCAGAAGGCAAACACTTACTGCAACGACCCCTACCTACCTACTTACCGTGGCATGAGTCACATGGCGGCATTTCGCCGATTTGGCGTACTTCTGCGCTTACGCCGGCCGCACGAGGCCTTGAGGAGACCACTGCACAGGCCCTCCCCGGGCGAGGTCCAGGACGGCGGGCTCGGTAGCGTGATAATCAAACCAAAAAGTCCACCTCGTGTCAAGAAAAGGTTCACGGAGCGCGGAGAGCGCTCTGAATCCCAGTCCTTCGACGGCACGGTTCTGGATACCCTATACCCTATATATTTACAACGTTCCCCTTCAGGGTGTTGTTGACTTGAAATCCCGGGGGCGCCGCAAGTGGAAAAGGGGGAGCATCATCACCATCATCAGGCGTCCCAACCGTATTTCCTCCGAGTGTTCGTACTACTGTACTGTATACTGCTCGTAGTGCTGTGGGTTAGTGCTATCCTGTAACTGGCAGAGGTTTGTCGAAGTATGTCGAAAGTATAACACATGCCGGTGTGGTATTTGTTTCGTCCCACTTGTTCCTTTCCCAGCTTGGGACCGTAATTCCTTGATAAATCCCGAAATACCTGGCCCAGCAACCGTTCGCCAGCTACAAGCGGCGCCTCTGCCTGTTCGCGTGTTCTGCCAGTTTGCCAACACTGTTCCGTGCTGTGCCCACTTAGAATTCCAACTCGCGCGATCAACCAAGCAGTGCCTCGGTGCTGTTCTTCTAGCCAAATAATGTGAACCAAACGCCTACGAAATTCTCTCTGCACCAACAAAACAAAACAGATTATTGTCGGAACGGTTCCCGATCAGGAACAATTTTCTCCTTTACGTTGTTACGTTTGTTTCTGAGAAGAAACAAAAAAACACAGTAAATAAACGGGTATCGATTGTTATTGGCGAAATAAATCGGATAAACCGTAACCGGTGAACGGAGATTTGTAGGCCCTTTCTTTTAATGTTCCGAATCAATGACTACATGTAGCAGCGCATAGTATGATACCAAGCCTGGCATACAGTACCGTGCGCTGGTTTCTTGTTCATACGATTAGTTTTTTTTAATGTCGTGTGTTACACGTTCCATACGTTTGTTTCTTGAAATAACACGGACGAATCGAGTATCGTACTGCTCGGACATTTTGTTCTATGATTTTGGAAGAAAGCGGAGAAAACCGTAAACGGAGATATTTAGAAAAATTCTTTGAACAAACCAATTAATCCATACAGCACATATCATACGTCGCATGAAACACCACTAACCAGCAGTACTGTTTGATCGTTTCTCGACCATGGGAAGCTCACCGGGTCGCCGGGTATCAAAATACAGTACCGTATGCTGGTTTCTTGGTCATGCAATGCTCACGCCTTTAAAAAAGGGCATTTCGTGTTTTGAAACAGTCCAACTGGCCGGCATCGCGACATGCTGGCATACTTCTGATCTTAGACCGGTCGCGCGAGCCCTCGAGCAGGCCACCATACAGGCCTTGCCCGAGCGAGGTCGGGGCAGGCGAGCACGATGGCGGAAGAAGCAAGCGGAAAGGTTCACGTCGCGTCGAGAAAAGGGCCTCGAAGCGCGCAGAGGACTTGGCACTCGTTGTCGAGGGGCATCTGGGTGTTACATATATAAGGGGCATCTAGGTGTTATATAAATATATGTATATATGTTTATACTTATTATATTAGTACCGTAGTGAGCGCCTCAGCTGTGAGATCGAAAGTCTCGACGAAACTCGGTTTTGCAAGATTGTGTGTGCTATTTCGATCGTGCGTGCTACGGGTTGTAATGGCCTCTTAACAGTATAGAATATATATACGAAGTGTATATATATATCAGTAATAGGTCGGTGACTCCACTTCATTTTGTTACTTCTTTTCATCCCATTTACTACCTTCGTCCTTCTTCTCCTTCTCTCTCCCTATTCGTAAATGACACCGGGGGTCACGGAACAGGAACCCCCCCCCCCCTCCGCCACTACGGTGGGCGATTCTTCTTTAGTACCCTAATTATCATGGCTCCATTCGTTATCTGCCAATGTGCGGCGCTTATTCCGATCATACCATCCCGATATAAAATGGCTGCTAGAACCCAACGACTATCATCGTCCATTCATTGTCGTAGCGGTTACCCCAGGTGAAGCTACGCGGGTTTAGCTAACAGCATTTTAACCCACAGCATGCAGTTTGCCCTTCCATTTGGAACCCTGTTGTAGCGACGTTCAAAACGACAACTAAGGGCGTTAATATCGAACAAGAAGAGTGCTTTGGCCTAAATTTCCTGATTTTCCTTAACCCATTCATAACTGAAAAACGTATTCCGCACTAAGTTCAAGTAGTTTGTCCTCAAAAACGGGGGACCAGTTCTTAAGGGGTCAATATGTTTCGGTTTATATTTACATTTCTTGGTTTTTAAGTTTTTTTTCCCTACGTGAGGAATGCTACATCAATAAAGCGTTCCTATTAATACTTGTTTGCCCTCTCCAGGGTCGACCGAAACAGTATTTTTTTCCACACATCTGGAATGGTCACATTGGAAAACAAACCGGAGTGCTCTGTTACCACAGGACGATTTAGCATAATTATTTTGTTTTCGTCTTAGTTTGTCCAGTTTTGGATCACTTGCGGCAGGGAGGGTCTCTAAAGCCTCGCGATCGAAAAAAGGTAAAGCAAGGAGAAATAAAACGGTTTCCTTCTAAATCATCCTGTGGGGTGTCGAAAAACGGTATTGACTGTTCCGGTCCCCCTCGCCTTCTCTGGAAAACAAACCGGAGTGCTCTGTGATCACAGGATGATTTAGCAAAATAAGATTTTTTTCTTGTCAGCTTGTCCATTTTTGGATCACTTGGGGCAGGGAGGGTCTCTAAAGCCTCGCGATCGAAAAACAGTAAAGCAAGGAGAACTAAAATGGTTTCCTTCTAAATAATCATGTGGGGTATCGAAAAAAGACTTTGACTGTTCCGGCCCCCCTCGCCCTCTCTGTTCTATTTCTTGACTTAAGAAATAGCCCCTCCATATGTTTGATCTATTTATTCTCTTTTTGTTTCCCAGACAACAACGGAAATTCAGGAACAAAGCTATTTAATCATTCCATAACAAGTACAATAATAAGTGCAGCGATTTACAAACCTTTTTGGAAGAGGTACTCGTAGAAACAACACCACCATCGGTAAATATAAGGTTGCGCGCGAGTCGTACCTGTATGGGCTATTATCTTCAAAATAGGGTCATAAGGTACATCTCATTTATGTTGCACTTAAGGCACGTCCCATATCCCCTACCCCCCACCCCAGCAGCCCGGGCTGTTTCGCAAGGGCCAATCGGTACTAAAATCGTTGTTATAAGATTCGTCGGTATTTTTTTGGCGTTTTGTTTTGCCTTTCTGGAGGCCAAAACCCGTCATATGGGAATCGCGACCAACGACTCATCTGTGTACTCGTTACTGTTGTTACTGTTGTTACTTTGTTAATTTGTTAGATACAAGCCCTCTCAAAGTTCCACAACTCTCTCTCTCTCTGGTCTCTCCTCAACTATAACCACTGTGTACCAGGTATATCGTAGTAGCCCGCCTAAGTGGATTACTTCCTCGTGAAGGGTGCTCTCCTGATAGCACGTAGCCGGGATCAGCAGGACGACTCCAGGAAAAACAATGCAAATGGGATACGAGGACAAATATTATCGGGCGGGTGACAGGTGAAACTACAACTGTAAGTAATTATATGTACTTGGGTTATTAACAGTGTGTGGATAAATACTACCAGTACGTGAGTTAGTCATAGAAAACAAATTAGGAGATGACCAACGCAAAGTATAATATTATACGTATATACAGAGAATTCAATACAGTGCAGTAGGCCTCGTGCATAGCTTTCCTTAGTTTGTTGTTGTGCTTGGTTTATTTCTTCTTTCTGGGTATGTTTTACTGCGTGAGTGGCCGATGTTGAAGCTCGTCGTGCTGTTCATTAACGGTTGACAAACATAGCAACACCACTTATTCTAGCGGTTGGTTGGCAAAGTTCTTCCCAAATCACCGGTACTGGTTCAGGTTGCATATCCATCGAAGCTCAGGATTGACTGTGTCCGCCTCACTATTCACTATAAACTCCTTTCCGGCCCCTCTTGACCATAGAAGGAGAACGTCGAAAACGACGGACGACGCCTGCGCCATATCATATGCGGGCAGGCCTCATAACGCAGCCCTGGCTGGTGAGGTAGGTAGGGATGGAGGTATCCTACCAAACAATTGAAAATTAAGGAACTAACTGAAAGGCACGCTCGGCGTGATGGCACGTGTACTACTACTACTACTACTACTACTTACTGTGCTGTACGCTCTTCCTACTGCTGTAGACAGAGGACAAACCATGTGCTTGTGTTGTGTTTTAGGTCATTGGTGCCCAGGCTCCAGTACCTGTGAAGTAAGCTTACAGTCAGAGTAAACCAGGCAAACAGTACGTAACACCTGTTCCCAGTGCGTATGCATGCCGGGCCGCTTACTTTGAGACTGTATCGTACGGTAATTCCAGGTGTGGCATCAAAACGTCAGGCTTGTCCACGTCATCGAGAAATGGCCACGCGCCCACAGTTTTGTTTTATTTATGTGAAATCCGCAATATCACCGAGAGATCCTGCAAAAGATATTTCTATGCTGAGATAACGACGTACGCACTCTAACAAAAAGGCAACACCCAGAAACAACGGGCGCGACAATAGATAGCCTTACATACATACAGCTAAAACAACAGAGAGAGAGATATAGGGTATAAAATCTCGTTAGGAACTCCTGTTGGCGCTGGTGGGCATTTGCAACTGTTTGTTGTCAATTCCCATGAAAATTGCTGTGTGCGCAACTAATGGACTGGAGATAGATGCATACTCGGGCAGAGCGGCAGAGCGGATCTCCGCCATCGTACACCAGGTCCATTTTGATGTATACAGTATCCAGTAGAGGACCTCCGATTTCACCGAAAGGGGGCCCTATATTTCGAAATGTTTTATTTTTATTTTACGCGACCGTGTGATTGATGTGTGGGGCGTGTTTTGTTCACATTAAACCGATATTTCTACCCGTCGATAATCCCACACATCCAGTGCCTCCGTACCGATTCTTCTCCCTAGAAGGGCACGAGCTCTGTGGTCACAAAACCACGCCGACACGGAGATATCGCTGCACATTGCAGTGCAGGAAACATAGTAGACAACGCGATGGACGCATGCTGCGGTGGTAGAGGTGCACCATGTTCTTTCGGAGAGTGATCACTCGAGGAACTCTCTCTATATATATATGTCACTGAAAAACGGATTGTTGAGGAAAATAGAAAGTGCCACGCGATGCACACTTCCGTGGCCTGAGCATGCAATGCGAAATATATGTGGCAACCCAATAATGAAAGGCCGGCGGTTCTGGGTATAAGAAGCGCCCGACCATCCAGAACATATCTCTGCCAAAACGTGTTATGTATACCTCTATCGTAGCACGCGTCAACGCCATGTTCATAGTAGATGGCAGCTCCTTTGGCCCTCTCAGGCGATACACGCTACGGTATTGGTGCGCCGTGTGTTTGCCTTAAAAGGGTGGTCACTTGAGGAGCTCTAAATCTCACCTAAAACTGATTTTGGTGGGAAATGAAAGTGCTGCCCGATGCGCAATCCCATGGCCTACAGTACAGGACACCTACTGTAATAAGAAACAGGAGATCTGGTCCAGGCTGGATTTCTTATTTGAGAGAGGGTGATTTCTACATCAATTTCAAGATAACGACTCCCGAATTTCTTATTTTACTCCTGAATCTCAGCCTGGCTTTCTTATCGGCCTGTTTCTTATTAGGTGGCCTGTAGTGTACTACAGTATAAGTATGCAATGAAACATATTGCAACACAAAAGTTTAAAGTCCGATGGATTTGGGTTATATAGGGGGTTCGAACATTCTGAAAACGTTTCCGCCAAAACGTGCTACCTCTATCGTACGGTAGCACGTGTCAGTCCCAACTTGAGTGGGAAAAGGTTAAGACAGCACGTAGGTGTCGACGAAAGCAACGCGGTCACTGCGCGGTCGGGGTATGACGCACAGTATTGGTGTCAGGGTTACGCGATGCAACGAGACGTACGGCCCGACCGCTATATTGATTGACCCTGCACGTACACTGCTGAGTGCTCGCGCTGATCGTGTACGATTGACACCACCAAAAACAAATATGACGGTGGTTTGGTCTTTATCTCGAGGTCTCAGAGGGGTCAATTCGCGGCTCATGTTTTTCGAGGGGCTGCAAGCTGATGCATCCCGGCTCCAAAAACGGCCCGAAAGAAAGAAACTACCTTGTACAAAACTTTGACCATCCACTTCAAGGAATGCTTCGTATGCTGCTACGTCGGCTGTTCGGGGAGGTGCCGAGTTGTTGCTCGGTTCCTGCCGGCTGGTGACGTCTGGATACTGCGAAGGAGCCAATGCTCGCTGTATCGTTGTCATCCGTGCCACCCCACAATGTCAAGCATGAGCTTCAATGTTTATTTCTCACAAAGTAGCACTCCAAAATGAACAGAACCACGGAGGAAACAAAAAAGGAGCCCTATCTACTGTACGCACGAAGTTGCAAAGGTCGTCAGAGTCAGAGTCCAGTTATCGAGCCTCAGCCATTGACTCGTCAGTGCAAATCATTTTGAAGCACTGAGTCCCAACCCCTTGGTATCAGAATAAGCTGAAAAGACTGACTCCTCGCGAGTCCCCAGGGTATCAGAAGAGGCTGACATGAGTGAGCCCTCGCGAACGCCTAGGGTGCCAGGCGCTAAAACGACCAAGTCCTTGCGAGTCCCAAGGGCATCAGATGCTGAAGGAACAGAGTCCTCGCGAGTCCCCAGGGTACCAGAAACTGGGTATCATAAGCTAACATGACTGAGTCCTCGGGAGTACCGAGCCAACGGGTAAAACAAAGAAAATACGTATTTTGTGCGTAAAACAATTATATCGCTCTTTAGGTCGTGCAAGTACCAGTAGTGGTCATCGGGACTCAGTCGTTGACTCGCGAGTCCGAGTTATTTTGAGTTACTGAGTCCCGAGGGTACCAGAAGCTGAAATAACCGCATTCCTCGCAAGCCCCCAGGGTACGGAAAGCTGAAAGGGCTGAGTCTTCGCGAGTCCCTAGGGTACTGAAAGCTGAAAGGGCCGAATCCTCGCGGGTCACTATAGGGTACTGAAAGCTCAAATGACTGAGTCCTCGCGAGTCCCCAGGGTGCCGAAAGCCTTTTTTGGCTGGTACTCGGAGGTACTGGTACTCTGACGACGTTTGAAAAGACGTATTCTATTGAATACGATGAATCTACGCCGTAAGTATGTGGTTCGAGGAGCGCCCTCTTGTGCACACTGCGACACAGAGGACGATCTCGGTTGAGCTCGCGACAGGGTGCACCAGTCTTGTACATGTTTGATGTACTTCGTACAGTAATTCGAAGGAGGCGGAACTGAGCTACCCACGGGTGAAATGGTAACCATCAGTCCTGCCGGTGGGAGTTACTGGGGCGGGGGAGGCTAACGGGTTACTGTAGTACCCAGCCATGTACATAGTATAGCTCCCAACTGCCTATCAATAGTGTTTTCCCACTACGTTTCAGGAACGTCTTTGTGTCTGGAAGTGACCACACCGGAAAACAAACCAACGAACTTGACGCTCTCCTCCGCATGCAAGAAAGTAAGCACAACAAGGTGTCGAAGTCCGCCTCGCAAGTGGTTCTTAAGTAGGATGTAGCTCACACACACACTGCTTATTATGCGACTCGCCGAACACCTCACGGCGCTCGGTACTTGCTGCAAGCAATTAATTTGTCTGCCTGGACGGTATAGGAAACCGGACGTGCTCCGTCCCGGCATTGCAGGGACGAGAGGGTCTTGCCATACGTCTACGGCCATGCATGACATATATAAGGTATACATGAGAATAATCTATCAATATCCGCCCCTATGCAATAATAGGTGGTCTTTTTGGCGCGATGAGTGAGTGATAGATCCCAGTCAGCCCCCCTGCCCACGGATCTCCTACCGAATATAGCCAAGGAGATACATTTTGCAAAGGGGAGCGCTTTCTTGTGAAATGAAACGTTTGGAGCGAGCGAGGAAAAGTGTAGTACGTGTCCATCGTGTCATCACGTCATCGTCGATGACACGTAGTCAAGAGGACGGCCATCTACCTATGCTACAGGGCCCGAAGCCGTCAGCATTTCCAAATTATTAATGTAAAGCATGTATCTACCAGCGAGCCAGCTGTGAGACCGGAAATGAAATTTCGTAGAACTTCATCTCCGCAAAAGCTGCGTGCGATATTTTGATCGTGCGTGCTACACATTGTGTCAGATTTTGTTCCCCTCAAAACCCGTAGTTCGCGCGATCGAAGTATCCTATGATACCACACTCAGCTTGCAAAGATGAGCTTCGATAAAATCCTCGATTTCACCAGTGGCGTCCGAAAAGTATTTTGTCGACACCTACTGTAACTATCTAAAAAGGTCAGAATGGAAAAACAATCGAAGCACTGCTGTGATCCCTGGACGATTTAGCACAAAACAAGTTTTTTCAACTTTTTGTTTTCTGAAATTTTCCAAAAACCAATCACTTGGTTTTAAAGACCCCCCTCCCTCCGAGGCTCACGGGGGGGAGGGTGGGGGTCTTTACAATGAAGTGATTAGTTTTTGGAGAATTTCAGAAAAAAAAAAAAAACTTGTTTTGTCCTAAATTGTGCAGCGATCACAGTAGTGCTCCGATTGTTTTTCCATTCTGACCATTTTAGATACTGTAGTTACGTGTCGAAAACTTACTTTTCGGGACGCCCTCGATCTCGCAGCTGTGTGTGTGTGTGTGTGTTTTTTTTTAATTTTTCAATATTACCCCTGGTATCATACGTACGGAGTGTGTAGCTTTAGCTTTCATACACCAGGTACTAAGTTGTACAGGCTATTTATACGAGTACGTACAGCAGTATATATCTTGCTCGTCGAGAAAACGGCAAGCACCTACCTGTCGTTCTTGCTCTTTTTTTTCACAGCAGTAGTGAGGGGCGGCCGGAACAGTCTTATTTCGACACCTCACATCGAAAATGGTCAGAATATGGAAAACAAACCGGAGCGCTGTGATCACAGGACGATTTAGAAAAAAAACTAGGTTGTTTTTTTTCCGAATCGTTCCGTGATCACAGCGCTCCGGTTTGATTCCCATTATGACCACATTTCTGGTTTGATTTCCATTCTGACAATTTCTGACGTGGGGGTGTTGACAAAAAGACTGTTCCGGGCGCCCCTGACCCAATACGTATCGTATTTTGTTCGGTCCGTCCGAAACGGAGCACGTAGCACCTGCTGGTCAAATTTGTCGGGGGTTCTAGGTCGGCGTTCCCAGATTACCACTCGCACTTTCAACAATGCCAAGCATTCTGGATCCAAACGGGCGTTTGGAGGCACGTAGGTTCTTTCGCCGTACGTAACAAGGTAGGAATTGGGAATTCTAACCCCGATTGGCGCGCAAATCAAGGAATATTATTGATAGTAGCCTTGTATACCTTATTTGTAGCATAATATGTACCTGCTATATTCGTAGGTGTGAGCGCACGAGATCGACCGAGAAGCATCTGCGTCTCAGCTAACCGTGTTATTTATAACCGCACCTACCTGCTGAACCAGCCTGGCCTGACAGTCCTGCCGCAGGGTGGACGCGAATGAATGCCGTCTAAACGTGACCGACTGCCGGCAGGAAAAAAAAACGCAAACAAGCGACTTCGGCGCAAGTTTTTCTCATAGTCACCCATCGACGAAGGTGTCAGGGGACAGAGTGCTTTCACAGCCTTGACATGCCTTGACTGACATCAACGTTGCCTTGACATGCCTTGACTGACACCAAAACTACTAGGTTTTAGTGTGAAACACTCGGTCCTACACCTTCTTGACGGTCAGTGTTTTGCATTGCTTGACATATGTCTCCTGAAACAATTGCGCATCGCTTAAGACACAGGCTCCGAAATCTCTGAAATGGAGGAATACCTCAGAGGAAGCTATTTTATTTTATTTCTAACCCATTTTTTATCTTCGCACTTCTGTCTTTCTCCCTCCTTAGTCGTATCTCAGATCCGGGGTCACAAGGTAGGCTCCTCTCCCTCCTCCCCCACTACGGTTCTTACCTTGATTTTTATTGCGCAGAGGGTTCAGCGCTCCCAGTGCTCGTCAATCTTCATCGAATTGTATTCATTAATAACAATAATATATTTAACATTGTATTAGACCTATTTGAAACTCGAGCTTATGCCTTATGTCCTTCCAAAGGGAAGAGTCAGGCCATTGAATATTTGGCACTATAGAGCCACATTTACCGCAACGTCTAAAACTCAGCATATGCCAATTTTTTTTAAAACGGTGGATCTTTTACGAAGGACACTGACATAATTTTCCAGGATTTATTCTTCTTTTGGGCTTTCCACTTTCAGCAGCACGCGTTCGTGATGAGGGACTTTTTTGTGTTGTGTGCTCGGAGAGTGCACACCAGNGCAACATAGTGCCAAAGAAAATGGGTGTACCCCTCGTATGGAGCATAAAGTTGGCCACTATGTTCCCCAAGATTGAAAAATCCAACAAAAAGGGGTGTCTCGCCATCATCTGACCCCTGAGATGATGCCAGGCACAATACGCCATTATCTTGGTTGGCTCTTTATTGTTGCGCAAATATATACGATAATACATGCCTTGCACTATATACGAGAACGATACGTATAATATGTACGTATGACGCACAACGGGTACGTATACGAAAACGATACGTACCATATTTTGAATACATACGAGTACTATGTTGTTTTGGCCATAGGCACTGCTGCTGCACAGCCTTTATCTTTGGTTGGCGAAATAAAAGTCGGGAAGAAAAAAGAGCCACAAAGTGGTACTATAACGTTTGGTCCTTATTAGGCTGACTTTCTTATTATTTGAGAAAAGGGTGTGTCCTACACTAACTTCAGTATAATATCTGGCGAGTTTCTTATTTCCCCGTAATGTTTAGGCTGGGTTTCTTGTGGGGCACTTTCTCATGAGAGGGCCGGTAGTGTAGGTCATCGGGTATATGTATGTAGCATTTTTAGTTTCCTCTACTCGTACGAAAAACTGTTTTTTTTTACTTACTAGTAGTATAGAGCTCCTCGGGTAAGGGGCCTAAGAATGCCCATCGTGAGTACCCCTTCCATAGCATGCGTTCTCACACAGACAGGCGTGGTCGAGAGACTCGCGTGCATGCTAACGTGTGAAATCCGGTCGGTGGGGGATAAGAGGATATATATCGCGGGAGCGCAGGGTGCGGATATGAGTATTTATGTGCTGATTGTTTGTTTTGACCAGTGAAAATGGGGCTACCTTCCGCCCGACGTGTACGGGCCCCCTATCTAATCATATATATATAGCGTGATGGGTGTTATTAGGAGCTGAAAACAATAACCCACCTGAAACAAGACTTTCTTTCGAGAGCAGCTGCTCGCGCGCGGTCCGCAAAGAACGGACCACTGCCTGCACAATGCCTGGTAAAAGTGTTAACAAGCATGCTTGTTTATGAGATGGATTGAAACTGCAGTAGATCGGCTGCAGTAGTAGCAGTAGCACTACTGCTATAGTTCTCCAGGAGAGCAGGTGGCTAGCCGCGTCAGCCACAAAGCACGTTTGGCCCAAAACGAGTACTCCTGCCCGTCCCACTGCTCCGTGGCCGGGCCGGGCCGCCGGGTCCACAAGGCTAGTCAAGACATTCTCCAAAGGAAAAAAGGAACGTCAATAACGACCCCCTACACCCAAACACCTCGTGGCTTTGGGGGTGCAAGGCTTCAAGGGGGGGTGGCGGCAGCCAAAGCACCATCATAGTAGTGCCCTCTCATAAGAAACCGGGGTACCTGCATAGGCGAGAGTTTCCCATTTGAGAAAGAGGGGCGGGTGGTCCACACTAACGTTCAGTAGAATCCGTCCCCGGAACTTCCAACTTTCCCGGAAATCTAAGGCCGATTTTCCCTCCAGGGATTTTTCCTGTGGGAGGGCCGATAGTGCCGTTGCTATCAGTAGTACTGCTATCGACGTCATGATGAGTTCTGGTCCATCGACTACCACGAAATGCGTGGTGCTAGAAGGTTAAAACAAAAAGCGTCCACAAGGCAGCACGAGCCCCGCCTCGCTCTGTTGGTTTGGAAACGCTGTTCGTTTTATCCGCCTGGAATCATCCACACACAGCAGGGTGTCAGGCACGGATCACGCTCGGTGCCGCCGCGGGGGTACTGTGTTTCTGAGGTTCTCAATAAACGAAACAGGCTGGTTTTCTCAGCCAACAAAACACGGCTTTGAGTAAAGAGGCACGCGCAACCCAGTGTGAAGATGATCCCACCCCTGCAGGCTAGGCTAAGTAGCTATTCAATAGTCCAACGAGATGAAACTGCAAAAACAAGCACACAGCAAAGATTCTGGGTGTTTTGTTTCACCCCTGTGGATCCTCCCCCGGCGCGTGTGTGCTACCGGACACGTGCTATACGTTAATAGAGGTACGTAGAACTTTGTTTTTCCTGAGGAAAATATTTTTGACCGACAGGGCCCCTTAGGGTCGTTCTTATCGAGCAACTTTTCCCCCAAACATTTCCCGTATATTTTTCCAAAGAAATCAGGAAAAACAGGAAAAACATAATTTATTGGGAAAGCTTGGAATTTTAACAGAAGGGCGAAATATTTGGAAGGCTTCGCATTCCACACTATTTGGAAACTATTTTTGGAAAAAATTGGAAATCCTAAAAATTGCGCGAAAACAATATTGGAAATGTTGGGGAAAAGTTGCTCGATATCAACGCGACCCTTAGCCGAGGAAATACCCAATATCATTATCATTATTATTGTCATCCGACAATAATAATATAGTAATGGCAGGCTTCAACATTGATCACTCGGAAGCACTCCGAAAGAAGAAATCAAAGAAACAAACAAAAATCGTTGGAACAATGCCATTCAACTTTTCAGCATGTTTCTTTTTGGGTACCTTGGCATACGATACGTACATTTGAAAAAAAAAACAACAACAAACAGCTGTCCGAGATCCAGGACTTCGTCGAAACTCGTATTTGATATATATGGCTGAGTGTGGTACTTCGATCGCGCGTACTTACGGGTTTTATATGTCATCATGCAGGGTGCACATCCTGTATGAGGGGGACACAATCTGAGGCTGTAGAATTCAGGGAGCGTGTGTCTATGTGGGAACAAATAATAATTGTTGAGAAACAAAAGAAATAAAAATGAAAGGAAGGGGGGGTTAGGGGGGGGAGAAGGAGCGGTTATACGGGGTTGTTCGTCTTTATTTTGTTTGTTTTTTCTTGGTCAGTTTTTGGGTGAGATAGCAAGCTCTCCTCGAATCAGGAGGCCTATACAAGCTATAATATATAGAAATATCAACGTCGGGGTTATCATTCCCATATTAATGGGGCGCGTGTGCTGACGTTGGAGAAATCAGTATTTGGTCCAAACACGTCTGACTCACGAGATTTCCTCACCTAGAGAGGGAGCCACCGAAAACCTGAATCGCGTTTTTTGCTAGGTATATGTTTCAGTCATATGTATACATACACCTTGGTCCCTGAGGTTGTTATTTCGAGTTAAGCGTACGAGGTTTTACTCAGATTCGGGTTCGGGGTTACTTACTACTTACTGTAGGTATTCATAGTATAGTGTACCAATGACTCACTAATAGTATAGATATACTCAAGTGGGGAGTTTCATAAACGTTAAGGTGTGCACCCCCACCGTATACATAGCAGGCACCCTCCCAGTCCGTCAAAAATAATCGAACGCAAACAAACGTACCCCCCCTTACCGAGAGCGACAAACTCCACGGCCAGACGGGCCAACGAACGGCACCAGCAGAGAACAAAAATGCAGGCATACGGACCACTACGTGATGGTGCATCTCCATGCGTAGACGCTGGTCGTATCTCGCTCACACTCATCCTGCGAGAGACAATAATACCCTAAACAGTAAGCGGACTGGGCTGGCGGGCAAGATACTACTTTAGTATATCGTTGTTTCGTTGAAAGAATCTCGCCGTGCGCGTGCGTGTGTGCATGCGTGCGCACAGCAGTATTGCTAGATGTTAGTCCTGGAAGCCGTGTGCGTGTGGTTCTGACGTCGAGATTTTCATTTTGAATCTACAGTATAGTAGTAGTAGTAGTAGTAGTAGTAGTAGTAGTAGTAGTAGTAGTAGTAGTAGTAGTAGTAGTAGTAGTAGTAGTAGTAGTAGTAGTGGTAGTAGTAGTAGTAGTAGTAGTAGTAGTAGTAGTAATAGTAGTAGTAGTAGTAGCAGTGGTAGTAGTAGTAGTAGTAGTAGTAGTAGTAGTAGTAGTAGTAGTGGTAGTAGTAGTAGTGGTAGTGGTAGTGGTAGTGGTAGTGGTAGTGGTAGTGGTAGTGGTAGTAGTGGTAGTAGTAGTAGTAGTGGTAGTAGTAGTACTTGTTATAAGGCTTAGATTTTGGATAGGCAATCGGTTAACCTTTTTTACTAGGCTTCAGGGGCCAAAACAAAACGGAAGAAGCCGACGATTGCTGCATCGGTCGCCCGACGCAGCCAGGCAGGGCTGCTGGTTACTAGCTCTAGAGGGGGGGGGGGGGGGGGCACATTTAGTGTCCGCAGTGTGTTACACCACACGCGTGGCTCATGATTGTTTCTCGAGCTGCTCATCATGCTTACGTAGACTGACTGCTGGTATATATACACTTCTACACGGCAGTATATTTATGTATACTATTTTTTTCCCGGTCGCTTTGTCTGGACCACACTCTTGCGGTGGACCATAATAAATAGGACCAAATATTGCTCGTAAAAATGAGGAAACATGAAGGTTTTTGGGTTTATCGTAGGTCCTATTTACTAGTGTTTACTATGGTCCCCTGTAATAGGATGACAACGTAGACTAGTGTAACAACAGACATATTGTGTACGTGCAATGTTAACAGTAGTAGTGGCCAAACAAGTACAGGTACTTGCGGTATACTGCTGCTACGCTGTAGACAAAATACACGGACGCGCGAAATGGGGTCACTACGAAGTTGCCCTGCCCTCACGTGCCGTCTCCAGGCCTCGTGCAAACCGGCTTCGTCTGGCCTCCTGCGTAGCTGCGCCTCTTGGGGGTCTCTTTCTTCTCCATGGCAAAGCTCTCTGCTCCGCACGCCCTCCTTGATGTTTGAATGAACAGTTCGGCCACTGCAGCAGTTATGGCTGTGCCGTGTACGTTGCCAGCACAGAAAATCTAGCGGTTGTATACACCACACAGTCGACTGCGGCGGGTGTTGCGTAAGATTTAGGTTGTTAATAAAATTATGATATTTTGCCGCTCGCGCCATCGCCTGTTTTTAATACGTACTCCCGCTCTGTCTTATACTATTAATAGTCTACAGCAGTGAAGTAGTAATGTGTATTATGTAAAATTCGAACGGATGGAATACGAATTCCCGTTTTATTCGTTTTTTTTTCTTGTAATACAACAGCCTGGTTAAACGGATTCCGTTTCCCGTTTTGGTCTCGGAACGCGTCGCATTCGGCAATGAATGCCTTGGTACCAGGTGGACGAAACCATCTATCTTGAACATAAATATGTACATATATACGAACTTTCATATATTACCACAACAATACATATCTTTATTTTGATATTTCGATAACTTTTAGCAAGATTTCGACAATCTAGATTCACGAGTTGATTACAACTACTGTAGATAACGATACATACATGTTTTTTTTTAATGTTTCGATAACTAAGCAGGGCTTTCGACAGAGACGAGATTCGCGAGTTGATGAGGAAAAATGTCCACGTTTTCATATAATATACCTGGTACATACTTACCCATATCGTAGACAGGTGGGACCAAGATTGTCTCACGTCTGGATCGCCACAAAACTCGAATCACAAATTTCAAATTATGGCGATGGGTCCTGCTACTCGTATATAGCTTCAGGCAGTATACAGCAGTATTTACTCACTACGACAGCCAGTGCACTGGACCAAAACAACACAACAACAGTGCATTGCCTCGGCGACACCAATACCGGTCGCGGCTTCGCCACGACTCTGACCCCCAGTCGGCTGACGAGCGTCCGCCGGAGGTGTGTTCTCCCGGGGGGGCTTTCTGGAGGCGTCCTGCCGACTGAGGTTTTCGCGATTTGACTTCACTATAAACATATACCTGGTACTTCGTATATACTCACTCGTAGGGCTAAGCAACACGTCGAGGTTGGGCCATGTCTCACAGGCAAACGGGTGGTACTTACTGCTGTAGATTGACTAAATAGGTCATTTTGAACGACGCGTATTTGGCAATTAACTTGCCAAATTTTCATTTTTAAAGGCAAGTTTGGCATGCCAAAAATAGAAAACAACTACTTGCCAAGCTTTTGTTTGGATATTTATTTCCGTATCTCTTGGTTGGCATGTTTTTGGAAAGAGAAAATTGAAAATTGCTGTCTCAGGGCGTGTCTTAACTTCACTTCGCGGGCATTGGAACGGAACGAACGTAAAATTATTTGCCTGAAAAAGTGGTGCTGATTGGATATTGAGAAACGAAAACACCGAACAGATTCCAAGCGTTCCAAGCTGTCCGTAAATTTGTAAAGAGGAAGCGTATGTGTCAAAACAGTAATCCTTGTTCAGCAGAACCGAACGGCCCACTTGGAACGAGATTTACGGCAGTTGATTGGTGCTGGAATGTTGCAACTGGTTGCGACATTTGCTGGGAGGCCCACGAGGGCATGAGGCAAAATGAGA
Source organism: Saccharina japonica (assembly GCA_008828725.1). Classification (NCBI taxonomy): domain Eukaryota; class Phaeophyceae; order Laminariales; family Laminariaceae; genus Saccharina; species Saccharina japonica. Next base: position 109,503 of record MEHQ01000309.1, read on the forward strand.
TGACATGGGAGCACGCGATGGAGCACGTGCAGACGCCACAGGTCTCGCCTGCGGTAGGAGTCACGCGATACGGCCATGGCCTGTACAGGAGGCTCACGAGGGAAAAATTCGGGTGGCGAACGAGACTGTGGCGATAGATATCTAGCAAAAACGCTGGACCGATGTTCACAGAAGCACCAGGATACCTCGTCGAGCCGCGACGGCGATATAATAACTTCTAGACTTGTCCCGAGGCTGCCACTTGGACGGCTAGCACTGCTTGGTCTGAGGCATGCCAGGCGCTCTATTTGCGTGTGAAGCTATCCTCTGTACCAGGAGCACTCGCTGCCTACGTGACGGTACCCCTGTCCTAGAGTCCAGCTACACAGTCCCGAGGCAAATTCCATGGGTTACTTTCTGTTGCGGCCTGTTCCAGGATCGGGTGCCTAAAAATTCGATCGGACACAAACCGCAAAAACAGCATGGAATGGAACGAACGAACGCGAATAGTCTCGTTCCGTTCCAGCCATTCCAAGCTATCGAATGAAGTTAAGACACGGCCTCACCCTGTCTCGCGTGCCATTTTGCGACCGATCACGCCTACGCAAGACCATACAAACCACACGCAGGGGCGCTAGACGCACGAGCTGGAGAAATATAGGAAGATATCGAGGGTTAGATGGTGGTGCTGACAGCAGATAGATGTTGGTGGCCGACGGCACTGCTGAAGGCGTTGATGGGGCGGGTGACAAACCCCGTGTGGGCGTGGCACGGGTGCCTTTTGGGGCTGATGCTCAAGTCAATCCTAACGAACCAGCCGCCCCAGCTTACCCGAGACAACGTACACGTGACTCTGGCCGCCCTGGAGGGCTGTCCACCTCTGGGGTCTTCGAGGTGTGCTTGGATCTTTCTCCAGACCACCCATACCACCCACTACACGACGAGGGTGTCCTTTAGCTGTCCAATCTCTGCTGTACGGGGTTGGATTAAAACATGAGGGCCTTGTAGGCTAAAGTAGCATAATTTTATAAAACTATACAGAACGCGTCAGCTGTGAGTGGAACGGTTGAAACTCAACTTTGCAAGCTGCGTGATACGTTAGACTCGCTCATTAGGCGTGCCTGTTTTGCCATGCCGTTGTGTTTGTCGATAGAAAGCGTCCGGCAAAAATTGCCAATTTTTTGTTTCCAGGTTTTTGCTCTTTGCTTGTTGTGTCGTTAAAATTGGCCCTAAGAAAAGTTAAGAAAAAACTGACGAGGTGTACGGTTTTGGTTGTACAGGAGGGATGCACAGAGCCTAGGTCATCAGTCACTGGTTGAAGCGGCTTCGTCCACCGTGCTTACGGCCTCCTGTTCGTAGTTTCCAAACCAGGATGCCGTGATTTCCCTGCAACCGAATGCGATGCTGCAAGGTCATTTTGCGTTGTTAGTGGACAGAACGAAGGAAAGAGAGACAGACAGACAGACAGACAGACAGACAGAGAAAGAGAGACAGGTAGAGAAAGAGAGAGAGACAGAGAGAGCGGAGAGAGAGAGAGCGGAGAGAGAGCGGAGTGCTCGAGTTCTCCTCCCGCACGAGGCCAAATTCCGAAATAACGCCTGTGAATATATTCGCAACCCTCTACAACGTTTGAAACCGTCATTGCTGACACGATCCAAATGAACACCCTCCCTGGCTCTTGACAGCAGTGATAAGGCCAAAAGGACATTTAAGACAAGATAGGACCTAGCAGCCAACAACAGTCCCGCCGGAGGAAACCCGGCCACCGGGTCAAAACCCCCTGCTGTATAACTAATATATTCCAAACCATTGCAGTTGAAACAACGGCGGCATTCCAAACGATGACCACCATGGGCCATAAAATATATGGCCAAGTGGTGCCCTACTCGTCTCTTCCCGTCAAAGTAGCGCGGGGTGGCGACCTGAGAAAACATTCCTCGCCTCACTCAAACATGGTACATCGAACAATGTTCATACACCTTACTCACCCTCCAACGGCAGGTTCAACAAGAACCTACGGTGAGGCTTAAAAGGGGTCGCAGCAAGAGATTTCGTCAATATATCCGCGTGCTGCTTGTTCGAAGCTACTAACTGGAAATCGATATTGTTGGCCCGAAGTAGCTCTTTAACGAAATGGCAGCGCACGCCAATGCGGTTGCTCCTCGCAGAGCTAAGAGGGCTCTCAGCCAATACTATGATCGTCTGGTTATCCTCGAAAACCCGGACACGTGGTCCGCTTAGCTCTGCACAAACAAACGATAGCATTGCGCCCACGAACAAAGTCTCCTCTACCCCTTCCCCCAGGGCGACGTACTCAACCTCTACTGTGGACAACGTAACACACCTTTGCGTACTACTTTCCCAACTGACGGCCGCATTACCGTCCCGAATACCGATCGCCTGTCGTTATACTTACCTCGCGTGGTTTGCATCACTATCCGCAGTCCAATCAAGTCCCGAACCCCACAAAAACGTTAGTCCCATACCCCTGGTCGCGTGGAGGTATTGTATCACCTTCATGACTGCCTGCCAGTGCCTCTCCGTAGGGTTGTGGGTGTGGTGCCACAGCATGCACAGGGTTGGATCTGTCTGACCTCCTCATGGTCGACAGCCACATAAAACTGCCCGCAGCTTCCCTGTACGGCCAGTTTCCACCAGGCTTGCCTTTCTCGCTTGGACCTAGCTCCACACCGGTGAGTGCGGGAATGTCAGACGACGAGTTCACGCCAAACCGGTTCAAGATGCTCTCAATAAGTGCCTTCTGCGTAATCTCCAATGTCCCCAATTCCAAGTCACGTTTAAAATCACAGCCAGTGTATCACGTCAGTTCGCAGAGGTTATTCGTTGGGAGTTTCGTATCTAACGCGGCATGGAAGTATCTGCATATCTCGTCAAATCCTGCAATCACGATGTCCTCTACATGAACAGCCATAATCAGTAGTTCCCGTCCACAATCATAAAAAAAACACGGATCAGTCCTACACTGCTCCATTCCGTACTCTGCCACGGTATTTACCAATACTCAAGCCCACTAATGTCCACGTTGCTTTAGACCATACATCCATCGGTTCAGACGAACGATCTTGCCTGACATGTCACCACGCCCGCACAAAACCTACCAGGTAGTGTCAAATATATATCGGCGTCGCGTTTCGCGCGAACAAAAGAGTGTACAACGTATAAATGGAAAATCTTCCAACCGTGTTCATTGGCAACACCCGCCAGAATTTTAATTGACGCGGACGAGGGAGGTGGAGTGAATGTTTGAAAGCGATCTACATCCTGCAACTGGTAAACCCCTTGGCCAAAGGTCTACCCTTCGTATTTTTCTAGCAGGCCATTCTTGTCCGTCTTGTAGGTAAACACCAACTTCGCACCTACAGGTTTCCGCCCTTGTAGCGGTGTCGCGGCTTCGTGTGTACCGGTCGTTTTGTGACAGTCCAACTCAATATTCATGGCCTCGTGCTACGTCGCTTTGTACTCGGAATGCTCTACATCTTCTACAGACTGCGGGGGCAGTTCTGCGTCTTCCGGGAAACCACTAGGCATGCGCACGCTTAACCCTCCTTTGTTCTCCACAGCAAGTCCTCCATCCATCAGGGCCATTGCGCCCTCCGTCGTCCAGGGTGTACTCGTGGTCGGTGTCGGTGGCTGATGCTTCGACCGGGTCGATTTCGGCCCTCCCTGCCGGGACCAAGGAGGCGTCCACCGAGCCCGCTTCAGACGAAACCGTCGTCTCGGCTGTCTCGACCCTCCCTACCACGACCGAGGACGCGTCCGCCTCCTTGAGACGAACGCATCGTCTCGGATGTCCCGTCGCCGGCATCGCCGGTGGCAGGTGCCTTCTGGGCGCGCTCCTCCAAACATGCGTCCAGATTGAACCCCCACATCAACTCGAGGTCGTTCAGGCGACCCATACCGTCGTCCAGCTTACCTACTACCCCCACCGCCACCACCTCGATCCGAAGTGCTTCCGTCGTCTTCTTCGCCCCCCCCCTCTGCCATAGACAGGGAGACACTCGTCCGGGCAGGTACATGTGGTGCAGTCGACACGCGCTGGCAGGTGGTAATGCGCGTGATCGGCACGATGCGGTGTGTAGTCAGCACTCGCACAGATTATCGGGGGTAGCTGGGTGCAGGGCCGAAGTCAAAACCTCCTGTGTTTTGCGTGGGGCTTGCTCTCCCTCTTCACCTTGCAGTAGCCAGGCTTGAGGAAAGGTAGAAGTACTACCGGGGGGAGGCTACCATACCACATCTCGTATGACGACTTGCTCTCAGAACCAACGGTGGTTGCTGTGCGGTTTAAAGGATCGCACGCCCAGTGCGACGCTTCTGCCTCCAACAACTCAGCTACCGGTAATCGCGCGCCAGGATATAGCTCACAATCCTGGATTCGGCTCGCCATTGCGGCTGTCTCGATCAAGCCTACCGCGCGCTTGGCTACCCCACTAAATTGGGGACTGTCGGCCGTCGTGAATTCCTGTTTGATACCTCGTGATCTACACAGGTCTCTAAACTTCCCCCCGCAGAATTCACCACCCCGGTCTGATCGGACGATTACCACTTTCGAAGGGACATCGTCTGAGTGAGTATCCGCGAGGAATTGCTCGAACAAGTCCGCGGCATCCGACTTGTGGCGTATAAAATCGTCGCACATGATGAGAGTGCATCGCTTCCTCCCGAGAGACTTTACCACCTTGGGCCCACTCAAATCCACAAACACCCTCCCGAGCTTATTACCTGCTCATGTGTGCGTGGACTGCTTGAAGCTCTTGCGAGGCCCCTTCGCCAGGAGCACCCCCTGCATTCCATCAGATTTCCCTCGACGACGCTTCCTAGCTGCTCCGCGGTCTTGCGGAGTAGAACATCGTGGGAGTTTCCAGCCGCGTAGTGGTAGTCGTTGATGTCGATCACGGGTGTATTGGGGTGTTGACCTGGGGTGGGTACAGCACGGGTATTTTCCCTGCTACTGCTGTCGACCCCGTAGCCGTAAAGGCTGTACGGGGTCCCACTCAACGAAAACATGATCGAACGCTCTGGCTTGAGCCTGACTACAGTCCTTGAGGGGCGCCCTTCACAAGTGTGGCCGTGTTTGACGAGAGTGGACACTAGATGATAGCGGAGGTCTTGCACATGCGCAGCAATGTTAGTCAGCAGCACGTGCACGAGACCGTTTCCGGACCGAAAGACAAAGCTAATATCACCGTATCCATCGACCGAACGAATTGAACCATCGGCGATGCGCAGTTTTGAAATGCATTATGTGTAGCTGATCATTCAATCTGCTGAAAGCGTCATGTGAGTAGACGCTCCACTATTGTAAATGCGGGCCTCGTCTCCTACCTGCGAAGTCGACTCTCCTTCCCCTATTCTGCCTAAACCATCACTATATATATATTAACTCGCCTGTCTCTTTGGCCTTGAAAGCTGAAGCCTGAGCCGTACCATTATCACCGTCCCTCGCTCCAACCTCGCTCGCCACCGACAGCACAGCTTCTTCTTTCGGCGTGGGGCAAACATCAGCAGCGTGCCCAGTTCGTTGCAACCGTTGCACCACTTCTCCTTACAGTTTGCGGTCATATGTCCCGTCTTGCCACTCTTGAAGCACTTCCTTACGAAAGTACTACCTCCGGTGGTGTTGCCTCTGCTGCCATTGCCACCGGCAGTCGCAGCTCATTCTCCACCGGACTCACCGCTGGGGTATATACCCCTCCATCCAGTCCTCCTTGGCTAGTCGTGCTGGCATTTGGCTGGGCAACCTCGACAGCAAGCAGTTTCCCCGCGCCCCGTTGGCCCGAAACTCCGCGAATCACCATCACGGAAACCTTTCTCTCCTCCTGCTGTATTACCTCGTACGGTAGTGATAGGTCTTGCCCCTCGTAGGTTCTTCCCTACAACAGCGCGTTTCTCGGCGCTGCCGAACTCCGGCTGGCCAATGGCTGCTCCAACAGCAGCAGGAGTCTCTCGTACAGGAGTTGGTCCTGCCCTTCGTGGGCTATTTCCTTTAGCAGCGCTACCCTCGGCGCTGCCAGACTCCAATTGGACAATGCATGCTTCAACAACAGCAGTAGTCTCTCGTACAGCAGTGAGTACCACCGTGGTTCCTGCCCCTGCTGGCCTCTCCCCTACAGCAGCATTGCCCTCAGCGCCGCTGGACTCCGATCGGCCGTTGTCTCTCGTACACTTGGCCATCATGCCCCCCATGGCATGCATCATCGACGCTTTCCACTGCTCCACCTTCTGCTGAGAATCACTCTTCAGCTGTTGAACCTTATATTTGAGGAGGTATTGCTCCTCCTGAGCCGACCCTTTCAAATACATCCTTGACTTCCTGCTCTGGACCTGATAATTTCAAGCTTTTGATCACTAGTGTGTTCGTAGTTTCCAAGTCTGGATGCTCCGACTGCCCTGTAGTCAGATGGGATGCTTTACGGTCATTGCATTAGAGGGGATAACGAGAGGGAGGGCGCACGAGAGAGCGGGGTGGTGCTCGAACTCTCCTCTTGCACCTAAGAAAACATATATAATAACGCCTGCGAAAATATACGCAACCCTCTACAACTTTTGAAACCGTCATTGCTGACACGACCCAGACAAACATATTCCTTCCCCTCTCTCTCCCCCCTCTTTCTTCTGTTTTGCATGCCCTCTTTTGGCGCTGCGCATTTTAATGAGGCAAAGCTGAGGGATCGGAGCGACCGAGGCTGTGTATTGTCTTATTGGCGAAAAAGCCTCTCCATATTGTTGTGGTTGCTGTTGTTATCAAATTACCTCATCGCCGAAGATCTAGTATGTGGTCACAGGACAGGCTCCAACAACTCTAGAGCAGTGGAAGAATACCCCCGGGAAACAAAAATACTCAAAATACAAAGTACAACGCAGTACGCAGTACGGTACACATCATGGCTGTGGCACATCGTACACCTCAACCAAGAGAAGGTGAAAGGAATCGAAAGGAAAAAGGTAAGAAGAGAGGAAATAGGGCAAAAAGAGAAAACGGCAAAGAGGGAAAAAGAACAACAAAGATGAAGAAGGAAATGAGAAAGGCAGGAAAGTGTAGTATTATCAGGGTAAGGACACCGAGTATCCCTTGTCATGTTTGCCTAGTGAACAGGTACTCGCCGGTACTCACGTGTGTTGTTTGCTTAGAGATAGAAGAAGAGCAGCTTAGTGCCTTTTCGTAAGATGAAAGACTGGAAGGCTGAAGTCTCGAGTTGCCCTGCCTTAGAAGCCCCTGACTTACATCTATGATACGCCTTCCAAGCACTACCAATACGATCCCAATACCTGTTACCAGTTGCTTACCGGCATTCCCGCATACTTCAAGCAGTAGTGTAACACTAGCCCCCTCTGGTGAGCCATAAATTCAAACATTTGAGAAGTGTATGGATCGCCTAACCCTAACTTACCTATCTACTCTTAATCGTACCGGGGGGCGTAGAGGCTCCCATTATCTAATCTGCCGTATGTCTGTATTTCTGTCTGTCTATCTGTCTGTCTTCCTATCTGCCTGCCTTTCTGTCTGCCAGTCTGTCAGTCTGTCTGTCTGTCTGTCTGTCTGTCTGTCTGTCTGTCTGTCTGTCTGTCTGTCTGTCTGTCTGTCTGTCTGTCTGTCTGTCTGTCTGTCTGTCTGTCTGTCTGTCTGTCTGTCTGTCTGTCTGTCTGTCTGTCTGTCTGTCTGTCTGTCTGTCTGTCTGTCTGTCTGTCTGTCTGTCTGTCTGTCTGTCTGTCTGTCTGTCTGTCTGTCTGTCTGTCTGTCTGTCTGTCTGTCTGTCTGTCTGTCTGTCTGTCTGTCTGTCTGTCTGTCTGTCTGTCTGTCTGTCTGTCTGTCTGTCTGTCTGTCTGTCTGTCTGTCTGTCTGTCTGTCTGTCTGTCTGTCTGTCTGTCTGTCTGTCTGTCTGTCTGTCTGTCTGTCTGTCTGTCTGTCTGTCTGTCTGTCTGTCTGTCTGTCTGTCTGTCTGTCTGTCTGTCTGTCTGTCTGTCTGTCTGTCTGTCTGTCTGTCTGTCTGTCTGTCTGTCTGTCTGTCTGTCTGTCTGTCTGTCTGTCTGTCTGTATGTCTGCCTGTCTGCCTGTCTGTCTGTCTGTCTGTCTGTTTCTGTCTAGCTAGCTAGCTAGCTCTCTGTCTGCCTGGATGTCTGCCTGCCTGCCTGCCTACCTGTCAGTCGGCAACCTATACGTTGCCGATTGCGATTGCTGTTCTACGTGACCGGTTCCCACTAACCCCGCGTCTACAGCAGCACGCGAGCTTGTCCTATCATGCGACGCTTGTTTTGATGCACACCGTCTCGAGTTGGGCAAGGTCTCCTTTCTTCTGTGGTTTTAAGTCGTTTTGGGGGCGGCGGAAATTAGTACGCTGGGTTGTATTGTTTTCGGTTTATGTCTTCGAACGCGCACCGCCTATCTACATACGTCCTGGATCAGGCAGCCTTGCCTTGTCGTCTCTCTATGTGCTATCCATTGCAATGAGGCTGTGTTTGTTTCCTGTAGGCAAAAAACAAAATGCTGGGTGCTTAAAGGCTTTCATTGGGTATGTGTCTGTATGTGTGTATGCATGTTGTACATTGTCTGGTCATGTGTTTGCGCCAATCGTTGATTACGAGAGGGGTACTTTTGACGGTTACCGAGTTCCACAAACTCAACGGCTACCGAAGCCGGCGGGCTTGAGTTAACACGTGGGACTTGTTTCTTCGCATGATGTCTCGAGTTGGGCGCGGTCGCCTTGCTGCTGTGCGTTTCGTTGTGTGTTTTGATTGCAGCGGCATTATTAGCTGTTGTTTGTTTGTTCCTTTGAACGCACACGGCCTGCCGCATGTATCTGGCAGCCTTGCCTCATTCAAATCCATTCACACTTAGTGCCCATTCTACCTAATAATATTATGAGACGACATTGTTGGGAGGCGCACGTAACAGCCAATACACTGGCAACCCTGGTAGCTCGCTCGGCCAGTGTTGCAGTAATGCTACCATTGTACAGCAGTAGCAGTACATGCATGCTGGACCAGGCCCAGCCTAACCCAAACCGATCCGGGGGGCGTTCATTGTGCAGTACATATGTACCATACTGGTATTTTATACATGAAGCATGTACTGTAGGTCTTGGCCGCTTTTGGTCAATGCTGGGTCTCGATTTTGACCATCTTGCGCTACGTATTGAGTCTCGCCGCTGATGGCTTGACCCGACGAGCCGTTTCGCTTTAACGCCTGCGGTGCAATCTATTTACACCCACCACCCAGACTCCAAGCTAAGTCCCAGGCTCCAAGCTAAGTCTGGAGAAATTTGGTTTGGGGGGCTCAGGTGCTGAGGTACGGGGGATCAAGTCGGCGCGGGACACGGGTGCCAAACGGGCGCGGGAGCAGGACACGCGTACGAGAATTTGTATTTCGGCGAGCAAAATGGTGTAACTACTGTAGATATTTTGGTTCGAGTACTCGTAATTTGCGCATTTCTTACAGCAGTACCTGCACCGAACGAGTACGAGGAAATTGAGCCCGCGAACGATACAAGCAACGAAATTGGAAACGGACGACGTTACAATGACCCTGTGGGTTGTGGCGTGCATGTCAACCTTGGTTTCGTTGGGCTAAGATGCTGGCTCGAGCCCCATTATTTTTGTTAGAGGGCGTACTCGGGACGAGCGATTTGCAGATTTGCAGCAGCTCGGAGACACAAGCCTTGCCGGCAGATCCGAGGGCATTGTGCCGGCCACAAGAGCTCAAATGACACCGGCATCGGGTAGAAGGGAGCTCCAGTTCCTTGTGTTGCCGAGCATGCCTTCTGTTTCGTCATACGAATCGGTGGGGCAAAATACCTTTGGTTTTGAAACGTATCTTCATTCTGGGCTGTTCGTTTTCATTTGTGATTCTACGATTTGTTTTTGGGCAGCGGCCAAAAAAAGGTATACCTTGTCCGTTTGCGGCCAAAAACAGGTACATACTAATTATCAAGTAAAAAACGCACTCCACGTGCCCTGCCATTGGTCCAATACTCGTTGTACCGGTTTTTGCCTCTTTAAATGCCAGGTATACCTGATTTTGTCTACTCTGCTTGACTTTCACCTTTTTTTTGTCGTTTTTAAGCCAACCAGAGGCCCTTCATAGTTCCACCCTATGCCCCCTATACAAATGCCGACGTACGCGGAGACCCCCTTCTCCCTTCGCACCTCGCACTACACGCCACTCGAGCGACACACACACATATCTGCCTGCACACCTCCGCCGAAATAATACGAGATAGAAGGCTCCCCTTCGGGATTGTGGTTGACTTGGAATACCAGGGGTGTCGCAAGCTGAGAAGGGAGAATACAGCAGCAGGCGTTCGTTCCTCGTACTATTAATAGCAGCTACTCGTATACGTAGCCACCGGGCGAGCACGAAGAACATGAAAAAACTCTACTTTGCGTTGCAAGGAACGGCAGGTTCGTGGGGTACGTTTTAAACTTGATTTTAGTATGTACGCGTTTTTGGCCCCGAACGGACCAGGTGTACCTCTTTTTGGCCGCTGCCCTTTTGTTTTTTACTTTTCATAAATTTTGGGAAAAGTCACATGCGGACCCCTGTACATACATATACATACACATACACATACTCATATACATATTATACGTATATGCAGTAGATACATGCGTAAACCTCAAAGTATGCTTAACTGCACGCACACGTTATTAATAGGAGAGAAGCTACGTACATTTTACCTGGTAGTTTATTTTTTTCCATCCCATATATAATCGTCGCCCTTCTTTTCTCTCTCCCTCTTTAGTCGTGACCAAGGTCCGCGGGGTCACAACGTAGGCTTTTCTGCTCCCTCCCCACTGCGGTACGTGCCTTGCATTTGTGCCGCGAGAAGATTTCAGCACCTTCTTCCCTCGCCGACTAGCGTTGAGTTCCGCCTACCCACGTCACGAAGGCGCTCTCGGCAATTGGTTCCCTTCTACTTCTTCTGCAAATAAAGTCAAAATCTCACCACCGTGGGATTCGATCTCGGGTACCAATGCTACGTACCAGGTATGACAAAGGATCATAGCAAATAGGGCCAAATATTGTTAGCAAAAATAGGTAAACATACTTGGTACAAGGTTCCCCTCCGGGACGTGCCTAGGGGAGTGGCGCAAGGACAAATCGAAAATCTACTATTAATACAAACACATGCGATATTGTATCATACGCATAATATCATATTGCATACTGGTAGATCATAAGTACGACGTTATGAAGTATCTGCGTAGTTCTATACATAAAATCAGACGTTTAAAAAACTGTACCTGCATTTTTGGGGATAAAACATACTCGGAAATATGATGGAACCATTAATATTGACTCGACCGTTAGAGATTTGTTAAGGATCCCGCCAAAATTTTTATTATATTAAAATTTGTCAATATTTTATTGTTGTGGCGCTCAAGGTCAGGATACCGCACACGCACGCACGCGTGACATATGGGACACAGCAGTTCTCGTACAACAGTAGTGGTGGGATATTATTTGCAGAAGAAGTAGAAAAGGATGCACCGAAGAAGGGGCTGAAACTCTCGACCAAACCTGCCTACGTAAAAAAATCCACTTGGTTTTTGTTTGCTGTCTGTCTTATATATGTGGGGTCTGGGTTATATTATACGCACAATAATAAAAAAAAAAAAAAAAAAAAAATGCATCGCTATGAGGATCGAACTCAAGGCTTCACATTCAAAATCGGACATGGTGACCATTTGACTATATGACCAGAAATGATTTGCCCAAATACCGGTACAGTATTATTTGTCGCGACTCGCGCCAGGCGCACGACACATACATCATGCAAGCACAGGCAGGCAGCAGACAGCAGCGCACAAGAGAGAGAGAGGTGTGGTGTGATTGCTGATGACGGATGTGCAAGCCCCCGATGAAGTAACCACTAACAGCTACAGCAGTACCCGGCGAACCTGCCACAGGAACGCCTGCTGCTGCTTGTGCTTCTAGGCGGGGCTGTGACCTCGTTTGTGTTCGTTGCGTGTTGTCTGATGTCTCGTAGATTTCTGGGGTGAGCTTCAGGGAAGAAACACAAACAATCGAAAATATAAGGACAGCAGTTGGTATACTCAAAGATCCTACTCGTATGATATTGGATTAACCCTTTTAGGACTGCAGACCCGTTTTGGGGACAAAACACTCTACTTCTAAGTAATTTGTCCCCAAAACGGGACTCCAGTCCTATAAGGGTTAAAGAGGCCATTACATTTCCGGCTAGCGTGAGCGTGAGTCAGTCGCACACATCAGGACAACTGAAAGAGGTAGATGGTGGATTACGGGGCAGGCTCCGATAGACACAGCTAAGCCACAGCAGAACAGCGCAGATGGGTGTGTCACCCACGCACGGTGTTACCTGCTGGTGTTTATTAGGCAGAGTTGTAACGTTGTGCTCTCTGCACATGTTATGTTGCCTATCTGTGTCTGGGCTCTCCTGTGTGCTCATGATCAGCCCGTGAAAGCAGGGCAAACAACAGGACATTACGGTATTATTTACTGGCACGTACGTACGAAACACGGCCTCATGCAGAAAGCCCGGGAAATCGGCTTATCCACTCCCGCGGGAAAAAAAACTTCGAGCGCCCGCCACGCGAGCTACAGAGCTCGGATCGAGCTCAAACCTCGACCAATGTGTCCGGGCGGGCTTGCTGTGTCGGGGTACTTAGCGTTTTGCCGAAAAGTGCTCGTGCGAAGAGAAAAGTTGCGAAAAGTGCGAAAATTTCACAAACATAACTATACATATATTTAAAAAATTAAAAGAAAAAAGAAACAACAGCTGCGAGCTCGAGGATTTCGTCGAAGCTCATCTTTGCTAGCTGAGTGTAAAATACTTCGATCGCGCGTACTTACGGATTTTAGATGTCCTCATATAGGGTGTATATATAGCTAGCAAAGATCAGCTTCGACGAAATCCTCGAGCTCACAGCTGTTGTTTTTTATTATTTTTAATATATTAGATTTGTTTTGTACGGCAGGTCCTATTTACTATGGTCTCCCGTAATATTAGCATTTGAAGCTAGCCACTAGACTACCGGGGCGAGTACTTACAATTGGAGGGGGATCTCAAGACAGCGACCAAAACTATCGTAACTACAGTAACTCTGGGGTTATGTCCACGAGCAGTTTGAATGCCCAGCAGCACGAGCAAGGTCATCAGGTTTCACCCGTCCCGTACGGCTCCTTGCATCGTTACTCGGACTCCAAAATCTCTTGTCATCTTCTAATGTTTTTTATCGTAATGCCGAGTGGCCGTTGCTGAAGCGTTGTTTGCTGCATTGTTTAGCTTATCTGTCGGTATTCATATTTGTGTGTCTATGTTATGTACTGCCTGTCGTTTGTGTTGGTGTCAACCATTTGATTGCGAGAATTATTAGTAGCTGTACCTTCGATTATAAACCGATTTCCACACACCCAGCGTCTACAGAAACAAGCCGGCGAGATTGGGTTAACACGTGAGACTTGCTTCGTCTCATCATGAAGTCTCTAATTGTTGGGCGCGGTCGCCTTGCTGCTGCTGCTGCTGCTGCTGTGACCCCCCCCACCCGCTACATGTCAATTGTGTGTGCGTGTGTGCCCCTGCGCCCCTGTCTCCGACAAACATATTCCTCGGCCAATCAGCGCTACCCCAGGCTCGGCTGCAACAGCAGCAAGCAGCAGCAATTGGTATTACGTATAAAGTTTCATATAAATATGAATTGTTTCCTGGAATTGGCAAAGTTACGTTCGAACCCGCAGCTTCAGATTTTGTTCTTCTCGTGTGCAGGATGTACATCCTGCATCAGGGGATACAAAACCCGTACGTACGCGCGATCGACGTATCACACAGCTTGCAAATAAATATGAGTATGACGAGATATTTGATCTCACAGCAGCTGCTGCTGTTGTTTTTAGTTTTATTCATATAATATGAATTGTCAAGTTTTTTCAGCTCAGGTGTGATTGATAGAACCTTCCATGTTTTAAGTCGTCGGATTATATTGATGAGTAGTTCCTCCTTTCAGTCTATTTGTGGATGGCATATATCGTGTTCCTCTTTGGTCAAAACAAATTAATAATATGAATACGAGCTCATTAACTTCATCCACCCCTACCCCTCTTTCCGCTTTATTCTTGTCTCCCTTTTGTGTCAAAATTATTGAATCAACACTCTGCAAACTACTGCTGTTGTGCAACACCAGTAGCTCAAAATCAAGTCATTAACTAATCTGTTGCGTCTCTTTTTGCGAAATCGATTAAGTGCAACCCGTCCACAACCCAAACCCATCCATATCACGGACAGTTGTATTACAGTCGTGGTCCCACTTTAAGGCGGTCCCCTTTAGTGCGGTTTCCCACTTTAGTGCGGTTTCCCCACTTTAGTGCGGGTTCCCACTTTAGGGCGGTCAAAATCGCTTGTCACGTCTTCGTCCCACTTTATTAGTACGGTCCCCTCCCTCAAGAGGGACCGATCTCTCCTTAGCGTGGTTCCCGCACCCGCACTACAGCGGGACCGTCACGCCTCCACATCACTACAGAATGTACTGAAGAAGCTCAGTTACAGGACAGCGCACACGTCGGCAAGGCTGCAGTGATCAGCTAGAAGTATACCCACCGCACGGGTCGTACCAACACGAACGATGCCATCTGCGACAGGGGAAAGTGCCTGATTCCATGCCGCACGCCAAAGCCTCCTGACGGCCACAAATGTCCCGGAGGGCGTGGTGGTCGTCTCTACGGCATTCTTGATTAAGTGGATCGAGGATCCCGACAGTGATAACCCACACTCCACTGCATCTACACGGCATACTTTACCAACAAGTCAGCTGCCTACGACGCGTTGAACGCGAGGGCGGGGAGGTGCACAGCGGAGGACACGCGCGACCGTGAGACGGGACCGTGGAAAGGCTACAAGCCATGGATAGAAGAAAATAAATACCGCAAGCGATTGAATCTGGCCCAAAAGGATGATGTCAACATGGTGCTACTCACCCAGAACGCGTGGATAACATACATGAAACAAACCAATGCGTCTCCAATGCTACTGCTGTGCAGCAGTGTACGATGGTGCAGGGCCCCTGGTGGCCGGCTCTGGTCACTTCACCATTTCAGGTTCCAGGACCCACCTTAATGCAGACCCCGCACCACGCAGGGCAGGCTCATCTAATGTTCCCCCATGCATCGCACTTAAGTGCGGTGCCGCACTAAAGTGGGTGTCCCACACTACACAGGGTGGCCTCGATCGTGTGTTCGTGTAGATCTACCCGCTCACGTGAACTTCCTTAGATGTGCCCGCACTGAAAATAGAGCCTTTCCAAGCACAACGAGCAGGTGGCACCATTCAGGCATAGATGTTACACCCTTGACAGGTGGTCGCACAGGCGGGCGCAGGCAGCACCATGCTGGCATGCTGGTGTTGGACAGGCGATGATAAAAACCCCAGAAGATTGATTTCGTGTAGAATGGTCGATTATCGGGCAATCAAACTTGCAGAACAATAGACATCTGAGTCTGAAGGTGGTGGTAAGAGGAGTGAGAGAGGGTGGGGCAGGCCCGCGCTCTCTCTCGTAGCTACTCAGACCCTATTCCTTTGTTCGCTACAACAATATCTACTTTAGGATCTCGAGAAGGACAAAACCAACCCGGTGGGTTATGCGGTATATTGGTCGAAGCGTAACATGATACGCCGCGTTTATGGTCGCCGGTGCTACTGCTGTTGTGCTCGGCTACTGTAAACATGCTACTGGTGGTGGAACCAGTACAACTTATTGCTTCCCCCGGCCACAGCAGTACCAGTGATACCTGTTGCTACCCCCGGCTACAGCAGTAGTATAGTGACACCTGCTGCTGTATTCGACTACACCAGTGGCGATGAAGATCAGAGATGTAGGTGTTCACGCCCTAATATCTTTAACACTCCCCCTTAATGGAAATCGCGCTGTTGTACTGGTATGTGCTAGAGTACCACCACATTTACGGCTAGATGGCTACTGAGTACGTACTGCTGGAGTACGTGGCATATCTAGCACGACCTTTAAACAGCCGATTTGCCTAATTGAGCATTGCCTTCCCGATGAGAATGAAAATCGAAATTTGTTTTTTTTAATAATAAGAGATGTACTTCCCTTACAGTAATTTTTTGCACTGTAAACTATTATCAGTTGTGACACCCGTTGATGACAAAACAAAAAAAAACAAATCGGCATCGGCAGTCTCAAGATATCGAGGATCCCAGAAAATCTGTATTTATGGGCGAGGGACCTCGCTCATAAATGCAAATTCTCTTAAATCCTTGATTTTTCGAGCCTGTCAAGGCCTATTTCAATTTTTCGTTCGTGGATCGATACCTACCATCGAGGAACATATTTTCTAGGTCAAATTTTGATCGTGAGCGAAGTACAACTCTTAAACAATAACAAAGTACTAAAATCGATTTTCATTCTCATCGGAAAGGCAATTCTCAATTAGGAAAATCGGCTGTTTTTCGATGCTTACATCATAAGTACCAAGTCCGAGTGTGTTTTGCATCAGAACCTAGCCTACACGAATACTTAACTTGACTGAAGTGCCGATCATGGCTAACGTCCATCAGCACTTGTTGCAAGCAAATAGAAACTTGACGAAAGTGCCGACCATGGCTAACGATCATCAGAACTCGTTGGAAGCGATAGAAATTTGACTCAAGTGTCGATCATGGCTAACGATCATCAGCACTCGTTGGAAGCGAATATAAACTTGACTAAAGTGCCGATCATGGCTAGCGATCACCAACACTCGTTGGACGAAAATAGAAACTTGACTAAAGTGCCAATCATGGCTAACGATCAGTAGCACTCGTTGGAAGCGATAGAAACTTGACTAAAGGGCCGATCATGTCTAACGATCAGCAGCACTCGTTGGAATCGATAGAAACATGACTGAAGGGCCGATCATGCCGTTGAAACGATACTCACCGGTGCTACTGTTACGCTCGACTACTGCAACACGCTAGTGGCGGAACCAGTACTACCTACGTTGGCCGACGAAACAGCGGTCAGCCGATCCCAAATCTGGCCGGGCGTAGCTCGGGCCAACTTTCTTCTTGACTCGTCGCGATCCCGAAGCTGCCGAGTAGTACTCGGTTACGTATCGTGACTGCTGTTTCCCGTTTACGGCAGTATTACAATAGTGCTATACTGCTTCCCCCGGCTACAGCTACCTACTGCTCTCCTCGGCTACAGCAGTACTAGTGCTAACTACTGCTCCCCCAGGTAACAGCAGTGGCGATGAACGTTGATCAGATATGTAGGTGTTCGCGCCCGATTATCTATAACAGGCACACCAACCAGGCATGCCTCTCGTTAGGGTTGGGGTTAGGGTTAGGGGTTAGGGTTATTGTTGGAGTTCCGAGTCGGGGTGGTGGCCGCCGTTAGTCGAAGCCAAATGTAAGCTCACCGTCGGGGACGAATGCCTTACAGCTTCGTGACAAAACCCTACCTCATTAGAAACAGCATCATTTTATACGGGCACGTCCGAGAAGCTCGCCTGAGCGGGCAGACTTACGCCTGCTGCTCAATCGTATGTATCCTTTGTATTTATCCCGATTTAGTGCGGTACCGCACTAAACTGGTTTAGGGCGGGGTCCCACTTTAATGCGGTTATAGTCGCCTGGCGAAGGACAGCACTAAAAGTGGGACCATGACTCTGTACGTATATGATTGAAATAAAAAGGGGCTGCACGTTGTCCGATGGCAAATGGAATAACACTATGAATTGGAATATGACCTTGGAATACTGCTGTGGTACTGGCATATGATACCGTTTCAGGCCCCTTCGACCAATTTTTTTTTAACTGCTAGCAATACTGTAATAAAACCTAACGTCACACCTCACACCTCACACCTCACACCTCACACCTCACACCTCACGCCAGTGAGTCCTCGCGTTGCTTTATATAAATCACCCGTGCTACGGTAAGGTATAGCACTTTTTGACTGAAAATGTTTCTGGGTGACGGTGATCCTTAACCCAAAATCGTCTGAACCTAATTCTTGGGTTGCAATTAAAAAAACAAAAAAAATAGGCCATGAGAATGCTCATCGGGTAGCACTTTTATTTTCCTTCAAAATCAGTTTTTGGGTGAGGTATAGAGCCTCCTCAAGTGACCACCCTTTTAAGGCAAAAACACCGTGCACGTTTACCGTACCACATGGTGCTTGCGTGAAAAACTAGAAAAAAAAAACTTTGCAAAATATAAAATTCACAGAAAGAAACATCTCCCAGCTGGAGACCGAAAAAAACAACCGAAACTCGTTTCTCGCGCCGTAATTGTTTACAGCAGTATACCGTGACATTCTGCTCCCGATCTATATATATATATATATAAGCTCATTGTTAGTAGATAGAGGCATCAAGTCTGCCCCTGTCTCCAGCAGCAGCCGACCGCCTTACCGGACAGTTTCGTCGCAGGGGCGAGCCCCAGTGCGCACAGGGTGACGCCGCCGACCCGCACGCTCCGCCCGCGCGCGTGTTCCGTACCCGGCGTCAGAGACGAAATCTCCGCGAAATGGTGCCCTCTCAGCGCTTTTGGGGTATTTAGCAACTAACTCGTGCTCATCGGTTTTGAATGATTCTTCCGGGTAAGTTCTCTCCTATCTCACATCGCCAGGGGGCAATGGCTGCCCTGCCCGCGCGCCGTTGTAGGTGCGGTGGGCTTATGGGCGTCTTTTCTACTACAAGAATTACATCCCCGCCAGAAACATGCTACTTTATTTCGTTTCCATGACGCATCACAGGGTTTTGGTTTGGTTTGGGCGACAACACGAAGTTTGAACCGACAAGTACGAGCAGTGCTCAGGATAGAGACGACTACTCCCGCAGATAATTCTACAGGGGGTGTTGAGGCATGCATCCATCCATTCATCAATGGATGGATGCATCTACAGTAGTGAGCATCAGGTATTTCCTATACCTCTCGCATACGCTCGCAACGAGTTGAATATTATGCGCTTATTCGAATACGGCGGTAGTCTAACTGCGGCATAGCGCTCGTGGTGGGGCGTCACTGTACAGAGAGAACTTCGTGATAGAGCAATACGCCGACGGCTGTTGTTATATGCTGCTTTCATAAATAGCATATCGGTAGCTACAGCCTCCGCGAAGATATTTATGGTTTTCTTTCGGTTTCCTACGACGACAGCAGCTGTGCAGCGTGTAGCAGTCGTTCATATTTGAGGGGTCACAACAGCATGCAGCAGCTGTGCAGCAGCCACATATGTGTCGAACATGTAGCCACCGAAGGTCGTACACGAGAAATATTATCATATAATAGTACTATGAAGCCGTTACTCGGATGCTGGCAGTGTGTAGAGTGCTCCCTACTCTTGGTATTACGTACGACCTTCATCCTTCGCTACAACGGAACGCTACTTCATACAAGGTTCCCCTCCGGGACGTGCCTAGGGGAGTGGC
>MEHQ01002231.1:0-14253 GCA_008828725.1 Saccharina japonica
AACAACTGTTGGGTACTACCAGTACAACAGAGTCCAATCGGCACACGGCACACGACACATATATTGTATGTGGAAGTGTGGTGAGCTGTTAAACTTTCCTCTTATCCGTCCGCCGTATAGGATGAAAAAAAAGCAGAAAAAAAGAGAGAAAATAGTTTTAGAGGATGTGGGGGCGGAGGGCAGCAGAGGGAGGAGGGGCGAGACAGGGGCGAGGAGTGGTTGGGAGTGGGGGAGAATATACCTACCTATCTGTATATGTATATGTACTATATACGTATCATTTATACGAGCACTTCTTGTTTTTGCTTTTGCTCTTAAGGGGGGAAAGGGGGGCTGTTGCGGGCGAAGGCAACTTGCATGTGATGCATGTGGTTGTATTAGGTGTATATGGTTTGGAGTACACTAGGCAGAAGCAGGAGTTACTACTGGATGTAGTTCTTACTGTGGACATCACAAACACACGTCGATTTGTATGCGGCGGTGTTGTATGTTATTGAGGAACATTAATATTATTACTATCGAGGGGAAAATGGCGAGGAATCGACAATCGGTTTATCTGAGGAATCAATCCTTTCGATCGACGTGTGATACCAGGTATAATACCAGGTATACTTGAATATACCGTTGTGGTCATCAACATCACGATGAATCACCTGGTACTCGTAGCATCAATATTATGGGAATCAATGTTCGTCAACATCACCGATCGCCACTGTCTGTCACATGCTTAATGATTAATATTCACACTACTTAGTTGCGCACCGACGACTGCATGCAGTGTTCTACGTATACCTTATGGGTTTGTGCATTCTTGTTTTTTTTTCATGCAAGTCAATGGAAGCTTCCATATAAGTGACTAAACTTCCATGGAAATAGTGGAATTTTCCACAAACTGCCAGAGGAAGCTTCCATTTTGGAACTTCCATGGAAGCTTCCACGAGCTATGATATATATACTTCAGCTGGTTTCCATGAACTTCCACGAGCTTCCACGAGCTGCTGATTTATGTATTGACTGTAGGACACTACTAATACGGGGGACCATAGAAAATAGGACCCACTGTACACACCTCAAACGATAGATTTCCCTATTATTACTGACAACATTTGGTTCTATTTACTATGGTCCTCCATAGTCTTTTTTACAGCAGCCATACTATTTCTGGTACAATAACACGATATCAGCACTCCTTACGGAACACGGCATAGCTACAGTTCAAATGCTCAGACCTCCGACCGACCAACGTATAGCTCGTTCGTTATAGTCTCTAGGAGGTATTGGGGCTCTTGGACCTGCAAGGGAGCGTAGGCATTGCTGTGTTTGCACCACGGAACGAAAGTGCTCCGCAGCAAGATTTTGATCGTTTCGGAGCTCCTGTTTGGTATCTACACTCTGCTGTGGCCACGTAGGACGCTACGGACGGTCGAACTAGAGGCCCGGGTAGGTTCACCTACCAGTGCTCGGCGTCCGTCGAGAATCTGAGTTGAAAGCAGCCGGAGAAACTGCCCTTTTTCAAATTCGTCTTTGGGTACCAGGGGTATGGCGAGTCGTGTTTTAGTAAGGGGCACTTTTCGTGATGAAAAAGGCGTCTGATCGATACGCCTCCTGAGACACAAATGTTGACCATGACCTACGCTCTCTAAAACTACGCATCGGTCGGTAGTTTGAGCATTGGAACCAGATAAATATCGTTTTCCGTAGGGAGTCACGAAAAGGTAGAAATGATACCAAAAATAGTATGGCAACTGAAAAAAAAACGGATTTGTTTTTTATTTGCTCTAATAATATTTTTTGCCCGAAGGAGCCCCTTAACGCCATTTTCCCGAACACCATGATAGAGTTCAAGGCGTGTATATTAAATGCACGTATAGGCCACAATATACAAGATATTGCCATAAGACAGGAACCTAATACGAGATAGGCAGTACGAAGTCCTGTTGTTGTCTCTTGTCCAGGGTGTGACATATTTTCATTATCGAGAGAGAACTACACTCGTCAGCGCGCGACTCTACACCTATTCATAATAGGAATATGATAAAACAGACAGGCGAGCACGATGACATCTATTGATAGGGCTATATAGGTACTGGCAGCTCTAGCCAGGAGAAGGATTCCTGGCTGCGTCAGTAGCCAGGAACCTGGACCTCGCCAGGAGTTTAGTCACCGCCCCCCCCCGGCTGGTGAAGGGGGCCCCACTGGAGGCGCCCTGCCGGAGGCACCTTTTTACACGATTGGGCTTCACGAGCGCAAAACAAGACGCTGAGTTTGGTCCGTATCTCAAAGGCAATGTTTGGGTCAGGGGTCGTGGTAGACTGATACAGGGAAAAAAATAGAAAATGCGAATAAAATTGTATGGCGATACAGGCAGGCGCGTACGGAATGCTGCTATTAATACTACTGGATGTTGTTTATCATGTCATGCGCACGTTTCGATGGGTTTCCGTCGTATTGTGAGGCGTTTTAGTGGGACGTACGTAAACTGCCAATATCCTGGAATGCTGACCCCTCCAGCCAGGAGAGTTGTACTGCCAGGACCAGTGTACTGCCAGTTGATACTGGCCCAGTACAGAGCCCTATTGATTGATGACGTTGACGATCATGGGTAAGTGCCATTGATGCTATGATATATACCAGGTTATTGATGGTCATGTTGATGACCACAACGATATACTCAAGTAGTATACCGGGTACACGACATCGATTGGAAGGATGGATTCCTCGTATAAACCGATGGGCAAAATATCGCCTCCTCGTATGTTTTCCCTCGTCGTTCATTCATTAATTCATGAGTTGTTCCCAAGCCTCGAATTATAACAAACCGTCGTAGACATTTTGACGATTCTCTCTCTACTATCGCTATGCACAGCAGTGAGAACTACAGTAGTATCTGCTGCTGCGGCCTACTGCACACCAAGGCATACACACCACACACACCACATACATTACATATAGTTGGCTCAAGACCCGTAACAGCCCTCTACTCTGCACCTCAAAGGGGAAAAAAAGAGGTAATCGTACGATACGTACAGCACACATATACGTAGCTTGCCCTCAAGGCCCGTAACAGCCTCCCCTCCCCCCCAAGGACACAACAAAGAGGTACTCGTATATATGATACGTCGTACACATACAGATAGGTAGGTCCAATTTTTCAATCCAAATCGCTCCTCGCTTCTCGTCCCTCCTCCATGTGCTGCACCCCACCGCCATCTCTCCGATCCAAAAAAGCAAAATAAACAAAAACAGAAAAAAATGACGGGCGAATAATGTTCCTCTCCAATAAAACTAACAACCGGCGAGTAGTTTTCCTTTCCAACCCATAAAAAAGCCCATCCATCCATCCATCCATCCATCCATCCCCTCCGACTGACCGTTTTCTGCACTTTCGAGACAGAGGGGATGGATGGATGGATGGATGTTTGATTTCTTGGCAAAGCCTTCGTGCTCTTTCCTTTCCTTCCCTTCTCGGGCTGGGCTCGGCAAGGTGTGCACGTGGCGTGGGGGACACCTCCTCTACCTTCCATCCCCCAAACAAAACACCACGGGCCAGAATAACCTCTCCTCGCCTCTCCTCGCTTCTCCCCGCCTCTCCTCTCTGCTCCTATTTTCTCTTCCAAACACTAATACAAAAAGCAAGTGTGCCGGGCGAGGAGGCACTATTACGAGGGACCATAGTAAATAGAACCAAATACTGCTAGCAAAAATTGGTAAACATATAGGATTTTGAGTATACCGTAGGTCCCCTATTTACTATGGTCCCCTGTAATACCTCCTTCTCTAAAACGGGGGGGGCATACCGACTGGTACCAGCATGTATCATAGTAATAGTAATAGCACCCCTGGAGGTTACCCACTAACAAAGTCTGCGCGATGCCCAGAGACCATGTATTGAGGACGCTTCGGCAAAACGTGTATACACACACTCCAGCAGCCCCTCCCTTCCATTCCATCATCGGTTGAAAAAACAAAAAACATTGCGGGCGAGTGATTTCCTCTCCGAAAAAAAAAAAAAAACACCCCTTGTCTCTCACTGAGTACAGTAACGACTGCTGCGGCCGCGGCTACGGTGGGGTCCTCGAACTTAGAAGGCGCTGTCTAGCTGCTAGCTTCTATGGCCTGGGGTGCTTGCTTCCGCTGCTCCGGATGTTGAAGGTGATGCTTCATCAGCAGAAGAGGGTGGTCGATCGTGCAGCCGCCAGTGCCGTCGTATGTAGACCTCCAGGACGTCGCCGAGGCGCATGTAGCTCGAGCGTGGGGTGGGGTTAGGCGTCCAGTTGTGGGGCACCGGGGTCTGGGCGTTGGGGTTCGGTGGACCAGGTGGGTGGGGTGGGTGCTGGGGTTTGGGGTGGGGTGGGGTGGGTTGGGGGTGGGGAGGGTGGGGTGGGGGTGGGGTCGGGGTGGGGTTAGGGTGGGTGTGGGGCTGGCGGAGTGGGGGTGGGATGAGGGTGGAGTGGGGTTAGGGTGGGGTGGAATGGTGTGGGTTGAGGTAGGGTGAGTTGGGGCGGGGTGTTGATATATACCAGGTACACAGATATCAGGTATGATTCTCGTAGGGTGTCCGTGTAGCACAGCTGTGTGGTGCTCTTGTATACCAGTATATCATACATGCGGACTGCTGGACCTGGCATGGCGTTTTCATATATAGTACAACATTTTAACGGCTGAAACCGCCCTCTCAGTAAAGCGAGTCCAATAACTCGGTACATACTAGCCACCAGTGGGCATTGGAAGGACGTGTGGACGGACCCATAAAACAGAGTGAAATGCAACAAAATCAATTAAACAAAAAAAAAGCATTCGCGGAAAAAAGGTAACTCCTTAATTGTGTCGTATCGAGTGGTGTGTATCGTAAGAGGAAACGTTCCAAGGCTGGACAAAACCAGATGAAAACAGGATGCACTGCGGGGAGCCTAGAGATAGCGCCGGGTAGATTTACGCTCGAAGAAGTAAGAGTGGGGAGCGATAAGCGCATGACCGCAATTCTGAGATTTTGGCACTACATCTTTAGAACTTCGCGCTAAAGCCGACCTTATATTTTCGGAAGGAGCTCTGTCGACCAGATCTCTTTCCAGAAAACACGTTATTGGGTAGCGTATTGTATTGGCAACCTTAACCTTCCCGTTCTGGAAAATCGAGCGCTGAAAATGAAAACGATCGCACCCACCCCTGTGTGAACTGTAACGCTCTTTACGGTATATCATCAGTACGTATACACACATATTTCAAACGTATTTTTCAAGTACCAGGTAACGGAAATGTATCATATTTGCATCCGGTACCGCTCCGTAGAGTACCACGTACAGCAATGTTAAGGTACAGACGGCACTTGTATCTGAACGTGCTGCTACCTGTGGGCCGTTGCTGCATGAGAGGCCGACTGCGGTTTGTGGAGCTTCCACAGCCTCGAAATTATTGACGATTGTACTTTTAGTTTTTAGACGAATCCTAAATACGTAAATAAATCCTGTGGAACGGACGTTACGGCTTGTCTTCCTTTGTTTGGTGGGACGTAAGCTCCCCATCATGCAGATCAAGACCATAACCTCGTGCATCGGCATGCCCCACCATGTCGTGTGTATATATCATGTTTGTGCTTGAACAAATTAATGCGTTCCAGCTGATCGAGTTTCTGCTGTGTCTTGTTTATTTTGGTTCGCGTCTTTTACACGGCCACCGTTTCCTTACGTACGTACTCCCTATGATAAATACGACCTACCTATTATACGACTACTGTATGTACGAGCACGAGTACGATACCGTTCTAAAACAGTCAAGATAACACACGCATCCCGTGGCACGAAATTTCGAATCTTGTAGACGATTTTCTCCCAAACTATATACCAGGTAAGCCTTAATAGGGGAGAACACACAAACGAAAATGGCGGCGTTGGGAAGGCAGATCTCGTCCAGATCTCTACGTGAAAAACCGTCGTATTAATAGAGGGGGTGTACTATCTTGCGTGTTATGTTACCAGGTATACGGTACTGTACCACGTGTGTTTTTTACGACCCCTTCAAGCGTGGCTTGTCTCGCACCCTGTTATCATATGCCCCGTATATATTAAGACAAAAGAAAAAACACAGCTGTGACATCGAAAGTTCCCTCAAAACTCATATTTGCAAGCTTGGTGTCATAATTCGATCGCTACCCTTCTACGGGGTGTGTAGGTTTTCAATGAGGAGCCCACATCCGAGGAGCGCGAAGGGCGACGAGGATGTCGCAATCCTCTTCTATAATGGGTCGTGCGTCGTGCGTGGGGGTGCGTGCGGTGGTGGGGGTACGCGAACGGACAGAAACGGCTCAAAAACGATAACCAAAAGTGGCAGAGCGTGGCCTGGTTTAGCGATTTGGACTTACTGACCGTTGTCGTCTGTCCCTCGTCTGTTCCTCGTCCCTCGTCTGTCTGTTCGGTTTCGTATTCGACACCGTGCTACACGTACACTGGAACGGTTTAGACATGCCCGGGATCTATAGACGCCTGCTATTTAGGCCGTCCGTCTTGTGCTTCTCGTGTCGAAAGCCGTGACGAGATCGGAGAGCTAGGCGATGGTGACTGTCCTAATTGAAGGCTGCCGGTACCAAATTTCACTGGGACCTAGGAGGATTGAACCTTATCCCGCCGCGCTTTCTCAAGTACGAGCAGCAAGACAGAGTAGTACCAGCAACCACCACCACCACCACCAGCAAACACCAACACCACCACCACCCACCACCCACCACCAGCTACATAGAAGATGCCCAGTCTTGCAACAGCCCAGTCTTGGTTGTGGTGGTTGCAGCTGGTGGTGATGGTAGTGGTGGTGGGGTTTGGTTCGCTCTATCTCAAGACCGGTCATCCAGAATACAGAGTAGTACCAGCAACCGCCAACCACAATCGCCACCACCACCACTCCACCAGCCAAGCAGCAGGAGCAGCAGAAGCTTGTTGCTCGTGGTGGCTGCTGGTCGTGGTGGTGGTGCTGTGATTTATGACGTGGTGGTGTACTGGGGTGTTGTGATATTGTATGATACTTCGTATATATGTACTGCTGTATGTAACGAACGACGAACCGCTATGCTATACCAGCACAAGAGATACGCATGGTCGCCGGCACCCATGCTTCGGGTAGGAAAATATACTTGTCATCCAGTAGTTGTTGTGTATTCTCCAAACCTCATTTCCGAGTCTTCCTTAGGTACGAATGGATCAGCAGTCCACCCACTGGAATAAAAAAGACAAGGTTTTTGCGCTGACGCGCATGGCTTACCAATTTAATGTTGTTGTTGTTGTTGGAGGGACTAACCAGTTCACGCACCAACCGTCGCACCCAGCAACCCACTCACCTACGAATCCACACCCACCGACCTGTACCCACCTGCCCACCATGTAAGGTTTTTTCGCTGACGCGTATCGCTTAACAAGGAAATGTAGGTGGTGGTGGGGCCAACCAGCCCACGCACCAACCGACGCACCCAAGTGACAACCCACGCACCTACCAACCCATACCCACCCACCCATACCCACCTAGCCACGGTACCAGGTTTCTGCGCTGACGCGCATAGCTTAACTGTGAAAGCGACCATAAGACTGCTGTTGCTCTCAACAAAGTAAAAATGTAAAAATGGAAGAACCGCCAACGCAGGTAGGAGTTTGACCACTTCAAGGTGTCTGTCACGCTCCTCATTCCCAGCCTTTTCGTAAAGGTGTCTACACTGGTGTATGTGTGTATGTTGTACGTATAATACCAGGTACGCTGTTACCAGTGTGCACGGCGATGTCTGCTATTTCCAGCTTTCTGTCATGTTCCTGCAGTTGGGGCTGCATCTACTGCCGCCGTACAGCAGTACGTCAGAGGGTGGATTATGTCCCGACATAGAGTACTGCTGCGGCGGCAGCAGCACTGGCCTTGATATAGTGATACCCCATACGCATCTACATCCTGTGGAGAGGGCTGAAGAGTTGAGAAGGTATGTACGCTGTACGCAAAGAGGAACATCTCGTACGGAGTACCAGGTACCGGGTACCTGGTACACGACAAGCAGCACCTGGCCTGAGGCCTAAAGCAAGCCAGCACAGCATCAAACTCGTATCGTATCGGCGAGAAAAAAAACTGCACTTGTTTCAAAAGTCAAAAGTGTTGCACAGAGTGCTGACGTGCTGACTGAGCCAACCAAGCAGCGCCAAACAACACTATTGCACGCAATTGCACCTCTCCAAAGTCAGCGGTGTGCAACGTGCATACCAGGTACGCACCAGGTACCAGCACCTCAGGTACTCTGCAGGAGTAGGCTGGAGAAACAACGTCGAGGAGCAAGCGGGGCGAGGTTGGAAAACTGGAAAAAGTCCACCAAAAGTACCCCAATCATGAAGCAAAATGTTGTGGTCTCAATTTTAAACACAATATATTTACGACGAAGCCTGGCCAGCCACATTTTTAAAGCGTGTCATTCTGCGGTCTCACAGTGGTAGCAGTTTCCGCCGAGCATCCAGCGCCAAAACTCCGGAGCAGCGTCACCCACTGCGATATATCCAGCAGCACACAGCAACAGCAACTGACCTATTCTTTCGAGGATGCGGCGGGTTTACACATGCGAAACCCATGGCCAGAGACCCGGGGATGGCCCTTAAATGTCCCCGTACTTGATATTTGAATTTCCCGCCTAAAAATATGAAAAAAACAATTGTCATATTGTCATACATATCATATACCCCCCCCCCCCCGCATAGAGCGCAGCCGGGGGGAGTGGTAGTCACGACGACGCAGACCACGCGGGGGCTGTGGGTTGTGACCAACTATCATAGCCCACAGCCCACAGAGCAGTGGAAGTAGCAGTGGTGAGCAAGCAGTCTTGGCCACTTTGAACTCCAACTTTCTCTTGCAAAGCGCGAAGAGACGGGCGAGAAAAGGGTGTTCGCGAGAGCTATAGCGGCGGTTCACGCAACGGCGGTAGCGGTGGCGGTGGCGGTGCTAGCGGTCGCGGCAGAAGCGTATTATAGCGAGGTTGCTATCACCGCGAGTTACGTTGGACCTACTGGCGGCGCTACTCATCGTGGTGCTGGCAGCTCCTTCAGTGCGACAACGGAAACCACCATGCGGATGGAGAATGTCCAGGCGAATGTGGCCGGGGGCGAGCAGCCGAGGATGGGGACGGGAGGAGATGAGGACGACGACGACGCACCTCCCCCGGCGACGCCGGCATGGGGGACACCGGGAGGATGGGGGGGACGAGACCTGCAACCTCAAAGAAGACAAGGTGGGTGATTTGCTTGTTGATTATTTTTTCGAGGGGGGGGGCGTGAGAGACGGTTGATGGGGTTTGGGGGAGCGGGGGTGTGGGCGAGGGCAGGTATGCATCATGCATCATGCGCACGTTACGTAGGGCGTTGTGCTTTCTGCCCGTCTGGCTTGAATGTCAGCTGGATAAGTTGGGTACGCATGATACCAGGTACCAGGTATGCTTTTTGGTTCGGGTTTGGGTGTGAGGTTTCTGGCGACACAACCTGTGCTCTGCTACTACTGCTGTGTACGAGGTTCTTGCGGCTTGGTTGGACTGCTTCCGTTCCGTCGAGAGGTGGTGGAGCAACGGAATCGATACGGACAGCAGTATACCGCTACGTACACAGATCACGATCTACTGTTTTTTGCTGTAGTAGCTCATCGAAATCCTACCCGTGGTTCTACAGCAGCACAGTGTGATGATACCGTAAAGAGCGTTGAGTTCGCACAGGGGTGGGTGCGATCGTTTTTCATTTTCAGCGCTCGATTTTTCCAGAACGGGAAGGTTAAGGTTGCCAATACAGTAGTACCGAACAAGGTGTTTTCCTGAAAGAAGATCTGGTCGACGAGAGCCTTCCGAAAATACGACTATGTATATATAACGTTCGACTTCATTCAGCACCCTTGCCACGTTGTCGAGAAAAAATAACGAGCCCTGCAAATGAAAAGCGGTTGCACCCATCCCTGTCTGTGCGAACTCAACGCTTTTACGAGTATTTTCCGTTATGATATGATGAGATGCTGGGCAAGAAGAGGCTCTACCATACAGGCAGGTCCCACCCGGCAACCAACCATGATCTACGTATCTTGATCTCGCGCAGATCGTATACTGTACACACACAGCAGTAAGTCAGGAATAGATATGCTACTACCAGTACTGTAGATCTGCCCCCGAAAAGTCTATACGTAGCAGCACAACAATTCTGTACCGTGACTTGTCGCAAAGGAAAGACATAGCTCGAAGCCCAACTGCTAACTGTTGCTGTATCATACCGCTGCCGTTGTACCGTGGACTGCTTGCTGTGGCTACGTACGCGGCTGCTTTTAAAATTGAAAGGCGGGCCCAAAAGGATATGTGTGGGATATCCCATCATCTTGCGCACAGCATCCACAAGAAGAGCACTGACTGTTAAAACCAATAAATTGCACACAGCCTTGAAACGTACCACACACAGGTAGGTATCGTATGACAGCAGGCAAGAAACACAGAAACATGGCACACATACATGCACACACAGGAGCACCGCCCATGGCCGTGTAAAAGGGGAGAGGTTGGGATAATTCCATGCTGCTTTTGTATGAGGGCTGCCACAAAGTAAAGAGCTTGAAACTTGGCGTGATACGAAGCAGAGAGGCGCATATAACACACCCTAGCCAATCACAGTGCCTAACTACAGTAGTAGCTATCTCAGGAAGATTCACTATCAAGGTTCGTCCACTACTGAATCATACCTTCCTGAGTCCTGAGTACGTCCGCCGCGCGCCGTTTTTTTTCGGTTTCTTTGTCGGCCGTTTCCTGTTCTGTCCTGTCGTTTCGTGAATTGTTTTGTTGATCGTTTTTCCGTGTTTTTCCTTCGTATCGCCTTGTCGTCGGTATTGACTTGTCGTCGGTATTTTGCCACTGTTGCACTGCTGTTCCGTTTTGCAGGTTGTGCTCGAGAATACCGGCCGATCTCTGGCTGTTACCACGCCCTGGTCCAGCTGCTGCTTCTGTTGCTTCAGGCACGACTCACCACGGACACGGCGGCAGGCCCAACCAGCATGGTAGCGACAAGCCCAGTGACGGGTGAGACATACGCACGACTATTAGCAGAGACGGGAACAAGGAGGGAACACATTCTTCGGATGCAACATGCAATGCCTTGAGTCGTACATGCGATTCTTTGTTTTTGCTTGTGGCCTTCTTTGGCTTGCTTTCTCTCTGCGTGTTTTCTTCTTTTCTTCCTATCTGTCCTTTTTCCCGCGTCGCAGTCTCTCTATTCTTGGTTTTGCTCCGTTCGTGCAGCAGTCATTTATTTGCTGTTCCTCTTCAGCTCTTCAGCACGTACTACGCGTTCTTCTTCGAGTACATTTCATTTTGTTGCGCAAAATCGTATTCTGTCTCGTTTTCAGGTATGCGAGTATTTTTTTCAAGTTGTTGTACCATTGTTTGGGTTGTTTTGTTTTGTTTTCGTACCCGGTACGTTGGCGTTAAATTTGCTCTCCTCGATTCAGTTGTAAATATATCGTTTTTTCTGTCTCATTCTGTGGCCCAATATTGTGTATATACCGGTCTCTCTCCCGTATGATGGAAGAGTCAGAGCGGACAATGGGTCTACTTATACGTCTGATGTCGTTGGGTAGAAATAATAACACCAACAACCAAGAGCAGAAGAACACGAAAATGCACGGCCACACTACGTACGATAATGAAGTGATACCTGGTGCTGTACAACAACAGCACACAGTAACTAACGAACATAACATTAGCATCACAACACACAATACAATAACTTTGTTATGCTTGCGTTAATCTGGAATTATTGATTGCATGCTGGGTCCTTTGCTTTGCGCCCAACCTCACTACTATCCGCGGTACTACTACTACTAATGTACGTGGTAGAAATGTAGAACCTGTACGAGTATAACCTCCCTACAGTCTTCACGTATTCAATCCCCACATTCCTCCAGCACCTAACTATGAACATAATATTAATACAGACTGTCACCTCAACTTAACGCCCCATCTGATATAGCAGCCTGTTACAGTATTGCATTCCTTCCTTCGTCTCTCACACCTTCCCGCCTTACTTCATACATACCAGTATATTTTCCCCTCACTCTTTCCCTCCTCCTCCCCACAATGCTCCTTTTGGACTGACTGACTTCATTATCTCCAGCGTCTTTTTGGCACTCTGTCAGCAATGCTCCAGAGGACGCTCTCTCCTCGTCTTCTCTGTTCGCTCTTACACACACCACAAATCACAAATCACGAATCACAATTCCCTCTCTCCCTTCTCGTTGGGTCGCCTAAGTGTGTAAACCCGCCGACGCTGCTAATCTATTACTGTTAGTAGTGGCCGCCCCAATCCTGCCAGAGAGTATATAGCATATACTCTCCCGGTATATACTAAACCTTGTCTCCCAACCAATTTTCCTAATGCCTTTTTCGCCTGTTCAAGAATGAATCCAAACTTCCCAGCGCTTTTTAGACGCACATATAGTATGTACCTGGACAATGGTTCTCTCGGCCCAAGTGTTTGGTGAATCGACGTCAACTCTGGCGTCTCCTCAAAACTTCAAAATCCATCCAATCATATGGTTACTCTGTGTTGTTTGCATCCCCTCGGATACTCCCTTCCACTACGAGGTATCTCCCACTCGATTTTTGCCGTATAGGTGACCCATCTTTTGCGTGAAATTACTGCCTGCCCCAAACGGTTTATGGTCTCCTTCCGGACCTTTCAAGCGAGGCCAACCTCACCTGTACTCGGTCTATCCAATACGTGCGCATCCCCTATCCGAACACGCCTCCTACACAATAACATTCACACACCGCCCCACAACCCCCAGATTTCCTACGTTCAATCTTACACATGAGAACACACTACTGTAGTGTACGTACAGCAACACGAGAACACCACACAGCTGTGGCGTACACGGAGACCCTACGAGTATGCTTATGTATACTTTTAGTATATCAGTACCGCACCCTACCCTACCTTACCCCACCCCACCCCACCCCACCCCACCCCACTCCACCCCACCCCAGCCCACCCCACCACACGCTCCAGGTATGTGCGCCTTCCCGACGTCCTGAAGGCCTAAGGCGACGGTGGCAGCGGCGGAGGGGGCGTCTGCCTCGATGACGGTGACGGTGGACTGTCCGGATATGATGTTTGGCGTGTGGTGGCAGTGGGGAGAGGGGGAGGGGAGGGGGGGTGGGGTAGGGGTGGGGTGGGCACATGTGTAGACGGGATGGAGGCGATGAATCGCGCGCGGTGGCGGCGATGTTGTTCTGGCCGGATGACTATTTTTTGTAGAAAGGCGATACACTCTTTGTAGTGATGTCTCCAGTGTTCGTGTTGCCTTCCTTGCTCCTGCTCCCCTATCACCGCTTGACGGAGAGGGGGTGAGGGGTAGGGGTAGGGGTGGGCACATGTGTAGACGGGATAGAGGCGATAAATCGCGCGCGGTGGCGGCGATGCTGTGGACCTTTTTCTGTTCTGGCCGGATGATTTATTTTGTAGAAAGGCGATACACTCTTCGTAGTGATGTCTCCGGTGTTCGTGTTGCCTCTCTTGCTCCTGCCTCCCTACCTCCGCTTGACGGAGAGGGGGTGAGGGGTAGGGGTGGGGGGGGCGCATGTGTAGACGGGATGGAGGCGATGAATCGCGCGCGGTGGCGGCGATGCTGTGGACCTTTTTCCGTTCTGGCCGGATGATTTATTTTGTAGAAAGGCGATACACTCTTTGTAGTGATGTCTCCGGTGTTCGTGTTGCCCTCCTTGCTCTTGCCTCCCTACCTCCGCTTGACGGAGAGGGGGTGAGGGGTAGGGGTGGGGTGGGCGCATGTGTAGACGGGATGGAGGCGATGAATCGCGCGCGGTGGCGGCGATGCTGTGGACCTTTTTCTGTTCTGGCCGGATGATTTATTTTGTAGAAAGGCGATACACTCTTTGTAGTGATGTTTCCGGTGTTCATGTTGCCCTCCTTGCTCCTGCCTTCCTGCCTCCGCTTGACGGAGAGGGGGTGAGGGGTAGGGGTGGGGGGGCACATGTGTAGACGGGATGGAGGCGATGAATCGTGCGCGGTGGCGGCGATGCTGTGGACCTTTTTCTGTTCTGGCCGGATGATTTATTTTGTAGAAAGGCGATACACTCTTTGTAGTGATGTCTCCGGTGTTCGTGTTGCCTCTCTTGCTCTTGCCTCCCTACCTCCGCTTGACGGAGAGGGGGTGAGGGGTAGGGGCGGGGTGGGCACATGTGTAGACGGGATGGAGGCGATGAATCGCGCG
>MEHQ01002231.1:14301-28854 GCA_008828725.1 Saccharina japonica
GCCCCCCCCCCCCCCCGACTCTCGCTGTACTCCTCACCCACCTAACCGCCATGACTTGGTTGTAGTTGAGAGAGAGGGGAAGGGAACACTATCGAGAAAAAAAACATAAAAGAGGGACAGCGAGCGAGAGAGAGGAGCACCGCCAACACTTACTAAGTACGTGTTAGGGAGAAGAGGAGATGGGGAGGGGGAGATAGGAGAGAAAGCGAGACGGAGAGGGAAAGGAGAAAAGAGAGGGAGAGAGGCGCGGCCGAGAGAGAGAGAGAGATGGTGATGGTACTACCGGAGAAAAAAAAGGATGAAAACAAAAAGGATGAAAAAAAAAAAGGATAAAAAACTAAAGGATGAGAAAAAAAGAGGGTGAGAAAACAAAAGAGGATAAGAAAAAAAAAAGGATGGGGAGGGTGGATGCATGGATTGATGGATCGATAGTTGGACGGATTTATGGATGGGTGGATGAATGGGATGAACTGGTGGACGGACGGATGGATTGATTGATTGATTAATGGGTTGATGGATGGTGGATGGTGGATGGTGGATGCTGGTATTGATTGGTAGATGGAGGGATGGTGAATGGTTGGATTCATGGATAGTTGGATTGATGGATGGATGGATTGATGGGTTTATATATGTTTTTTGCGTTGGTGGAGGCAATGGTCGGCCATCCTGCTTCCGTTTTGATTCCTCTTTTCTTTTTGGGAGGCAGGGTGTGGCTCACGCACGGTGTATGTGTTTTCTGGGATGGAAGGCTGAGGTGCCCCCCTCGTGTACGTACACCTTTTGCTAAGGCAAAGACGGGCCCGAACGAAGGGTTTTTGGACGCATTTCACCGTCCGTTTTCTACACTCAGCGGCAGAGAGAAAGGGAGGTTTGATGTCTGCTTTTTGGAGAGGAAATGGCTTTGGTCCGTCGTGCACGCTGTTTTGGGGGGCGGGGGGTGAAAATTATGGTACAGAGATGCTTCCACGGATGCTGCTGTACGAGTACCTGCTGGTATTATACGTTTTTTCGAGGCGAGCCAGAAGGTAGAGAGATGCGTCCACGGTTGCTGCTGTACGAGTACAAGCACCTGGTACAAATTTTGGAGGCGAACTTGAAGTCCAAGGCTTCTACATGTCTCGCCAGTTATCTTTGGCTTCCCCTTTTAATGGGTACTATTACTAAATCATTATAGCAGCGGGGTCGAGTTGACTTTCAATTTCTTTGTTTTTGTGGAGGAAACAAGATCCGCCCGGCATTTATATTTCCTTGTTTCTTGCATTTTTTCGAGGGGGTGGGATTCGATTCAGTACGATGGTATGCAGTTCTTTTGTCTTGGGCACGAAATTGATTTTGGGAGGAAATCGATGAAGGAGGAAAATTGCCCGCCCGCAGTGCTGTGTCTTTTTTTGAACCGATAGGAGGCAAGGGAGAGGCGGCGGAATTCGTGTACACACTTTTTGAAGAGGCAGCCCCGATGGCCCCTGGGCATCGCGCAGACCCTCTTAGTGGGTATGATACCCTGGTACTATATATACATGATACCTGGTAGGTATGTTTTTTTTTTTTTTTTTTCGTTTTGGAGAGAGAGCCAACGCCTCCTCACCCAGTGCCATTTTGTTTTCGTTTGGCATACGAGAGGAGAGGGTGGGAGAGGAGAGGAGAGGAGAGATGAGATGGCTCTGGCCCGTGGTGTTTGCTTGGTTTGGGGGATGGAAGGTAGAGGAGGTGTCCCCCACGCCACGTGCACACCTTGCCAAGCCCAGCCCGAGAAGGGAAGGGAAGGGAAGGGAAGAGCCCGAAGGCCTACTTCTGTAGTTAGGCATCTGGCCGACTGACCGCGTTCTGTGTGCACTGTCTCGCTCGCGGGATGGATTGATGGATTTATTGGTTGGTGGATGGAAGGAAGGGTGTTTTATTGTTTTATTGTTTTATTGGATTGGAGAAGGACTTACTCGCCCTTCATTGTTTTGGGGGTTGTTGGAATGAGAGGAAAGGCAACTCTCGTTTTTTTGTTCTTGGGATATTTTGGACTGGAGGGGAAATGACTACTCGCCCGTCATTTTTATTTTTTGTTAAGGGTATACGTAGCTCACCTTTGTGAGTAGGGTATTATATGCTGGTGTTTGTTTTGTTTTTTAGAGGTAGCCAGTGTATGGATATGGCTCGCCCGCCATGGCTGTTTATTTTGTGGGGGGGTTCATATATTCGGTGGAAATATTGATTGGCTCATTCGTTGATTGGTGGATTGGCTGGTTGGTTGGTCAATTGCTTGGTTGATTGACTGACTGACTGATTGAGTGATTTATTGGTTGATTGAATGAGTGATTGAGTGAATGAGTGACTGATTGGTTGATTGAGTCAATATTTTTTGTTGCGGCCGTGAGGGGTTAGCCTGCCCTCCTGTGCCGGTGTTTTGGTAGATGTTTGATTTGATTTGCTTTTTTGTTTTGTTTTTATGTTCACGTCTGGGATCATGTGGTACAAGTTTTACTATTATTGTAGTGCAGCATTATTTGTTCCATAAAGGGTGTACTTCGTAGATATAGTGGGTGCAGCACTCATTGTGCCACCATCGATGTTTTTTATTGTGCTATGCACTCATTAATACTGTGCTACCATTAGGGTTGTAGGATGTAGCACTATACTTGTGCCATCATGAAGGTTTTAGTGGGTAGCACTAGACCTGAAGTAGTCTAGGTGTGTCATCAAGGTTTTAGTTTGGGTACCATCATTATGTGTCGCTTTACGTATGCGGTACTGGTGGTTATTAGTTTTGGTGGTATGTACTCGTAGCAGTAAGAAGCAGTAGATTTCATGATTTCATCGCGTTATTTTTTCGTCCACCTGATGGGTAATAGTAGGATGAGTAATAGTAGGATGAGTAATAGTAGGCGGAAGATGGCAGTCGCGCGCCATAAAGTTTATTTAGAGTGGCTTTTTTTCGTGTGCGCCGCTTATTACACAGGTGGCCGGGATCCCCTCTCTTTTCGCAATGTAGGCGTAAACCAATGAATCCATGCATAGACATCGAACAATCTAGCAAACCCCACAAGGTGTCGATACCCTCTCAATCCGGTATACGACTAATGGTGTGCTACATTGTTCGACGTCTGTCTCCACAAGGATTGCTTTACGCCCACTTTGTGCAAGGCCGGGGGGATCCCCGCCACCTGTATGTGTGTGTTTAGCATTGACGGGGTAGGCAAGGGGTCGATCGGGCGGCGTGCTTTCTAGCCTCTCGTCTGGGCCGGTAAATATGCGCGCTATACGTGCGTTGTATGCACCGTGCCAGGGTGAGGAGCATGATCGCGTTGTGTGACGACGAGGAGTTTGGGGTTCGGGGGCGTTAAAGGGGAAACGTATCGGGTAATTGGGTGATCGATGTGGCAGTGTTCCTCTCTAGTCCAGGCTGTTGGCTTAAGCGTACGGTACGTACGAGAAGCATACACAAGTACCGGGAACAGAAGAGGGATTTGATCTGCCGTAGTTTGGGGGCCTGTAAGGACCCCACCGCCTATTTGGAGTGAAATGACCTAGTGGTGGAGCTGAGACGCACTGCATATTGATTTGAGAAAAGCAGGGCGCCGTGCCGTGACCAGACAAATAAGAGCATCAGATAATACCGCGATAATGTATGACTCGTATAAAATTAAATAATCCTGGTTGGTGTTGGCAGTAAAGCTGGGCAGGCAGTAGCTGTTTGCATCTGTGTTGCAACGTCGTGCCAGGACCAAACTCCTGGCTGGTGCTGCGCGCACAGATGCAAGCTGGTTGATATGTACTTCGTGCGGAGTGGCCTGCTGCACGTACCAGGGACTGATTTGGTGTTTGTATGGGGGTCTCTTGTCAAGCCCCATTTGTTCCCGAACCACGCTGAACCCGAAGCCAGAACCCTACCATCGCCCTACGCCTACGCCGTAAAATGCATGGAGCTTAGTGGGTATAAGCGATGGCGTTTAGGGGGAGTGTAGGAATGAAAAGCAAACTGCCCTGCTTTGCGGTGACGATGCGGCGGTACATGAAATAGGAGTGTAAGAGCATATGCAGTAGAGGAAGCGCGATGTTGCTGTGTCGTCATGTGGTTACAAGTATAAAGCAGAGGCAAATACCCGGAGCGAAAATTTCATAAGATTGAATTCTACTCGAGCAGAGACGAAGGAAAAGAGTAGGATATGAAACGCAAAGCGAATGCAATGCGTGTCTTATAGAAATATTCTGGACTATTATACGGATAGGTATTGGTCCAAACCAGGATCATCATTTGAGTCGTGTATATACTACATTAGTACCCCCCCTCAGGCTCTAGACGAAACTCGGCTATTAATGGATCTTATGGTAATTAATAACGAGAAATTAGTCCGTTTTTTGTGAGCATTATCTTTTATCTTGATTGTAGTATACCGTATGTCACGGTGAGCGTAGAGAAAAGCGTTTTGAAGTTTGTTTGCTGTTGGCTGTGTTTCTTGTTGCATCTCGAGTCCATATTACTGTAGTTGCGATTAGTTTTGGTGCTTTGGGTCTCATTTGACCTTTGCGTTTTGTGTTGTGGTGTGTTTGCTTCAACTTTTGCTTCTGATTGGTACCCTTGCGACTCAGTACTCAAAAATGACTCGGACTCGCGGGTCAATGACTGAGTCCCGATGACTCGGACTCTGGCCACCTTTGCAGTTGTTGCCTTTAGCTTGCATTTTTTGCGTTTGCGTTTGCATCTTTTTGCTTTTCTTGTTTCTACATTTTTTTCGCTGTTTTGTGCACATAATATATACCTGGTAGGCACTTTTTTTTTTGTGCTTAATATTATGATAGTAGGTCGTGCATTTGTGTTTTGTACGTATATAGATGATACACAGCGCTTATTGGACAGGGTACAGTATTAGTATTGCATTTCTCATCATTTTCGCCGTTATTTTTCTGCATTTGTTTTTTTTTCGTGCTCGTTTACGTTTGTGTTTTTGTAGATGATATATATTCGTAGCGCGTGTATACGGTACGGTTTATGTAGACTATGATATCAGGCTTGTATATGTGTTGTTTATGCTTAGCTGTGTTTTGGCGCTCTGCCACACCGCGCCCCGTTTGGCTAAATGGAGCAGCATTGGCGTGCACACCAGCAGCAAGCAGAGCTTTCTGGAGTTTGTTTTGGGGGGGTTATTTTCAGAGTAGACTGTTTGGGGGGTACAGATTCGTCCCTTAAGTCCGGTGCAGGGCGAGCGATGGTGTCGAGTCGATTGGTGGGCGAGCGGGCGAGTGGAGGGATGAGCGAGTGGAGGGATGGACGAGTGGAGGGATGGGCGGGGGAGGGACGGGAAAGGGAAGAGTATTAGCTGGTACTACAACAACTGTTGGGTACTACCAGTACAACAGAGTCCAATTGGCACACGACACACGACACATATTTTGTATGTGGAAGTGTGGTGGGCTGTTAAGCTTTCCTCTTATCCGTCCGCCGTATAGGATGAAAAAAAGGAGAAAAACAACAAGAAAAATAGTTGAGAGGATGTGGGGGCGGAGGGCAGCAGAGAGAGGAGGGGCGAGACAGGGAGGGGCGAGGAGTGGTTGGGAGTGGGGGAGAGTATACCTACCTATCTGTATATGTATGTGTACTGTATACGTATCATTTATACGAGCACCTCTTGTTTTTGTTTTTGCTCTTGAGGGGGGAAAGGGGGGCTGTTGCGGGCGAAGGCAACTTATATGTGATGCATTTGGTTGTATTAGGTGTATATGGTTTGGAGTATACTAGGCGGAAGCAGGAGATACTACTGGATGTAGTTCTTACTGTGCACATCACAAACACACGTCGATTTGTATGCGGCGGTGTTGCATATTAGCAAGGAACATTAATATTATTACTATTGAGGGGAAAATGGTGAGGAATCGACAATCGGTTTATCTGAGGAATCAATCCTTACGATCGATATATGGTACCAGGTACCAGGTATACTTGAAGTATACCGTTGTGGTCATCAACATCACGATGAATCACCTGGTACTCGTAGCATCAATATTATGGGAATCAATGTTCGTCAACATCACCGATCGCCACTGTCTGTCACATGCTTAATGATTAATATTCACACTACTTAGTCGCGCACCGACGATTGCATGCAGTGTTCTACGTATACCTTATGGGTTTGTGCATTCTTGTTTTTTTTTCATGCCAGTCAATGGAAGCTTCCATA
The DNA here is from genome assembly GCA_008828725.1 of Saccharina japonica. Classification (NCBI taxonomy): domain Eukaryota; class Phaeophyceae; order Laminariales; family Laminariaceae; genus Saccharina; species Saccharina japonica. The sequence continues at coordinate 20,466 of MEHQ01002231.1, forward strand.
TAAGTAACTATACTTCCAAGGAAGTAGTGGAAGTTTGCACAAACTGCCAGAGGAAGCTTCCATTTTGGAAGTTCCATGGAAGTTTCCACGAGCTATATATTCTTCAGCTGGTTTCCATGAACTTCCACGAGCTGCTGATTTATGTATTGACTGTAGGACACTACTAATGCGGAGGACCATAGTAAATAGGACCGATGGTACACACCTAAAACTATATATTTTACTATTTTTACTGACAACATTTGGTTCTATTTACTGTGCATAGCAAATAGGACGGACGGTACACACCTAGAACTATATATTTCCCTATTTTTACTGACAACATTTGGTTCTATTTACTATGGTCCTCCATAGTCTTTTTTACAGCAGCCATACTATTTCTATAACAATAACACGATATCAGCACTCCTTACGGAACACGGCATAGCTACAGATCGAATGCTCAGACCTCCAACCGACCAACGTATAGCTTGTTCGTTATAGTCTCTAGGAGGTATTGGGGCTCTTGGACCTGCAAGGGAGCGTAGGCATTGCTGTGTTTGCACCACGAAACGAATGTGCTCCGCAGCAAGATTTTGATCGTTTCGGAGCTCCTGTTTGGTATCTACACTCTGTTGTGGCCACGTAGGACGCTACGGACGGTCGAACTAGAGGCCCGGGTAGGTTCACCTACCAGTGCTCGGCGTCCGTCGAAAATCTGAGTTGAAACAGTATCAGCAGCCGGAGAAACTGCCATTTTTCAAATTCGTCTTTGGGTACCAGGGGTATGGCGAGTCGTGTTTTAGTAAGGGGCACTTTTCGTGATGAAAAAGGCGTCTGATCGATACGCCTCCTGAGACACAAATGTTGACCATGACCTACGCTCTCTAAAACTACTCATCGGTCGGCAGTTTGAGCATTGGAACCAGATAAATATCGTTTTCCGTAGGGACTCACGAAAAGGTAGAAATTATACCAGGTACCAAACAGAGTAAGGCAACTGAAAAAAAAACGGATTCGTTCTTTTGTTTGCTCTAATATTTTTTGCCCGAAGGAGACACTTAACATCATTTTCCCGAACACCATGATAGAGTTCAAGGCGTGTATATTAAATACAAGTATAGGCCACAATATATAAGATATTGCAATAGGACATGAACCTAAAACGAGATAGGCAGTACGAGGTCCTGTTGTTGTCTCTTGTCCAGGGTGTGACATATTTTTATCATCGAGAGAGAACTACACTCGTCAGCGCGCGACTCTACATCTATACTTCATAATAGGAATATGATAAAACAGACAGGCGAGCACGATGACATCTATTGATAGGGCTATATACTCGTAGGTACTGGAAGTTCTAGCCAGGAGAAAGATTCCTGGCTGCGTCAGTAGCCAGAACCTGGACCTGGCCAGGAGTTTGTTTTTAGTCACCGCCCCCCCCCCGGCTGGTGAGGGGGGCCCGCTGGAGGCGCCCTGCCGGAGGCACGTTTTTACGCGATTAGGCTTCACTAGCGCAAAACAATACGCTGAGCTTGGGCCGTATCTCAAAGGCAATGTTTGGATCGGAGGTGGTAGACTGACTCAGGAACAAAAGTAGAAAAAGCCAACAGAAATGTATGGTGATACAGGTAGGCGTGTACGGAATACTACTGTACTGGCTGTGTTTTATCTTGTCATGCGCACGTTTCGATGGGTCTCCGTTGTATTGTGAGGCGTTTAAGTGGAACGTACGTATATTGCCGATATCCTGGGGAATGCTGGCACCTCCCTCAGCCAGGGGAGTTGTACTGCCAGGACCAGTGTACTGGCAGTAGATACTGGGCCCGTACCGAGCCTTGCTGATTGATACTGTTGACGATCATGGGTGCCTACCATTGATGCTATATACCAGGTTATTGATGGTCATGTTGATGAGCACAACGATATACTCAAATCAAGTAGTATACCTGGTACACTACATCGATTGTAAGGATGGATTCCTCGTATAAATCGATGGTAAAAGGACCGACTCCTCAAATATGTTGCCTCGGTATCCATTCATTCATGAATTCATGAGTTGTCCCCAAACCTCGAATTATACCAAACCGTCGTAGACATTTGGACGTGTCTCTCTCTACTATCTCTACTGATGCGGCCTATCAGACACCAAAGCATACACACCAGATACACTACATACATTACATACATTTTTTTTCTTGTCCATCCCATTTATTATCTTCGCCCTTCCTTTCTCTCTCCTTCCTGGTCGTAGCTCAGATCCGGGGTCACAAAGTAGGCTCTTCTCCCTCCTCCCCTACTACGGTTCTTGCCTTGCATTTTTATCGCGAGAAGGTTTCAGCACTTTCTTCCCTCGTCAACTTACGTCGGGTTCCGCTTACCCACGCCACGAAGGCGCTCTCAGCAATTGGTTCTTTTTATGTTTTCAAACAAAGTCAAAATCTCTCACCACGGTGGGATTTGAACTCGGGTACCAATGATAGTAGCCTTTGAAGCTGACCACTACTCTACCGGGGCGACCGGCTTTATATTACATACAGTTGGCTCAAGGCTCGTAACAGCCCTCTACTCTCCCCTTCAAGGGAAACAAAAAAACAGGTACAGCACTCGTATCATGTGTAGTACATGCATATAGGAGCTAGCCCAAGGCCGGTAACAGCCCCCTCTCTCCCCAACAAGGAAACCCCCACTAGAAAACAAAAAAGGGGGACGAGTCGTATGATACGCACAGTACACATACAGATAGGTAGGTCCAATTTTCCAATTCAAAACGCTCCTCGCTTCTCGCCCCTCCTGCATGTGCTACGCCCCGCCGCCATTTCTCCAATTAAAAAAAAAAAAAAAACATGACGGACGAATAATTTTGCCTATCCGAATTTTTTTGTGAAAAACTAACGACCGGCGAGTAGTTTTCCTTTCCAATCCATAAAACAAAAGTCCATCCATCCATCCATCCGTCTATCCATCCATCCCCTCCGACTGACCGTTTTCTGCACTTTTGAGATAGAGGGCATGGGTGGATGGATGGATGAATATTTTCTGTGTTGGCAAAGCCTTCGAGCTCTTCTGTTATATTTCCGGCCTGGGCTTGGCAAGGTGTGCCCGTGGCGTGGGGGACACCTCCTCTACCTCCCACCCCCAACGAAGCAGACACCACGGGCCAAAACCATCTCTCCTCTCTTTTCCTCGCCTCTCCTCTCCTCTCCTATTTACTTTCCCAAACACTAACAAAAAAAGAAAGTGTGCCGGGCGAGGAGGCACTATTACGAGGGACCATAGTAAATAGGACCACATATTGTTAGTAAAAATAGGTAAACATATAGGATTTTGTGTGTACCGTAGGTCCTATTTACTATGCTCCCCCGTAATACCTCCTTCTCTAAAACGGGGGGGGGGGGGGCATACCGACTGGTACCAGCATGTATCATAGTAATAGTAATAGTACCCCTGGAGGTTACCCACTAACAAAGTCTGCGCGATGCCCAGAGACTACGTAGGTATTGAGGATGCTTCGGCAAAACGTGTATACATACACTCCAGCAGCCTCCCCCTTCCATTCCACCATCGGTTGAAAAAAAAGCAGCATTGCAGGCGAGCGATTTCCTTTCCAAAAAGAAAAACAGAAAACACCCCTTGTCTCTCACTGAGTACAGTAATGACTGCTGCGGCCGCGGCTACGGTGGGGCCCTCGACTTAGAACTTAGAAGGCGCTGTCTAGCTGCTAGCTTCTATGAAATGGGGTGCTTGCTTCCGCTGCTCCGGATGTTGAAGGTGATGCATCGTCAGTAGAAGAGGGTGGTCGATCGTGCAGCCGCCAGTGCCGTCGTATATAGACCTCCAGGACGTCGCCGAGGCGCATGTAGCTCGAGCGTGGGTGGGGTTGGGGTGAGGGTTGGGGGTGGGGGTGTGGGTGGGGTGGGGATGGGGGTGGGGTCGGGGTGGGGTGGGATGGGGTGGAGTGGGTTAGGGTGGGGTGGGGGTGGGGTGAGGGTGGAGTGGGGTTAGGGTGGGGTGGAATGGTGTGGGTTGAGGTAGGGTGAGTTGGGGCGGGGTGTTGATATATACCAGGTATATAGATACTGGGTATGATTCTCGTAGGGTGTCCGTGTACCACAGCTGTGTGGTGCTCTTGTATACCAGTATATCATACATACGGACTGTGGACCTGGCATGGCGCTTTCATATACATTACAGTACGCGTACAACATTTGAATGGCTGAAACCGCCCTCTCAGTAAAGCGAGTCCAATAACTCGGTACATACTAGCCACCAGTGGGCATTGGAAGGACGTGCGGACGGACTCATAAAACCAGAGTGAAATGCAACAAAATCAATTAAACAAAAAAAAAGCATTCGCGGAAAAAAGGTAACTCCTTAATTGTGTCGTATCGAGTGGTGTGTATCGTAAGAGGAAACGTTCCAAGGCTGGACAAAACCAGATGAAAACAGGATGCACTGCGGGGATCCTAGAGAGAGCGCCGGGTAGATTTATGTTCGAAGAAGTAAGAGTGGGGAGCGACGAGCGCATGACCGCACTTCTGATATTTTGGAACTACCTCTTGAGAACTTCGCGCTAAAGTCGACGCTATATTTTCGGAAGGAAGGCTGTGGACCAGCAGACCTTTCCGAAAACACGTTATTGGGTAGCGTATTGTATTGGCAACCTCAACCTTCCCGTTGTGGAAACATCGAGCGCTGAAAATGAAAAACGATCGCACCCACCCCTGTGTGAACTGTACGCTCTTTACGGTAGTATATCATCAGTACGTATACACACATATTTCAAACGTATTTTTCAAGTACCAGGTAACGGAAATGTATCATATTTGCATCCGGTACCGCTCCGTAGAGTACCACGTACAGCAATGTTAAGGTACAGACGGCACTTGTATCTGAACTTGCTGCTACCTGTGGGCCGTTGCTGCATGAGAGGCCGACTGCGGTTTGTGGAGCTTCCACAGCCTCGAAATTATTGACGATTGTACTTTTAGTTTTTAGACGAATCCTAAATACGTAAATAAATCCTGTGGAACGGACGTTACACGGCTTGTCTTCCTTTGTTTGGTGGGACGTAAGCTCCCCATCATGCAGATCAATATCATCACCTCGTGCATCGGCATGCCCCACCATGTCGTGTGTATATATCATGTTTGTGTGAACAAATTAATGCGTTCCAGCTGATCGAGTTTCTGCTGTGTCTTGTTTATTTGGTTCGCGTCTTTTACACGGCCACCGTTTCCTTACGTACGTACTCCCTATGATAAATACGACCTACCTATTATACGACTACTGTATGTACGAGCACGAGTACGATATCGTTCTAAAACAGTCAAGATAACACACATATCCCGTGGCACGAAATTTCGAATCTCGTAGACGACTTTCTCCCAAACTACGATATACCAGGTAAGCCTTAAAAGGGGAGAACACACAAACGAAAATAGCGGCGTTGGGAAGATAGATCCCGTCCAGATCTCTGCGTGGAAAGCCGTCCTATTGCTAGAGGGGGTGTACTATCTTGCGTGTTATATTACCAGGTACACGGTACTGTACCAGGTTTGTTTTTACGGCCCCTTCAAGAGTGGCTTGTCGCGCACCGTGGTATAATATCCCCCGTACCAGGTATATATAAAGAAAAAAGAAAAAACACAGCTGTGACGTCGAAGTTTTCCTCAAAACTCAAATTTGCAAGCTTGGTGTGATAATGTAATTCCATCGCTACCCTTCTACGGGGTGTGTAGGTTTTCAATGAGGAGCCCACATCCGAGGAGCGCGAATGGCGCCGAGGATGTCGCAATCCTCTTCTATAATGGGTCGTGCGTCGTGCGTGGGGGTGCGTGCGGTGGTGGGGGTACGCGAACGGACAGAAACGGCTCAAAAACGATCCCCAAAAGTGGCAGAGCGTGGCCTGGTTTAACGATTTTGACTTATTGACCTTTTTCGTCTGTCCCTCGTCTGTTCTTCCTCCCTGGTCTGTCTGTTTGGTTTCGTATTCGCCACCGTGCGACACGTACACTGGACCGATTTAGACATGCCCGGGATCTATGGACGCCTGCTATTTAGGCCGCCCGTCTTGTGCTGCTGGTGTCGAAAGCCGTGCCGAGATCGGAGAGCTAGGCGATGGTGACTGTCCTAATTGGAGGCCGCCGGTACTAAATGTCACTGGGACCTGGGAGGGTTGAGCCTTATCCCGCCGTGCTTTCTCAAGTACGAGCAGCAAGACAGAGTAGTACCAGCAACCACCACCACCACCACCAGCAAACACCAACACCACCACCACCACCGCCACCACCACTCCACCAGCCAAGCAGCAGGAGCAGCAGAAGCTTGTTGCTCGTGGTGGCTGCTGGTCGTGGTGGTGGTGCTGTGATTTATGACGTGGTGGTGTACTGGGGTGTTGTGATATTGTATGATACTTCGTATATATGTACTGCTGTATGTAACGAACGACGAACCGCTATGCTATACCAGCACAAGAGATACGCATGGTCGCCGGCACCCATGCTTCGGGTAGGAAAATATACTTGTCATCCAGCAGTTGTTGTGTATTCTCCAAACCTCATTTCCGAGTCTTCCTTAGATACGAATGGATCAGCAGTCCACCCACTGGAATAAAACATACAAGGTTTTTGCGCTGACGCGCATGGCTTAACAATTTAATGTTGTTGTTGTTGTTGTTGTTGTTGTTGTTGTTGTTGTTGTTGTTGGAAGGACTAACCAGTTCAAGCCCCAACCGTCGCACCCAGCAACCCACTCACCTATGTATATACGAATCCACACCCACCGACCTGTACCCACCTGCCCACCCTGCAAGGTGTTTTCGCTGACCCGCATCGTTTAACAAGGAAATGTTGGTGGTGGTGGGGCCAACCAGCCCACGCACCAACCGAAGCACCCAAATGACAACCCACGCACCTACCAACCGATACCCATCCACCCATACCTACCTAGCCACGGTACCAAGTTTCTGCGCTGACGCGCATAGCTCAACAGTGAAAGCGACCGTAAGACTGTTGTTGCTCTCAACACAGCAGTAAAAATGTAAAAATAGAAGAACCACCAACGCAGGTACTCGTAGGAGTTTGACCACTTCAAGGTGTCTGTCACACTCCTCATTCCCAGCCTCTTTGTAGAGGTGTCTACACTGTGTATGTTGTACGTACTCGTATATACCAGGTACGAGTACGCTGTTACCAGTTACCAGTGTGCACGGCGATGTCTGCTATTTCCAGTTTTCTGTCATGTTCCTGCAGTTGGGGCTGCATCTACTGCCGCCGTACAGCAGTACTACTTCAGGGGGTGGATTATGTCCCGACATAGAGTACTGCTGCGGCGGCAGCAGCACTGACCTTTATATAGTGATACCCCATACGCATCTACATCTTGTGGAGAGGGCTGAAGAGTTGAGAAGGTATGTACGCTGTACGCAAAGAGGAACATCTACGGAGTACCAGGTACCGGGCACCTGGTACACGACAAGCAGCACCTGGCCTGAGGCCTAAAGCAAGCCAGCACAGCATCAACCTCGTATCGTATCGGCGAGAAAAAAAACTGCACTAGTTTCAAAAGTCAAAAGTGTTGCACACAGAGTGCTGACGTGCTGACCGAGCCAACCAAGCAGCGCCAAACAACACCATTGCACGCAATTGCATCTATCCAAAGTCAGCGGTATGCAACGTGCATACCAGGTACGCACCAGGTACCAGCACCTCAGGTACTCTGCAGGAGTAGGCTGGAGAAACAACGTCGAGGAGCAAGCGGGGCGAGGTTAGAAAACTGGAAAAAGTGCACCAAAAGTACCCCAATCATGAAGCAAAATGTTGTGGTCTCAATTTTAAACACAATCTATTTACGACGCAGCCTGGCCAGCCACATTTTTAAAGCGTGTCATTCTGCGGTCTCACAGTGGTAGCAGTTTCCGCCGAGCTTCCAGCGCCAAAACTCCGGAGCAGCGTCACCCACTGCGATATATCCAGCAGCACACAGCAACAGCAACTGACCTATATTTAATATTTTGGTTAAGGGATGCAGAGCGGGTGTATTCATCATGGCTCGAGAAACCTCATGGCCAAATGGACCCGAGTACGGGAATGGCCCTGTAAATGTCCCTTCGTACTTGAATACTTTCTGATCACTTTTTCCCCCTTAGATAAAAAGTGATAGATTATATAAGGTACGATATAATATTGTATTTTTTTGTAGAGAGAGAATGGCGTTTGTATTAACTTCTCAGTAGCGTGGTCTAGCCCCCCCCCGCCCCCTACTGGAAAGTGCCGAAGACCAGTTTGTGCTGTGCAGCGAAACGAGTACACGTTGGAGCTGAGTAGCAGACTGCACGAGCACAAGGCACTACCGTAGGCTGGCAGGCTAGTAGCTAGCGCTGTTGTTGTTTTTCTTCCTGCGCGAGGAACGC
>MEHQ01002850.1:6870-19862 GCA_008828725.1 Saccharina japonica
GCGCGGGGCGGTGGTTTTGCCGGGGGGGGGTCGAAAAATCATCACGACAAAAAAAGTAAAATGTAAAAAAAAAAAAAACAGACGATTGTAACAATCGACTATCGACCACACAGGAGCAGCTACGAGTATCATACGTATATAGAGCTCGGGCTGCTGGATGTTTCATCAACGAGCGTCCGGACGGAAACTCGTTTGAGGGGGTGCGGTTGGTGCTGTACGTGTACGTAAGACGCGCTTGAACCGCAGCAAGCATCCTGCCCGTACGGCTGCGTGCCCACTCACTCCATTAGTAGATCGCTCTTCTCGCATGTTTGGGAGGTCTCTATATTTCGGCGGCGTGTTTTTGTTTGGTCCATGCCCTCGTTAAATAGCGGGGGGGTGTGTTTTTTGTTTGGTCTGCTTGCTTCTTCGTTTGTTTGTTTTTCGTTTCGAACGCATATATATGTGGATGCACCCAAAAGCGGACACACCGCCCCCCCCCCCTGTCTGCCCGCTTCCCACTACTCCCTCCCCTCCCCCCTCCCCCCCCTCTCCCCCTCCTCCTCCTCCTCCCTCCCCTCCCCTCCCTCCCCTCCTCTCCTCCCGTCGTACCCAACCTGGCTTTACCTTTGTTACCATGAAGGGAAATTCCAGCATGGAAGTCTTCCTGTACACAGCGGATGGGTCTGCCTTCACGTCCATAACCTCCATGCTACCAGCCCTACAGGAAGGAACACCAAGAAACGGCAAATAATTTGGCCCGGCAGAAGCCAGCAGCAAGGGCGAGGCTAGCAAGCGCGCGCGCGCGGGGGGGCGGGGCGGGTAACGTAGGAGTACGGGGGGGTAAGAGGATTAACCGGGGGCGGGGGGGGGGGGGGGGGTACCGATTGTCGTGCACGGCCGTAGTCTTATGGCCATAGACCCTCGCATCCATGCAATGCCGGGACGGAGCACGTTGGGTTTTCACCAACCAAGCAGACATTGTTTGCACCAAGCGTGAAGCGAAACGTGAGGTGTTGGGGCGAGTCGCATGAAGGGTGAGCTGCATCCTGCGAAGAACCGCTTGGGGGAGCGTAATTTTTCTGACTAAGCGCTGTCACAGAACACGCGCGACCGACCTATGAAATAGACACCGACCGATGACGCAGCTGGCGAAGCCGGGTATTAACTATTAAGTCGTTTCTGTCAGTTTCGCAGCCGACGTACATATTACTATTTATATGTGATTTAAGGTTGTAAAAAATACGAGAAGCCTCCGCCCCCCCCGATGGAGTGCCATAGATCGTGGTGGTATGCGCGTTGACGTGCGAACGAGCGGCGTCACGCAGGCACAGAGCAGTGGCAACAGCAGCACCACCAGTAGCACCAGCACCAGTAGCACCAGAACCAGCACCAACATCAAAACTACCATTGACTGCCACCAACAACAGCACCAGCAACAACGACAGCTACAACAACCTACAGCAGTACAGCAGTAGTGCAGTGCAGTGCAGATCAAAGGGCGGTTTTCCCTACCTCTGGAAACGCAGCAGGTGCAGAACGCTCACGTAGGCTACGAGCACGGGTATCCACATCGACAGCTTGCAGCACGAGCACGGCTCGTCGCCATCCTCCAGCATCATATCATGATAATCTGACATTAATAATCACAGCCGCCCTGCCCTGCCCTGCCCTGCCCTGCCCTGCCCTGCCCTGCCCTGCCCTGCTCTGCTCGCGTCCCTGCTTCTGACGAAAACGCTGCACCAATGCACCACGCCGAGAAAGAGAGAAAGCATAAAGAGCAAGGATCCGAGAAAAAGCAAGGGTTCTAGACGTTAAACCGGTAAGAAATCTTCCAAGAACTGCAGCATTTAAAACATAAAACACGCCGAAGAATGCAATACCAATACAAAGAAAAACGAAAAAAAAACGAATCAGGCCTGTACAAAACAAAACAAAACAAAACAAAACAGATATGAGGGGCAGAGGAGGTATGATACCATGGTGTATATTATATCATGACATAACGTCATTACAGCCACCCTGCCTTTTACACGCGTTACTATTCCTTGCCAATACGCCAATGCACCCACCCACAAACCCAATTCGGCGCGAGTCGACGGGACAAGAAAGGGCTGAAAGCCTTCTCGCGATAAAAAATGTAACGCTCGAACCGTATATAGCGGAGAGGGGAGAGAAACGCCTGCTTACTTGCCCCAGATCTTACTTACGGCTATATAGGAGGGAGCGAGAACAGAAGGGAGGAGATATTGAATGGGATAGAGGGAAACAAAAAGAGGGAAAAAAGAGAGAGAGCAGAAAGAGCAAATATTCGAGACGTTAAAAATCTAAATGCAGTATCGTAGTGGGGCCTAAATATAGCGGTATACGCATAAGTAGTGCACCGATAATTTGACCGCCTTATATCGGGTGGCCGCCTTATTCATTCCAGCATGTGAGTCAATTGTCCGGTCATGACGGCCGATTTTGACCGCCTTATCTCGAGCGGCCGCCTTAATCGTGCTGCCTTATACAGGCCCCACTACTTATTGCTGTCGTTAAAACCTTACCTTTGCTCCGGGTGGGCATTTATTTTTTTTCAGGTTCATAATTTCGCCGCTTTTGTCCAGAATTTTGAACTTCGCCGCGTTTTTTTTTTGTAATATATTCGCCGACGTTTTGTTTGTTGTGGCCCGCGTTGGCGTGTTGTGTTGTTTGTGCTTTGCTGTGCAAGCACTTCATATATGCGTTTTAATGTGTGGACACACACGCGGAGCTTGTACACTACTTGTACACTGCCTGTACACAGCAGCAGTACAAGTAGGTGTAGATTATCCGCTATGGTCATATTCAGTATCGCACGGCGGTGCCATGTATGTACAGACGCTGCGATTTTATGCAGTATACAGTACGTAGCGTGTATGCATAGGCGCACGAATAAGAAAGATGTACCGTAGTGATGCTCCAGGTATAATGGAAGGGATGCAGGAGATTGTCGTTCGTTGCTGGCTTGGAATCGCAGCATATCTTCTGTTTAGGAGACCTCTTTGTGTTTTATTAACCCTCTGACGGTGAGAGACGAAAAGGGTAAAAAGGGGAAATCTGGCGAGTGAACTAGAGGGCTTCTCTTCGAGATATCGAAGCCCCTCCTGCTCCAACCATCAGCCCGCTAAACGGGTGAATATAAATACCCCGGGAAATTTCCTTGGGTGCTAAGGCCTTCTGCTCCAACCATCAGCCCGCTAGACGGGTGAATATAAATACCCCGGGAACTTTTCTCGGGTGCTTAGCTAATAATCCTCAGTTATCGCCTATCCTAATAACGGTAAGGGTATAGTACCAATTGTTAAGGCATTATTAGTCCGTTGGACTACTGGTAAAAGGTTAACCAATTACCTACCCAATCTAAGCCTTGTAACACTCCCCCCCCCTGGAACGGTCCGGATATACGGGTCGACGCGTGTGACCAACACGCGGTTCCTATTGATAAGGGGATCCAGAAGTGTTCTTCAGAGTCTTGAAATGAGGAAATTCGCTTCCCTTTAACCCTTTTAGGACTGCAGTCCCGTTTTGGGGACAAACCACTCTAATTCTAAGTAATTTGTCCCCAAAACGGGACTGCAGTCCTATAAGGGTTAAAAAGCGTTTTCATGGTGGTCGTGAGATTCGAACCCACGACCGCTACAACTTATTATGTCCTGCCGTCGATGCCATTTGTTAGGTTTTTAGTTAGGATTTGGTCCGTTGGCCTACTGGTAACCGGTTAACCAATTACCTACCGAATCTAAGCCTTATACCACAATCCTGTGGTATTCTAAAAACCAATTCTACGGGTTCTCTCGTCTTCAAGGAATATTCTGATGTTCGGAACATTCCTATGGGCTTGCGAAGCCTCGATGCCACCGCCTGTCTTATCTACCAAGGAAACTTCTTCAGGACACAAGAATAAACTTATTTAGGATGGTGCAAGGTTTTGGACCTATACGGCGGTTGTCTCCCAACCATTATACAGCCCTCTATTGCACCTCATCACAAATAACCGAACGAATAAGAAAACTGGGCTCACTTTTTTGGAGGGCGCTTAAGCAAATTGGACTAAGAAATCGTGCTTATCGGCGAGCGCTTCACTAAGTCCAGTACACAATAATATTAGCCTTAGGTGTGGGGTGTATCGATATTTCCATGAAGAAGGGGGACATAATTCTGATGGATTTATCACTCACTTGGTTAGTTTTCATTGAAAGGCACAAGTACATACGTCACCCTTTCCGATTTGATTGGTGAAATGTCGGTGAGGAGTAGTAGGTAATAAAAGGCATTCATAAGGGGGACTGCTATTAGTTTTGGTATGTTAAGTTGCCAAGTATGGTCAGTGGATGATTGATAAGTACAAGGGCTCCGCATGGGTGCCGGCATTCGCCGGCACCCATGCTTCGGATAGGACATATACCTGGTACATTAGTTATTTGGTACCATCCTTAATATTTACGACAATCTGATGGCGCTCGCTCGTGTTTCGATATCTGACGCCTACGTGCAGAATCAAGGCAATGCCAAGGGTTGCAGGAAGAAGGGACTGCTGCGTGCTGAAATATTCAGTTCGCAACCTCATTTCTCAGTCTCAACAGTCAATCTCAGAAATGTAATCAGTCGCATTCGGTGTTCCCTGGGTAGTCTCAGTCCTCAGGATAGTTTGTGACATTTACGACAACAACAATCTGATGGCGCTCGCTCGTGTTTTGACATCTGACACATACTACGTGCAGAATCAAGGCAATGCCAGGTGTTGTTGCAGGAAGAAGGAAACGCTTCGTACTGTAATAAGTGCTGATACCCAGTTCGCAACTTCATTTCTCAGTCTTTCAGAAATGCACCAGTCGAGGTCCCGGTGGCGGGCTCAGTTTCAGTTTTGGCACGTGCGGCAAAAATACTTCGTGCCGAGCAAGCGGTTGCGCGTGGATATGCAAAGTCGAGATACTTAAAAGCTGGCAACAGGGGGGAGATCTCAATTCTTCTCTGACTCTCGTGTGTCTGAGCAGACTCGTATCTACAGCACTGTACACTACAATAGTAGTACTGCTGTACAGCAGTACGTACTACACAGCAGCACTCAGAAATCCTATACACACCAGCTGCTCGCTACGTCGTACTACAGTACTCGTACCTGGTACTACTCGTACGTGCTGTTGTTTGTTCTTGTACGTATTACAGCCAGGCACAGCAGTAATATTTCTACACTGAAAAATGAGCTACTATTGTACTGAATCCACCCGAAAAAAAATCAGCCGAGTTTTCATTCCTCCGTGGATCTTTGATTTTTTATTGAGGCGAGATATTTTGAGTGGAGACTCACACCACAAATATCTCTCAGCAGCAACAACACCACGCATATCATCCTCAGCGGCCAGTAGGGCCGAGACATCTCCGCAAGATCCACCAACTTTGAGGTCGCTGCGCTCGGCGGCGGCGCTTAACTCGAGAGTGCGACCGGGCGGAAAGTGACGGACGGAGGCTGAGGGACGCGACCCTCGAGAAGAGCGGGCGAGAAAGCCAACGCGAGGCCGTCGAAACGGGTCCCGAGTGTGACTCCGGTCTGAAGCGAAGTGAGAGCCCAAGAGGCCCCGAAGCACCCCAGCGAGCGTCAAGGAACGTATATATGTCTATGTGTGAATGGTGAATGGCATGATTTAAATAAGAGCTGCACATTGTCAAATGGAAAATGGAATATAATTAAACAAATACTATATATATACAGGTGCGCCATCTTTTTTCTATGTACCTCACACCTCACCACCCAGAAACTGAGTTTGGAGGAAAAAACAAGTGTATACCTGATAATGAACAGTCCTACTATCTACTTTATGGCTTATAGGAGTATAAAATGATAAATATGGCAACACAAAACAACAAGAATGGACAAATTCCGACGATATTGGGTTAAGCCATTCTGAACTGAAAAACATGTCCCACACTAATTCCAAGTAGTTTGTCCCCACATTCGTGGGACCAGTTCTTAAGGGGTTAAGGAGCCCCTTCCGTCATTCAGAAAAACGTTTCAGCCAAAAAGCGCTGTCTACTATCGTACGGTATGGGCGTAAAAATAGTCCTACCCCGCACTGCTGGGTGATATATATGAGGCTTAGATTGGGTAGGTGAAAGGCTATAAGCTTTTTTTGCCATTAGCCCAACGGTCTAAGTAACGCCTTACGAGTAATGAGTGGCGTTCACGAGGAAATTCGCTGTGCTTAAAAAAAGCGTTTTCATGGTGGTCGTGCGATTTGAACTCACGACCACTACAACCCATGTTCCTGCCGTCGACGCCATTTTTTAAGGCATTATTAGTCCGTTGGGTTTACTGAACCTTTTACCTACACAATCCAAACATTTTTAACATAGGCGCTCGCGTTTGCTCGTATACCGTATAACACGGAAGAAAGCACACCCGGGTGATAACAATTCGATTTTCAAATTATTTATCACCGGGTGTGATGTTGTAGGGGGGTGTGGTATCTAACCTACCCCCGGTGATATTCACCGTAGCCCCGCAGCTAGGGGTTGTGGTTGTACAGTACAGGACACCTAATAAGAAACAGGAAATTTGGTCCAGGTTGGATTTCTTATTCGAGATGTAGTGCTTTCTACACTAATTTCAAGATAACGACTCCCGAATTTAATAGTCCACTCTTAAATATCAGTCTGGATTTCTTCTCAGCCTGTTTCTTATTAGGTGTCCTGTACTATAGCGAGGGGTTGGGGGGCTGAGGGGGGTGGTGGTAACGAGGAGGTGTGGTATTAAGGAGGGGTGGTATTGAGGGGGGGGTGCTAACGGCAGTGATAATTGCTACGTAAGGAGCGTTAATCAGACCTCCGCCAGACTGCAGAGATGATGTGATAACAAGAGGGGGTGATAGCAAGGGGGTGTGATAGCAAGATGATGTGATATTAATAGCGAGGGAGTGTGATAGCAAGGGTGCTATAGGACTGGGTGAGACACAGAGTATCCCCTTGCAGGTTTGTCTATTAAGCATCCTTGGTGTTACCCACTTTCCGTAGAATCAAGCGTAGAAGAGAAGCAGCTTTTATTAATCCCCGAGCCAGATGACATCTGCCTCGGACGGGCTTCAAGTATGGCCCTCAGATCTTATAAATACCCCGAATACGAATGCCATCCAAGTTATACGAAAACGGACCAAGTATCTATACAGAGGTAACTACCGGCCTTCCTAGCCCATACCATTACACACGCCCATCCTGATGAGCCGTATATGCAGAAATTGGAAAACGGGGAAATCCCAGTTCCCCGAATTAGAACATGAGTCGAAGATGCGGCTCCTCAAAACCCCCCCCGCACCTCGAAGTTGCTAGGCTAAGAAGCCGGAAAAAATGCAAAGAAAGGCAATCGAACGTAAACGCAAGTGCTGTGAACGTGTGCTCACTGCTGTACATGCGAGGAGCGTTCGACCATGAAGTATGCGATTGTTTCGTCACGGATTTATCCGTGCATACAAAAAGTGATGGTGCATTCATTTACGGTATAGGTGCTGAAACTCGTACTGCCCTTATAGAGACAGCAGTGGCCCTTATACACGCCAGCGTGCTTTTATAGGCTCGTGTATACGCATGCCCTTGTGATCAGCAGTGCTCATAGCTGAGCTGGTTCCTTGCTATGCTGTGTAGGCCCTACGACATTGGGCCCTTATGCTGCTATCTATGCTGCCTTTTTATAACGGCAGTAGGTCCTGGAATGCCTTTTTTTTAGACGTAAAATTCGCCATTGTTTTGTCCGGGGATCTTTAAACTGGAAAAAAGAAACTTTCACGATCAGCCAATCAGCGATGGGGGAAAAACTCAAATTTCGCAATAAAAGTCTATTAATAGTCAATTTTCGTGGATGCACATTTTTTTTTTCCGGCGGCGAGACAGCCGGACCATGCTCGTTTACTCGTACGAGCAAAAACTGTTTTGAGCTGCTGCGTTATCTACATGGTATCGTACACGAATTGGGTTGCTACACGTCACCGGGGGCAGAGCGCAGAGCTGCAACACACAGACGCTTGAGCGTGAGCTGACCGCACTTGACTGCTGTAGGAACATTGAGCTCGATGGCCGAAGCAGGCCAGTGCACCCCCTGGGGACGGGCATGCATCAAGCCGAGGCTTCTGAAGAACCAAGTGGGGACCCTGCTGCACCTTCACCCATCTTCGGTCAGCGCCTCGGGTGCCCAAGCCCTGCGCCAACTGCTGTGCACGCGCGTCTGATGCAGCTAGCATCGCCTCCTCCCGTTCGATGGCGGTCGCCTGGCGTGCGACCCGCCGAAGCCTCGTGCATCGCCTGTCCTGTGCGTTCTAGATAAATTTCCGTCCTGGCCCGACCGACTCTTCTTCTCTTCTTCCCTTTATTATATCATATAATACGTAGTCGTACTTCCCTTGTGTTTTTTTGTTTCTCATCACAAAATCAGATTTTTTGTAGACCAACAACCGAGCAAGAGGCTATTTTCGGATGGAAATTTCTCGACGGTTGCTGAATGAAATTAGTTGGGGGTTGCGTTGTTGTTTGCACCATATCCGAACGCAGTGGAACGTTATAAATGTGTCTACGACATAAACATAAAACAAGTCTTTCCCTCGCCCAAAGAGCAAGAAAGATGCCCAAAAACATGTTATTCCGCCTTTAAAAGCTCCAGATAATAATAATATAGCCGAATGGGCGTCTATCCTCTTCGTTTTACACCAGCCAGAGGTGTGTGTCAAGTGTCAGCGTGCAACTAGTCTCCACCTCAGAGATTTTCCTGATATAGAAAGTACCGTTTAGGTCGTGTAAAGCCAAGTAATTAGACTTTCCCAGGCTATTTTGATCTTGCCCTGTTTTTTGGATTTTTACAGTGGTGATTTCGAATAGCCTGCCACGTTTTTGGGTCAAAATAGCCCTTCGTTCTCGTCTCTTAACCTGTCTTGCCTCTGCTGTACTGCTGCTGCTGTAGGCACTATGTTGCCGTTTTTTATGCGGCACCAGGAACTGTCTTGCCTCTGCGGCACGGCTGCTCTAGGCACTATGCTGCCATTTTCCATACTGCAGCGGGTACGTATTATATTTACTACCGTTTTTTTTTTAAATATTATGCTGGTGTGGCATAATAATACCCATTTTATACTGCAGTGGGCACGGTAACACCCCATTTTATATCATGCCGGTGTGGCCAGCAGGAGCCCCCTGCCGTTGGTCTGCTGTAGCGGTCGCCACTGGAGGGGGAAGAGGACCCACTCCATTTTGAGATGCCATCCGAGGAAGACAAGGGCAAGGCTCGATGGGATAGAGGATAGATGATGCCACTTTTCGGTATGTACGCAAAACTTCCCACGAAAAGAGAGAAAAAAATCCCCGAGGGACCAAAGAGCTACCTGGTAGAAGACAGTCGCAATGCCAAAGACGCCACGTGTTGTAAGACTGGGTGAGACACGGAGTATCCCCTTGCAGGTTTGTCTATTAAGCATCCTTGGTGTTACTCACTTTCCGTAGAATCAAGCGTGGAAGAGAAGCAGTTTTTATTAATCCCCGAGCCAGATGACATCTGCCTCGGACGGGCTTCAAGTATGGCCCTTAGATCTTATAAATACCCCGAATACGAATGCCATCCAAGTTATACGAAAACGGACCAAATACCTAGATACAGAGGTAATTACCGGCCTTCCTAGCCCATACCATTACAAGGGGGTGTGATAGCAAGGGGGTCGACAACGAAAGGGGGTGATACCGGCAAACAGGGGTGTGCTAACATGTGAAAGGCTTTAACTTTGGTCTGAAACCAGCTTGCATTTTTCATTCCCACGCAATAAACATATAACTCCTGTACCAGGTACATGGTATTACCTTAATATTTCACATGCATCAATCTGGCCCTACCGCCGTGGGGGCGGGAGGGCCTGTTATTCCCTATTAATAGTATTATTATATGGCTGGGGGCCAGGGGCATACGGAGCCCAGCCTTGGATTTGCGGAGAACTACAAACCAGTAGTGGACAAACACTGTTAGTGGATCTTCCTAAGGTAGCTAATTAGGCACTCTGATTGGCCAAGCAAGCACTGACCACTGGCATAGGGTTCGGGTTAGGGTTAGGATTAGGGTTCGGTCTGAGGGTCAACACACTACCACTACCAAGACAAAACCCCCATTCTAAAGGTCCACTATCACCCTTTGTCCACCCCTCATACAAACTCAACTTTCGGTACGAGTACGAGTACGTAGTACGTAGCGTTGGCACTGATTTTAGTGTGGGGAACACATGTACGAGTAGTCCACATTATACCTGGTATGTACGAGTTTGCGAGTTTGCGGGGTTTGCGGAGAAATATAAACTCAACCTTCGGCACGCCTACGAGCTTGTTAAACTGATGTTAGTGTGGAACACACATACATGTTAAATCTAGCCCCGTCGGCCAATATTGGTCNACAAGTCTTTCCCTCGCCCAAAGAGCAAGAAAGATGCCCAAAAACATGTTATTCCGCCTTTAAAAGCTCCAGATAATAATAATATAGCCGAATGGGCGTCTATCCTCTTCGTTTTCACCAGCCAGAGGTGTGTGTCAAGTGTCAGCGTGCAACTAGTCTTCACCTCAGAGATTTTCCTGATATAGAAAGTACCGTTTAGGTCGTGTAAAGCCAAGTAATTAGACTTTCCCAGGCTATTTTGATCTTGCCCTGTTTTTTGGATTTTTACAGTGGTGATTTCGAATAGCCTGCCACGTTTTTGGGTCAAAATAGCCCTTCGTTCTCGTCTCTTAACCTGTCTTGCCTCTGCTGTACTGCTGCTGCTGTAGGCACTATGTTGCCGTTTTTTATGCGGCACCAGGAACTGTCTTGCCTCTGCGGCACGGCTGCTCTAGGCACTATGCTGCCATTTTCCATACTGCAGCGGGTACGTATTATATTTACTACCGTTTTTTTAAAAATATTATGCTGGTGTGGCATAATAATACCCATTTTATACTGCAGTGGGCACGGTAACACCCCATTTTATATCATGCCGGTGTGGCCAGCAGGAGCCCCCTGCCGTTGGTCTGCTGTAGCGGTCGCCACTGGAGGGGGAAGAGGACCCACTCCATTTTGAGATGCCATCCGAGGAAGACAAGGGCAAGGCTCGATGGGATAGAGGATAGATGATGCCACTTTTCGGTATGTACGCAAAACTTCCCACGAAAAGAGAGAAAAAAATCCCCGAGGGACCAAAGAGCTACCTGGTAGAAGACAGTCGCAATGCCAAAGACGCCACGTGTTGTAAGACTGGGTGAGACACGGAGTATCCCCTTGCAGGTTTGTCTATTAAGCATCCTTGGTGTTACTCACTTTCCGTAGAATCAAGCGTGGAAGAGAAGCAGTTTTTATTAATCCCCGAGCCAGATGACATCTGCCTCGGACGGGCTTCAAGTATGGCCCTTAGATCTTATAAATACCCCGAATACGAATGCCATCCAAGTTATACGAAAACGGACCAAATACCTAGATACAGAGGTAATTACCGGCCTTCCTAGCCCATACCATTACAAGGGGGTGTGATAGCAAGGGGGTCGACAACGAAAGGGGGTGATACCGGCAAACAGGGGTGTGCTAACATGTGAAAGGCTTTAACTTTGGTCTGAAACCAGCTTGCATTTTTCATTCCCACGCAATAAACATATAACTCCTGTACCAGGTACCTGGTATTACCTTAATATTTCACATGCATCAATCTGGCCCTACCGCCGTGGGGGCGGGAGGGCCTGTTATTCCCTATTAATAGTATTATTATATGGCTGGGGGCCAGGGGCATACGGAGCCCAGCCTTGGATTTGCGGAGAACTACAAACCAGTAGTGGACAAACACTGTTAGTGGATCTTCCTAAGGTAGCTAATTAGGCGCTCTGATTGGGCAAGCAAGCACTGACCACTGGCATAGGGTTCGGGTTAGGGTTAGGGTTAGGGTTCGGTCTGAGGGTCAACACACTACGACTACCAAGACAAAACCCCCATTCTAAAGGTCCACTATCACCCTTTGTCCACCCCTCATACAAACTCAACTTTCGGTACGAGTACGAGTACGTAGTACGTAGCGTTGGCACTGATTTTAGTGTGGGGAACACATGTATGTACGAGTAGTCCACATTATACCTGGTATGTACGAGTTTGCGAGTTTGCGGGGTTTGCGGAGAAATATAAACTCAACCTTCGGCACGCCTACGAGCTTGTTAAACTGATGTTAGTGTGGAACACACATACATGTTAAATCTAGCCCCGTCGGCCAATATTGGTCGTCTGAATAATTATCAGATGATCCTCGGATGATCAGTGATACTGCTCTGCTGTCCTTCCGGTTTTTGGAGAGAAGCCCGGCACTACTATTAATACTACGCACGTACCAGGTATTTAATACGAGACTCTGAGTATAATACTACCGCTGAATATAATACTCGTGGTATGCGGCATGCCTGTCATCAACATGCAAGGTGGGACATTCCTTTGTCATACCGTACATATTTAGTATTTCCATCTACTTCGTACTACTAAACTGCTGTACTGCTGTTGTAGGAGTACCACTCTTGCTTACTGTAGAGGCTGGCAGTTGGACGGCACCTGCTGTGTGGTGGTTGCACGACAAATAGCAACCAAACCAATGAACGGGAGGTCCCATGGAACCCAACCTATATATTGGCTCGTGCGTACAGAGGGTCTGCGGTCATAGCCCACAGAACCCAACAACACACGAGAACAATTTTTCTGCAATTTTTGAAAGTAGAAGTAGCAGTTGGCAAATGGCTCACCCTCTCTCGTACGAGTAGTAGTCAGTGGCTTCAGCAAAAGCCAAGCCCGGTTCCTCTCCCCAACCCCCGACAATAATAATGCCGCACGACCAGTGGTAACTCCCAATGAGGCCTCCTCCGGACTCCTCGATCATCTATATCTCATCACATGCCATTCATCATCATAGATACACTCGGAGCTATCCGGTGCAGAAGGTGGGCGCATTGCGACTTCCTACAAACCGGGCTTGACTTTTGGC